>VXBZ01012773.1:49880-62163 GCA_013399135.1 Heliornis fulica | reverse complement strand
TCAGCAAGACCTGTACAGGCTGGAGAGCTGGGCAGTGAGGAACAACATGAGGTTCAATAACAGGAAGTGTAAGGTCTTGCACCTGGGAAGGAACAACCATAGGTATCAGTACAGGCTGAGGGATGACCTGCTGGAGAGGAGCTCTGTGGAGAAGCACCTGGGGGTCCTGGTGGATAACAGGTTGGCCATGAGCCAGCAGTGTTCCCTGGTAGCCAAGGCCAATGGGATCCTATGGTGCATTAAGAAGAGTGTAGCCAGCAGGTCGAAGGAGGTGATCCGCCCCCTCTACTCTGCCCTGGTCAGGCCTCACCTGGAGAACTGTGTCCAGTTCTGGGCTCCCTGGTACAAAAAAGACAGGGCTCTCTTGGAGAGAGTCCATCAGAGGCCACAAGGATGATGAAGGGCCTGGAACATCTACCCTGTGAGGGAAGGCTGAGTGAGCTGGGGCTGTTCAGCTTGGAGAAGAGAAGACTGAGAGGGGATGTTTATAAATATCTCAATAGAGGGGGACAAAGGGACATGGCCAAACTCTTTTTAGTGGCCTCTGGGGACAGGACAAGGGGCAATGGTCACAAGTTGGACTACAGGAGGTTCTGCACCGATGTGAGGAAGAACTTCTTCATGGTGAGGATGATGGAGCACTAGAACAGGCTGCCCAGAGGGGTTGTGCAGTCTCATTCTGTGGGAACATTCAAGACCTGTCTGGACGCTGACCTGTGCGACCTGCTCTAGGGAACCTGCTTTGGCAGGGGGTTGGACTCAATAATCTTTTGAGGTCCCTTCCAACTCCTACAATTCTGTGATTCTGTGTTTCACAGCTGATTGTGTGGTGTGCTAAACCTGCAGGGTTGATACCGTGCTAGAATACCCGTATCCACAATGGTCTTCTCATTTATTCCCTGTGAGTATTCTAAAAAATGTGTTTATTGCACCACCCAGATCACGTCCAAGTAAATCTGATACTTTTAAAGAAGGAATGAGTATAAAAAAGTCTAAGACTTGACCAGACTAGCTGTGTATATGACTGAATGAGTGATGGAGGGATACAGTAAGTATCAACAGGAAGAAAGCAAACACTATAGAGAGGATCTCAAAGAAAAAAAGCCTGTTCTTACAACTCCCTGTGATTATAAAATTAATGGCAAGGGAAAAGACATAGATATTTGATAGCAGCTGTATTGACTGATTTGAGGTTAGGAAAATTATTTGAATATATCAGAGGAGTAAGAACAAGGGAAGACAAATGATTTAAGATCAAGGTCTCAGTGCTAGCTGAAACAAAAATAAATAGACATTGCCTGACATGAAACAGAAAGTAGTGAGAGCTTGAAAAAGTTTCTGATATGGGAAAAACACTGTAGAAGCAGATGAGGTGTCATAAGGTCTCTGGCTTGAAGACTGTAAATCGGATAATTGTGATTTTATGAATTTGAAATCATTTTAAATAGGAACTATCTCTGATACTGTAAGCTGAGTGGACTCATAGCTTGTAACTCTATCTCCTAATATTATTTTGCCTTCTATTGCTTCTCATCATATGCTGCAGCTCTAAAATCTTGGGGAAAGGCACAATACTGAGGAAGTATATGTGCCCTAATGCAAGGGAGGCTCATTATCCCTGTAAACGACCTGGATTTTCTCAAATTAGATAAATAGTTTTAGATGTAAGAAGAAAGAGAAGTACAGAGGACACAGGCCTCTTCTCTTTATTGAAAGACCATCCCATTTCATCATTTCACTGATTTTTAATTTGAACAATAGTAAGGCTTAAGGTAATTTATAATAAGGGGCACTTAGGAAATGTATCAATTCTGAGCAAAATTGGCATTAATTCCTGGGAAATTTTGCTATGAAACTGTACTGTCATACAGGAAACATTTTTCTTACAAAAAGATAATTCTTCAAATATAGAATAGAATCGTGGAATCACAGGATGGTTTGGGCTGTAAGGGACCTTAATAATCATCGCATTTCAACCCCCTTGCCAGGGATAGGTACACCCTCTATTAGCTCAGGTTTTCCATGAAACCTGGCCTTGAACACTTCCAAGGGAGATGGCGTGCATGACTTCTCTGGGAAACCTGTTCCAGTGCTTCACCACTTTCAAAGTAAAGATTTATTTTTCCTGATATCTAATGTAAATCTACCCTGGGTTAGTTTAAATCCATCACCCCTTGTCCTATCAGTACACTTCCTGATAAAGTGTTCCTCTCTATTTTATTGCTCTAATAGCTCACTGGAGCCTTCTCTTCTCCAGGCTGAACAAGCCCAACTCTCTCAAACTTGTCCTCATGGGAGAGGTGTTCCAGCCCTCTGATCATCTTTGTGATCTTCTGGACTCACTACAACAGCTAGATGTCTTTGTTGTAGCGAGGAATCCAGTAGAATAGTTATAGGATAGAATAGATATAGCATAAATATTACTAGATTTATCCTCAAGTAGCCTCCAGACAGCTAGCTCTTTTCAGACATCTGTCTCCAAAATTAAAGAACTACTGAGGCTACATTTTTTCCATTGTCTTTTCCATGGGCTAGAGATAAACAGACAAGTGAACTGCCATAGGCTTATATTAGAGAGTTCTGTCATACAGTAAGAATATTTGACCCTTTATTCAATATTAATAAAGGTCATCTGGTAAAATTACAAAATAAGTAGAATCACAGTTATTTCTAATACCAGCAATGCACAATCTGGACAGAGCACAGCATGAGTCTCATACTCGAGTGTGCATGTGTAGCCTTGACAGTTCGAAAGAAAAAAAAATCACACCCCATGTTTTTACTTGTATAAGAAAGAGTAAAAAACAGGACTGGAAGGAATTTTTCTGTTAAAACTCTTTCTGGTGAAAAACTTGTTCTATGAATATAAGCATTTCTTTCTGAAAAGTGTGTTATTTGTGGAGAGAGTTTCTGCTTTTCTTTTACAAAATTGTTCCTAGACAGAATTCTGAAAAAAAGAAGAAAGTATTTCAGTGTGAATGTTGTTCGAATGAATGAGTCACTTCAACTAATTATCAGAGAGTCATAGAATCACAGAATGTCTTGAGCTGGAAGGGACCTTAAAGATCATCAAGCTCCAACCCCCCTGCCATGGGCGGGGACACCTCTCACTAGACCAGGCTGCTCAAGGCCCCATCCAACCTGGCCTTGAACACCTCCAGGGAGGAGGCATCCTCTATTTCCCTAGGTGACCTCTTCCAGTGCCTCACCACCATTATAGTGAAGATTTTCTTCCTAATATCCAAACTAAATCTACCCCCTTGCAACTTAAAAACATTCCCTCTCATCCTATCATTACATCCCCTTCTGAAAAGTCCCTCCACAACTTTCTTGTAGGCCCCTTCAGGTACAGGCAGGCCTTGGTTTTCCCTACAATCAATAAACAGAGGAATCACCTGACCAGCGATAGATGTCTGCAATGAAATGCATGTTGCTCTGAAAGTGCTTGTTTCTGTCCAATTTCTTATAAATAGAATCTAGATGATTAGTTCAAACCTGGTCATCTACACTGCAGAACTCTGAAATTAGGTTAAATTAATCCAGCCCTATCTGTCATAGGAACTTTAGTTCCTGTAACTTCTGGTCCTTTTTTAACAGACAGCCAAAAATATCTCCAGGACTTCATCTGCACCAATGCATGGCAGATGTTCAGCTTATATTTGATGTATTACCTTCTCCTACCAGTATTGAGAATTATGTTGTAAATACATAGTTTGGAACTAAATCGGTCTTTTTGGAGTCAAAACATTCAGGGTGTTGGGTAGAAATTGTTTATCATTGAAAATAGAAAGTGGGTTTGGGTGAGGGTCTTTTGACAAGGTTTTTCTATATATTTTTAGGGGGTGGGGGGTTGGTGATTTTTTTGTGTGTTTGTTTTCTTCCAACCAGCTCAGCTAGGCAGTGGCATTTTTAGCCTTTCTTCCTCTCTTCTGACTCCAGACTTTTCAGACACAACATTTCTCTCAGGGAAGAATTCAGAGCATACCAGCTGAGGTCCTGACAAACGTGTAATAAATTCACTCTGAAGTAGCCTCTCAAGGAACCTATATCTTTCTGTTGGCTATAGAGGGAATCTACAGAGCTTTGATAGCTCTTAGGCACTCTGGTTAAGTAAAAGAAATTATATGAAAAATCTCACTACAAAACCTGTACATCATGGCCAAGATCTTTAGGCATTAGTGTAGTAGTAACATCAAGCTAAGTTCCCACGTGGAGCCATAGAGATTAAACACCTGACCAAACTCAAACATATAACAGGAAGAATGCACAGATGTATGAATATTTCTTATGTGTTATAGAGCACATACCGTGCATCCCTCCAGGCATGCCACAGACTTAATTTCTGGTAATCTGGAGGTAACATTTATCCCTGTTGTCCAATGTTGTTATCAATGCATCACTCCCAGGTCCCAAGAGTTCTTCCATCTTCCCAGATGTAGAAATGTTTACATTACTCTGCACTTCTCCCCATACTTGTAGCCAACAAGGAAAATACCATTGATTCCTTCTGTCTGGGAAAACACCTGTTTTGTCCTCCCCTGTTTTGTCCTCCCCTCCAGTGCTTTAGGCACACAGAGAAACATCATCTCTCAGTGACCCAGCATCCAAGCCTAGGAGCAGATGTTTGTATAGTTTTCCTAGCTTTGACTGTACCCTGGGTGATACAATTGCACTGGCTGGAGTCTAAATTGGGGTTTTTACCATTTGGAGGCTGTAGTCCCTTTCTCTCTTCTGGAAACAAAATGGGGAAAAAAAAATGCTTAGACATTTTAGATACATACTTTTCCAGAAGACAAGCATGAACCATATCTCTCTCCTGTTTGTAGCATTTACAGATAGCTAATATGAATTTTCTGTGTGTGACTGAAATATTTTAATATTTTTTCAACATTATGGACTCCTACTCTGGATATATGAGTATGGGCCATTTTTCTTGTCTGGCAGAAAATGCTGTTAATATCTACTGTGTTTTCTATCATTCCCACCGCTGTTTCTGAAATTTCTAAGCCTTGCATAAGCTGATGGATACTTGACTTCTCATAAGATCAGACCTGGACATCTTCACTTACATGAGTAAATGGGGCATGCAGTCTTTTTTACCACCTTCTCCTCCCTCTCTACTGCTCCCTTAAGATTTTCTTACTCTGTGCATAGTTTATTTGTGTGCATGTAAAAATAAACTAATTTTTAGCCAAATTTGGGAGCAATTTAGAAGGGATAAAAGCCAATGAAATCATTACAAGTTTTGTAAAGAAGGTTATATGAATAGGGAAGAGACATTTTAAAATGTTTTTTATACACACCTGAGGGTAAGACTTCAGTATCAGCTCATGTGCTACTGAACAGCAGATGTGAAAATGAGCGAGATTGCCTGCAAATGGCCAGCTGTAAAAAGTACCCTCCGATCAGGTCTAGCAATTGACCACCAGACACAAGTTGTGGAAAAGCAGACTTCATTAGTTCCTGGGGATTTTTTTTTTTTTTTAATAAACAAAACAAACCAACAGAACAACATATCTGCAACAACAACAACAACAAAACAACACACCAAAAAATCCCACTCAACCCCCCAAAATTCCAGACAAACCAAACCAAACCAAACCAAACCAAACCAAACCAAACCAAACCAAACCAAACCAAAATAACCACAACAAATCTCCTTCTTTTCCTCTTTTATATTATTTATGGATGCAAATACTACTACCTAGGACCACTGATTTAAGAGTTTTTCTTAAATCAGTGGTCCTAGTACTCAGTGGAGCTTGAGACCAGGCTGGCATTTGGAAATTTATGGGATCATTTTCTTTCCCCTGCAATCTTGTTTTCAGTTCCTATCTGTTCCTTCACTCAGACAAATACAGTGAGCTCTTGTTACTGCTTTTAATGTTAGGAAAAGCCCATTAAAATCTCTTAGAAGGTAGTTTCATGACAAGCCATGCAGAGAATGAATCCTGGTAACATATAATTGAATTTGGAGTGAGTCACTAATATTTACTTGTTGGAGTGTATTTAGGTTTCTTTTACCATTTCTCAGAAAAAGTCAGGCATAAAATAGAAATTTAAGTATACTGTTGTGACAATACCTCCAAAATTTATGACAAAGCACTGTCCATTTTCCATGTATTGGAAGTCTTGAAACCTTTACCTCAGTGAAGCAGTCCATGGTAAAGACCTGAAACACAAAAGTTTGGTGATGGATTCCATTGGGCAGTCAACATGTATCCTCTTCTTGCTGTGGAAATGGGTTAGGACCCTATCTGCTCCTTCTACCTCTTTATCAGAAAGAAATTTTCAACACTGTACATCCTAGGGTCCTATCACATAGTGCATAACCACAGCACAGCTCTTTCTATTTATAAAATAGATTTCAACAATCTGTTTTACAATTCCCAGGAAAACAAAAAAAATAACCAGAAGTATGTATACATCCTGTGACACCCTGAAGAATAAGAACCCTCCTCTGTCACCACTTCTCTAAGTTATTTTTTCTTCTTCTCAAACAGTCTCTGTTTGCCAAGTAGAAACAAACAGCAACAAGTGTCTGATTTCATGTAACTTTGAGCATTTTAGTTATACTTAGGGCAGCCTGGAAAGCTAATCTCTGGAATTCCATGATGGCAAACAATGTTAATGGCTTTGGTCCTTCCTGAGACAAGGGTGAGCCAGAAATGTTCAGATTTGCTGCTTAGCAACAGGGTATGAATCTTTTTTGAATAAGGATATTTTCAAATAAGTTTACAGGAACTGGAGATTGGCAGTAACTACCTATCTACTAAGATGTCCCTCTGGGGCTGAAGAAGAACTCCTTGGTCATGCCTTTCCAGTTCTCTTTGAAGTGTTTCAGACCAGTGAAGTCTCCATGTTTCTTATCTGGAGATAAGAATAATAATTCACAGTCTTACTAAACAATCAATGAGAAGAAGGAAAAAATAATAGTTTATTTAACATTTTCATTTATTTTTTGAAGTTTTTTGGCTGAGATATGCATTTAGGAAAAGAAGAAATACATGCATAACACAGACTATAAATCCCACCATGACCCACTTATGAAAATTTACACCAGGCTTGCCTTCCACCTGCTGGGGTGTGAACCATGGGCACACTGAGAATGGCTTCATGCTCTGCATGGTAGTATTCTGATTGCCCATTTTCCTGATAGAGGGAAATCTGAAGCCCAGACAGGGAAGCTGAATATCATATTTAAACAGCAGGGACTGTATGGGTTCTGGCATCTTTATAACAGTAATTACTGATATCAATGAAAAAAAAAAAAAACAAACCCAAAAACCACAAAAGGGTATTGTTTAATAAGAAGCATCAAATCGTTCATATATGTCTTGCATTCAGGCAGAAAAATAACCAGGCTTGGTTTTCTTGGCTTGGGGTTTTTTTTTGGAAGAGCCTTATAGTTGTTTTTCTCTAAGCTTTAATGAAGGAGTCATCAGATGAGTCCAGCCTGGAAGTTTCTGCACCAGTCCACGGCACTCAGTCTTTTTTGTTTCCTTTCACTCTTCCAGTGTAACGATTTACTACATCAAACAAACTTTGAGTCAATTTTTTCCCTCTTATATCTGTTCCTGAAGCTCAGCACTCACATTTGTTCTAGTTATCTAAGCCTTCTGCCCTTCCTCTGTACTTAGCTCTGTTTCTCACCACATTATCCAATTAGCACCTCACTAACTATGCTGCCACTGCTTCTTTCCTCTGACCCAGCAGTATTTACACCAGCTCAGTTATGCTTCCTATTGATATTCCCCTTGTCCAATGCTGCTGCATAAAAATATTTTACTGAATCCAGATCTAAAATGCCAAGCAATAAAATAGCACAGTATTGTTAGCCATTGGTGTTGGACATGCATGTACTGATTAAGTACATAAATGATGGTGAATACAAAATGACTTTTTGTTCTTTCTCATGCAGTGAAATAGCCCATTTCACATAGCATAGGTCATACTGACCCTTCTCAATATATGAACTTCTTAATGTATTTTACTGCCACTTTTTCAACTGTGGCAACAGTATTGATAGGCTTTATAAAAGGATTTGGAATGCCAGGATTTTTAAATTTCTGCTCCAACACAGTTTCCATTAATTTGGTTACTGCATTTTAAGATATACAGGAGGTTAAATATGGTTTGCTTTTTTTTTTTTTTTCTGGGAAAGAATGGTACCTATTAGATTAATCATGGGAAACTACTGAAAAAAAGAGTTAGAGAATAAATATGCTGAAATTTTTATTTATAGTTCAAGTCAGACACACATCACATGGCTTTAGCTCTGTAGAATATTAAATTACTTAAAGCCTAGGGTTGTGATCTCATCCAACATTTTGACATTAAATTGGGTCAGAAGAACCTCCCCCCCTCCAAACACACACATATACTTCCAGTGAAATGTTAGAATTGACAGTAAAGGCTGTCACTGGCTAAAATTAATTTGTTTTCATCTGAATTAGTGTAGCGAGAGACCGTAGTGCTACCTGAATAATATGGATAAGGAGGAAAACTTTTACTTACATGTTCCTTCTCACTAAGTTAATTGAGTAAAAACCTCAAATTTGTTGTTTGAATGATCCATGTGGAAGAAAATATAATTAAAAGACCATGTACTCTGCATAAGATTCAAATCTATTCTTTATTTAATAATCAGTTTAAGAGTGGGTAAATGATATGTCCATATTATAGTGTCCACATCATTTTGGAAAACTTCTCCTGATATGCCTATGAAGTTTTTGAAGGTTTGTATAATATTTGAACATATATCAAAACTACTCATATCCTTCCTATCTATACTACTTTAATTAAACATACAGACACATGGGATTTCACAGCCCAATACAGTAAATTCTTCAATTGTAAAGCAGTCTAGTTTCCTTCTCAAAGGCACATTAACAGAATGATAGAGAGACTGTGGAACAGAGGGTGTGCTGAGGGACAGATGGGTGTGCACATTGCTGTTGAAGAGGTTGAGTGGCCTAGTATCTTCTTCATGCCTGGCATCTGTGCCTCTAATGACTGTCTTACAAACAAAAACATGTTGATGCATGTTAGCTAGAGCAAACAGGGAAACAAAAATACTTTGCAGATGGTATTTCACGGACATGAGTTTAAATCAGGGATAAGAACATATGAAAGATATCTGTAAACAAACCACTACTCTAGGTCTATGACACACCTTCATTAAGCAATCAACAGAACATGTTCTTTCATCAGTTCTTGTTGGAGAAGACACAGTGTCATGTAAGAAAACTGAATAATTGTACCTCTGAGAAGCTGGTTGTGAGTGAAACCAGAATCAGTGCTCTAAATTACATACTCTTTGTCCTTCTGACTTCAGTCTAAACTGACTTTCATCCTGACTTCAAATAGAGACTTCAAAATAGAATCACAGAATCATAAATATAGGGGTTGGAAGGGAAGTCCAGAGATCATCAAGTCCAAATGCCCTGCCAAAGCATGCTCCCTAGAGGAGGTCACTCAGGTAGGTGTCCAGATTGGTCTTGAATATCTCCAGAGAAGGAGACTCCACAACACTCCTGGGCAACCTGTTCCAGTGCTCATGGAATGCTTCACCCTCACCGTGAAGTTCTTTTGCATATCAGTGTGGGATTTCCTGTGGTCCAACTTGTGGCCATTGCTCCTTGTCCTGTCCCCACAGGTCACTGAAAAAAGGTTGGCCATATCCCTTTNTGGCCATCTCCCTTTGCCTCCCACACTTCAAATATTTAAAAACTTTGATGAGATCCCCTCTCAGTCTTCTCAAGGCTGAACAGTCCCAGCTCACTCAGCCTTTCTGCATAGGGGAGATGCTCCAAGCCCTTAATCATCTTTGTAGCCTCTGCTGGACTCTCTCCAGGAGATCCTTGTCTTTTTTGTACCAGGGAATTTTTGGCTTCCTTGGGCATGGATGGCTTTACAAGACATCAGGCCTGACAGGAATATGTGGGAAGGACTTATCTTCAAGGGGGTGTAGTGTTCTAATACAGAATTAACTGATCTCATCCGTAGGGCTTCAAATTATGTTTGGAATGGGGTGAGGTTATTGCTGGATCCCTGTCAGTGGGACAGAGTTCTGGTAATAATGAGAACCTGGAAGATCTCACACTCCCCTAAATTGAAAACAGTGTGCTTGGCTTGTTCTCTGAAATACCTGTACACCAATGTACTCAGTATGGGGAACAAAGAGGACGAGTTAGAAGTCTGTGTGTGGTCAAAAGGGGTATGACTTAGTAGCAATTACAGAGACTTGGTGGAACAATTGCCATGACTGGAATGTGACTGTGGATGGCTATATACTTTTTAGAAAGACAGTCCAAAAAGGAAAGGAGGTGGAGTGCCTCTTTATATGAAAGAGCAGCTTGAAAGTATTGTCATATGTTCAGGACTGGACAAGGAACAAGTTGAGGGTTTGTGAGTGAGAAAGGACAGGCTGGTATGGGGGGTACTGTTGTGAGTGTCTATTACAGGCCTCCTGATCAAGAGGAAGATGTTGATGAGGCTTTTTACAGGTCTGAGAGTACTCTTGTAATCACAGGCTGTGGTTCTTATGGGGGATTTTAACTACCCAGATATTTTCTGGAATGCCTACATGCCCAGCCACTCACAGTCCAGGAGGTGTCTCCAGTGATTTGATAACTTCCTGATGCAAATGCTAAATTAGCCCACTAGTAAAGGAGCACTGCTGGATCTTGTTCTCACTAGCTAGGAGAGCCTGGCTGAAGCACTAAAAGTGCTACTTGACTGAGACAGTGGAGTTAACAATCCTATGTGGCAGGAAAAGGACCTCAAGTAGGACTGCAGCCTTGGAATTTAGTGGGCTGACTTTGGCCTCTTCAAGCAATTACTGGGGTAAAGTCCATGGGACAGGACATTGGAAGGAAAAAAAGCCCAAGGAGACCTGCATGTGTAAACAGGGTACTGCTGGGTAAAATGAAGTGCAATAGGACAGTCTACAGGTCTTGGAAAGAAGGAATGGATATGTGGGAGGAATACAAGAATATGGTCAAAGAATGTAGGGTGATAACTAGGAAAGCTAAGTCCTCCTTGAGAAAAAAAACCTGCAAAGGAGGTTAAGCATAACAGGAAGGATTTCTACAGAAGACAAAAGTAACATTAGAGGCAATGTAGGCCTGCTGATGAATGAAGTGGGTGCCCTAGTGACTGAAGACAGTAAGAAAGCAGAGTTACTGAATGTCTTCTTTGCCACTGTCTATACTGCTGGAGAATGTTTGCAGGAGCCCTAGATGGCTGAAGCCCCAGACAAAGTCAGGATAAATGAGGATTCTGCCTTGACTGAAGAGGACTGGGTGAGGGATCTATTGGGCCGTCTGGACATCCATAAGTCCTGATGGGATGCACCTGAGGGTCATCGGGTCATGATGCCATAGCATCATGGGCAAAATAGACTCAACACAGAAGAAAAGCAAGCAAACCCTCTAATTTATTACACTAACACACAGAAAAAAAACAGAGTCAGATAACAAGAAGTACAAAACAGCTCTTAAAACACCATCCCTCCCCGCCCCCTTTTCTTTTCATACTTCACTCTATTCATGATGTTTCTCTTCCCCAGGATGGCATGGGGGAAATGAGTGGGGGAAATAGGGAATGGAGGCTTCAGTCTTTGGTCAGTTCCTCAGGAGTTGTTCTTCTTTGGGGGAGAGGTGTGCATTTCTCATACTTTCCCTGCTCCAACGTGGGGTCCCACTCATGGGAGACAGTCCTCCAGGACCTTCTCTACGTGAGTCCTCTCCCATAGGGCCTCAGCTCTTCACCAACTGCCCCAATGTGGGTCACTGCTATAAACTCATAGAATGTCTCTCAGTCTCTCAGTCCCAGACTGCTGGCTCCAGCCTGGTCCCTCACAAAGTCACAAGCACCCACAGTAAACCTGCTCCAGCGTGGGCCTCCCTCTCTCTCTCTCTCTCTCTCTGCCTCTTATCTCTCTCCATGGGCTGCAGGTGCTGCCAGTGCCTTGCTCCAATGTAGATCACAGATTCTTCCCTATTCCTCTACCAGCTACATGGTGGGCTCCTGCCTGACCCAGGTACCTCTCCATGGGCTACAAGTGGGGTTTCTTTGTCCTCCATGGGCTGCACAGGGACACCTGCTTCACCATGGTATTCTCTACAGGCCCAGAGAATCTTTTCTCAGCACCTTCTCCTCCTCCACTTCACTGACCTTGTTGTCTGCACAGTTTCTTATATCTTCTCACTCCTTTTTCTGGTGGCAAAATGCAGCTGTTTGCATTTTTCTATTTCTAAAATGTGATTCCCAGAGGTGC
>VXBZ01012773.1:7372-49547 GCA_013399135.1 Heliornis fulica | reverse complement strand
GTGTGGCTAGTAGGTACAGCGAGGTATTTCTCCCCCTCTACTCTGCCCTGGTGAGCCTGCACCTGGAGTATTATGTCCAGTTCTGGGCCTCTCAGTTCAAGAAGGCCATATAACCCCTTGAAAGAGTCCAGCACGGGCCATCAAGATGATGGAAATGAGGAAA
Organism: Heliornis fulica; assembly: GCA_013399135.1. Classification (NCBI taxonomy): domain Eukaryota; kingdom Metazoa; phylum Chordata; class Aves; order Gruiformes; family Heliornithidae; genus Heliornis; species Heliornis fulica. The sequence goes on along the minus strand of VXBZ01012773.1, from coordinate 49,384 downwards.
GGCTGAGGGAGCCATGTCTCTTTGGCTTGAAGGAGACTGAGGGGTGAGCTCATTAATGTTTATAAATATGTTAAATGGAGAGTGTCAGGAGGATGGAGCCAGGCTCTTCTCAGTTATGTCCAGTGACAGGACAACAGGCAATGGATGCAAGCTGGAACATATAAAGTGTCATGTGAATGTAAGGAAAAACCTTTTAACTCTGAGGATAACAGAGCCCTGGGACAGGCTTCCCAGGGAGGTTGTGGTGTCTCCTCTGTTGAGACATGCAAGACCAATCTAGACACGTTCCTTTGTGATTTACTCTAGGTGATCCTGCTCAGGCAGGGGGGTTGGACTAGGTGATCTTTTGAGGTCCCTTCCAACTCCTGACATTCTGTGATTCTGTGATTTTGTGACTCTGTGATTCTTGCTGCCCATCTCTCCAGCTTCTCCAGGTCTTGCTGAATGGCAGTGCAGCATTCCTGCATGTCTGTCATTCCTCCCAGGTTTGTGTCATTGGTGTACTTGCTGAGGTTGGACACTATTCCCTCATCAGTGTCATCGGTGAAGATGTTAAACAAGACTGGACCCAACACTGACCCCTGGGGAACACCGCTGGTCACAGATGTCTAGTTTATAAGCCTAGAGAAAGAAAATACAAAGTAATTAAGCAGTCACATCACATCATGCTTTTTTTTATTTTCCAGGTTTGACGTTATGAATTCCATTTCACAGGTTTTTGTCATCCACTAATTTTTGTAATTACAAATGTTACTGAGAAGTAAAATATGATATTAAAATAACTTATTTTTCATAAGTTAAGAAAGCAGATTCTTATGTGTACACCATCTCCAAAGAACTTTGCTCATGAAATCAACCTGGAAGACTAGATGTCACATACAAATCTTGTAAAAATATGAGTGGAATTTGATGCTCTTCTAATATCTTAGAGGGTAAATTATTAATGTTCAGTGCTAAAGAAAAATGTGTCTTCTAGGTTAAATACACAGCCTTGCTTGAATGACATTCATATACCCTCACTCTGAAAGTATGAGGAGAAAAAAGTCAATATCTTTAGAATGTGAAATGTGGAATGCTAACAGCAGTATAGTATCAAGATATGGGCTTTAAGTTCCTAAATACCACCTATTTTCAGGAAATAATATTTCCATATTGCTGTGAGGGAAGTTAACAAATATCATAACGTCAGTAAAGGTATTTCTGTGAATACATACTGTTGGTTAAGTACATACACATGCATTCCTAAGCACACAGACACACAGACACACACAGACACACACACATATATACATAATTTATTTATGTACAAATTAAAGAAATACAGTATGAACAAACACACGCATATATATACACATATCTCTGTATATTCCTCCCTGATCTCCTGGAATATTTGTAATGGATCAATAATATTATGCATACATCTTCTGTACACACAAACACATGAAGTGGATGTACTATGTAGAGCAGTTTTTCTTTCACACTAAGGGAGAGGTGATTTACAGGTGCTTTACCACCTAAAGTGACTGATATTGCTCTAGGATCTATCCTGAGCTTGTTTGCTCTGAAAATCACTACATCTTTGGAGAAGATGATCATCTATGGTCTAGGGAAGGTGTCAGGGATCTCCTTCATGCATTATATATTTGACAAATAAGTAAAATTTGTTTGTATAGACATGTGTAATTTGTTATTGAAGGAAGAGAATTTCCTAGCTGGGGTGCTTTGGTATTATTCTTTTCTTTCTGTTGAATCTGAGGGGTTCCACTGGTAGCTACTAACTAAGTATTACATCTGGAATATTCAAGGGAGTTGGCAGGATGGAAGAAACTAGATTGAGTGGAAGAGAGAAATAACAATACAGCAAAAAAAAAAAAAGATACTTGATGTTATGGAACAATTAAAGACTATTAAAAAAAAATCCAAATGGAGAGTACTTGACCCTTTTTTTTTTTCTTTTTTCAAAAACATTACTCCTTTTGAATTATGCTAGGTGAAAACACAGCCCACAAAATAATCAATTAGGGCATTTTTAAATTTCTTTCCTGAATGCAGTTCCCTGGGAATACACTGGCACCTTGGAAGCTACAAGGCTGTCCATATGGGCACCATTGTTGAATTCTTTGAATCTGTAAGTGGTCTCAAGGTTTTGTGCACATGAAAAGCATGGAAGTTATGTGCAGACATAAAAGAACTAATTTGGAATATAAGTGGTCACTGCTGCCTTTCCCCTAAAGTTTCTTATATTAGCCTTTTAATTTTGAGATACATTAGACTCTGTATTTTATGGATTTTGGAATAGTGTTACTTGGGCCCTATTTCCAGTTACCTACAGCTTCAAGAGTTTGTCTTACTCCTTCTACAATCTTTTGACAATGTCTTGTTGCTCTAAAGTCTTCTGAAGGAAACATCTCCTTGCTTCATTCTTATTCTTCCTCCTTCATAGGCTGCTGATTTCTTTTAAATAGACATTTACAATCTGAATAAAAAATCTAAGGAAAATACAGAACTTTGGTGACTGAAAATAGCACCGTGACTCTTGATAAGGCGGTGTGTCACACTCACGTGAGAGCATCAAAACTGGAATTCTGCTTCTTGTTCCGTACACAACACACTCTGGTATATATTGAATTCATATACAAATACAACCAGAGAATCATAGAATCTCCTGAGTTGGAAGGGACCCATAAGGATCATCAAGTCCAACTCCTGGATCCACTTAAGACCAGCCAAGTCAAAGCATGGGACTGAGTGCAACGTCCAGATTTTTCTTGACCTCAGACAAGATGGGTGCTTTGACCACTTCCCTGGGGAGCCTGTTCCAGTGCTTGACCACCCTCTCAGGAAAGAACCTCTTCCTAATGTCTAGCTTAAACTTGCCCTGTCTCAGCTTCATACCATTCCCTTGGTTTCTGTCACTGGTCAACAGGGGAGATCAGTGCCTGCCCCTTTGCTCTCCCTTGTCAGGAAGCTGCACAACACAATGAGGTCTCCCAGAATCACAGAATCGCAGAATGGTCTGGGTTGAAAAGGGACCCCAAGGATAATGGATTTCAAATCAGGAATGGAATTCACATAGAAATAGAACCACAGAATGGTGGTTCTAGATCCCCCAAAGGCAGGGCCACCAACCTTCAGGCCTGGATCTAGACAGCATTGCCCAGGGCCCCATCCAACCTGGATTTGAACACCTCCAGGGTTGGGGCATCCACCACCTCTCTGGACAGCCTTTCCTCAGCCTTCTTTTCTCCAGGCTGAACAAACCAAGAAACGTCAGCCTCTCCACATAAGGCTTCTCTTCCAGACCCTTCCCCATCCTTGTAGCCCTCCTCTGGACAGTCTCCAATAGTTTTGTGTCACTCTTGTACTGTGGTGCTCAAAACTGCACAGAGTAATAGAGGGAAAGTCAAACTGTATTTTTTAATCAGGAAATTTATGGAGCAAATAATTTTTTGTAAAATAAATATGAAGGTAAAAAAATGAGTCCTTCCTGTGAAGAAACTTCCTGATGATCTTGACCGTTAAAAAAGACAACGTATGGACTAACTGAATTTTAGTTTAAAGTTGCCGCTATACAGAAGCAGTTGTTCCTCCTGTGCTCTTATGTAATCAAATGACACTTTGCTTTATTTAAGTATTTATCATAGAGCAATTCTGAAAACATATTATTTTAAAATAGTGTTTGTATGCAGTATTTGTTTCCTCAACTGACCTCTTTTTTAACATGAGAGGCAAAGGAAGGCAAAATTGCTATAAGATACTAGATTAATTTCTGTGGTAGGAGTACAAGGTGTTACAAAAATGGCATAATTACTCTGTTTTTGTTAAAATATTGTATAGCTTTTTTAACTTTTAAAATATTTTAATGTGCTTTTTTCCATACACATTAAAGAATCCTATTATTATTATTATTATTACCCAAAGACTTTCCAGGACTACTTTAGTATAGTAGCAGATATTAAAGGAGAATAGCTCAAATTGATGGAAAATTTGACAATGCTAGGTTTAGAATTAAACTTGATGATCTTAAAGGTCTTTTCAACCTAGAAGTTTCAATGATTCTAAGATACTATGATCAGGTTTTCATTTTCCTGGACTCACACTGTATAACAGTATGCATCTGGGTTAATATTAACAGTACTAGCTATCTTGAACCACCCTTTAAAAAAATTATTAATTTATTTTGGGCTTGAGTATATCTTATAACATTCCTATTTGAGGACTGATTTTCCCTAATATTAGTGAAAAATCAGGAGTGGAGATACCTTGTTATTTTGTATCCTATGTCAATTGCAGACCATAATTTATTATGGAGATTTGAGAATAGATGAATGATTTAGGATAGTACAGAGTTTGTCTTCTTAAATATTTTAAAATTTTCAAACATAACAAGTACAAAAGTTAAGATTTGCTAAACCAATGTTGTATTTGGGTTCCATGTTTGCACTGTTTTGAAAAAGCTTTTCCAAGGCAGGTGGTGTTTCTGTAAAATCATGTTTCAAAAAATATCTAAAATTAGGGACTCAAAAGAAATGCATTAAAAAGATAATCTGAACAAAATAATTTGGCCATTTAATTACTTGTTTTTACATTTTAAACCGATGAGGACAAATGGGTTTTCTTTTACTTGGATAATGTATTTGCAGGGAAAAATAAAAAGTCCTTTGAAGGTACGTTCTGGGGAGGTTCTACTGTCACTGATTTGGTAAATAATCTATGGAGTACTTTCCATATCACAGTAAAATATGCAACTTACTTGCTTTTGTTCTAGAACAGGAGGATGTTTGTTTTCATTAAAAAGTGCCTATTGTGCAGGAAAAAAAATAACTTATAGAGTATACTTATTCTGTGAAGAGATATTGATTCAATGAATCTTTACATTTTGTTTGGTGGGGTTTTGGGTTTTTGTTTTATTTTTCCCAAATCACTAGTAGTTTATTTACTGTTTAATATGACTTGTACGTATTGTCAGATTCTTAAAGATTTGGCAAAAATCCCAGAACTAGAATCCTTTCTGAACCCAAGTTAACATGCAATAAAGCTCATTCTCAGATTTTCTTTTTTCTCATTTATTCACTCTTTTTTAATTTTTTTTTAATGTAGCAACAAAGCTGTTACAATAACCAGAACAACAAAGATCTGTAACATTATTAGCCTGGCACTAAGCCTCAGTGTGTCTACACTACTGAGAAGCAGCATAAACTGCCCTGAGCATGGTGCCATGCTAACAACATTCACATAAAAAAGAGTCAATCCTTGAGTTCAGGCAGGACCAACACCACTAACAGGTAACAGGTTTTCCTGGAGAGGCCAATCTGCTCAGAGGGAGGACAAGACTTCTGAGCAGGTTGGAGGACAAAGAAATCCACATCTTATCAATGTGCTCCATGCAGACATACACTTATCCATCTAGTACATGCCAAAGGAGTTGTAAGAATCTTTTATTTCAGCCACAGTATTCTCATTCTTTATGATCCTGGCTCTTTGCATCATTCTGAGATGTCTAAATGCCTCTGCACAGATCTTTCCTCACCTATGGAATTGTCCTTTTCACTCATTCCAACACTTATTTATTACTTATTTAATTTCTTCACTGTGAGGGTGACAGAGCACTGGAACAGGCTGCCCAGGGGGGTTGTGGAGTCTCCTTCTCTGGAGATATTCAAGACCCATCTGGATGCCAACCTGTGTGACCTCCTTTAGGGAATCTGCTTTGGCAGGGGGGTTGGACTCAGTCATCTCTCAAGGACCCTTCCAACCCCTACAATTCTTTGATTCTGTGATCTCTAGTGTCTTTAGTAAATGTCAGTCTTTAGATAAGGATAACCCTCTCTAATATCAGCATTTCAGATCTCCATAAAAACTTCCACCTTATAAGTCCTGTTTTGCTAGCTGGTTTTGTGTATTGACTGTTTGATTAAATTTTTATTGATTTAGAGCTGTTTTAGGTGCTTTCTTTTCTAAAGTAGGAAAAAGAACCCAAACAAATCCAACTTTCTATAATTCAGAAATGGACAGAAGGATAGTGATTGGAAGACACAACTGGAGATCATCCAGCCCAAAGCTCCTACTAAAGTAGAATCACCTACAACAGGTTGCACAGGATTCTGTCCAGGCAGGTTTTGAATCTCCCCAGAGAAGGGGACTCCACAACCTCTCTGGGCAGCCTGTTCCAGGGCTTTGTCACCAAGGAGTAAAGATGTTTTTTCTTATTTTCAGATAGAACATCCTGTATGCCAGGTTGTGCCTGCTGTCCCTTGTCCTGTTACTGGGTACCATTGAGAAGACTTTGGCCCCATCCTCTTTATATCCACCTTTTAAATATTTATATGAATTATTGCCTCACAATCTCAGGGTAAACAGCTCTAGCCCTCTCAGCCTTTCCTCATACAAGAGTTGTTCCAGTCCCCTCATCAGCCCTGTAACCCTCCACTGGAGTCTCACCAGTATTTCCCTGTATTTCTTGAACTGTGGAGTCAAGAACTGGACACAATATTCCAGATGTGGCCTCACTAGGGCAAAGCACAAGGAGAAGAGCCTCCCTTGACTTGCTGGCCACACTCTTCCTGATGCATCCCAGGTACCACTGGCCTTCTTGGCCATGAGATAATGCAGCTTAATCTCCAGGTCTTACACAGAATAAGAGCTCAAGTGCTTGCTTGCTTGCAGCTAAGCCTGATAAATAAATATTTCATAGAACTATTCCTGTTGGATTTCCAAAAATTTTTTTTCAGGGACTAAATTCTTCTCTCTGATGGAAAATTTTCATTAATGTCAATGTAGGCCTGAACTAAGAAAATACTGAGTGATTTTACTGAGATAATGTAATATAATTTAAGAATAATACATTTATAAAAATAGAGATGGGTGTTTAGTATATTTTTAGTGTATTTTAGTGTTTTTCAATATTACTGTATTTTTCAAACTCTGCTACAATGTGTCTGTCTTGTATTGTTTGTTCATTAAAGCTACAAACACAATGGACTCGGGGCTGTTTTTTTCTGGCCAGTAGTTTGTAAATAACAAAATCCAAAAGAAACTCTTCCCTTAACTCAGAAAATATTCCCTGCAGACATTCTGCTACTCTGGAGAAGTATCTGAAGATTTTTCATGTCCTACTGTTTATCTTTATGGCCTGCAGCCACATCACCTTGAGCTGTGATCTTATCACACCTCACAAATAAAGCACGATACAGTCAGTCCTGGGATGGATGATCTCCAGAACCACTCCAGGGCTGCTAGACCCTGGTGCTGATGACTCATTAAATGTGTAGGGATTTTTTCCCATCAAACCATCTTCAAGGAAATGCCCTACTGTGGGATCTAGGAGAGGATCTTGAGTATAGAGCAGAGCTTAGTCAGCCAAAGCAATTTTAGCCCTAAAGCTTTGCTTAAGGTGTGCAAGCTAACCTGTCAGCTCACTTTACCAGGAGAATGCTGGAGTACATTCCAACAGAATCACCAGTCAAGTTTGCATGTTCAAATTCATGTGAAAACATTGTATTTTAAAATTCTGTCTTATTGTCATATTGCTATTAAGAATTAATTGACCTGAAGACATGAAAACAGATAGACAGTGGCTACTTTGCTTCATACCAAAGATATGCCTGGGCTGCTTCACATTTTGGTTGTGTATACAGAAGGAGTATGGTTTTATTTGTAAGAAACTGGAATACAATGTGGGAAATTTGTGTTCCAGTTCCATGTGTGACCTTGGGCATACCTATTCCCTCTCTGAAGCTCATTTTCTCCCATGAAAAGTAAAGATATTGATATTTTTTGCATTTGTCATATCCAATTTGAGCATATATTCTGTTTTTTAAAGTGAGCCAATATACCACCTTGCTCTGTAGGGCCATCTTCACTGTTGGGATCTGTTGATACTCCTATAACCCCTGGAATAATAATAGTTCTCATTAAGGACTCTTGTCAAAAATGTGCTTTATCATGGCTAAAGAAATCCTATTTCAGATTATTAATTAAAATGAAATCCAATTGCCTTCACCTATCGACCATGACATTTGCAGTGGGAACGTTAAGGGCAGAGAATTGTAAAACAGCTATCTTTAAAGTTTGCTGTTTGAAGGCTTAAAGCTGCATTTGTCACCCCTCCTCTCCCCTCCCCTTATGCACTATTTCAGATCCATTGCTTATTGACTGATAGACTTATTGATGAATTATACAGCAGTAATCCAGCCCAGGGAGGTCAGTAGGGTGCAGTCACTAGCAGAGCAGGCTTGGGTGTGCTTCTGAACTACTCCTCCCTGCACAGCTCTTTCAGTATGCATATCACATCTCCCTGCTTGTAGCAGGCTGATGAGTGTGTGCAGTTAGTGCAGGCACACACATACTTCTGCGCTTTCCCTGAAAGTGGAGCATTAGCAACTGCAGTCAAAAAGCACTCTTGCTTCTTCAGCTCTGATCCTAGCAGCAACTGTCTAATTCTGTCTGGAGGAACTAGAAGACAGCACTGGAGGCAAGTTTAAAAAGGACCTAGTGACACCCTGCTGTCACATCTGGTTTCACGAATCTACTTATTAGTAGTCAATTTACAATTACTTTCCTAGTCCCATCAGCAGTGTATATTCTTGAGAACTGGCTGTCTGGGAAGGAAGGAAGGAGCACACTGCTGAAGGTATGTTGCAGTTCTCTTTACGTCTTTACATCTTGTGCTGAATGTTTCTATCTGTGCATCTCACTTGCAGATATTCCTGGTCTATGCAGTTTTCCAATGAGAGCTGCTGGAGCAGGGCTTTAGCAAATCCTATCAATAGAAATAAATCGACAGGTACCTTTTAACTCTTTTTTTTTTTTTTTCACCCCCATTATTTATCCCCCTCAGCCATGCAGATTATTTCTTAAGGAGTAAAATTATATGATTGGATTAAACTTTCAGGGAAGGTGACAACTCTGACTGCATTTTCTATCACAAGCAAATAGACTGCTGTTATTTCTATCAGGGCAAAATTTCCATTCATCTACTGTTTAACAGTGGACATGGAACATTGCTTTTCAATTGATGTGTTTATTAAATACGGTCTGTGCATGCACTGCCAGCTGAAATTTGCATACATGTTTTGAAATTTGAAAAAAAAAGACTCTTTCATTAACTTTCAAAATGCTCTGGACTGCAGCACACTTCTTTAGAAAAGAGGACTGAGCCAGGCTTTTCATTTCACTTAAGTACTTTTACTGTCATGTATTCATCTGGTAAAAAGTCTTTGCCAAATCCAAGAAGTTTGCTGTTATTGCATTTCCATAAATGTAACAGCTGTGAGGAGAATGAATATTCATAGTGTTTGGATTTTTGCTCCAAAGATTTTTATGGTAATTGTGACTTTTCAGGGGGATAGGATCTTAGATCAAAGAATTCTGCAGGTTGAGTTATGGTGATAAGCAATGTATAAGTGCTTCCTCAAATCACCATAATAGGTATAAGCATGTACTGCAGTAAATAGTGAATGGTACCTCTTATTTACTTGCATCCAACTTGATCTGTTGCTTATACTTGTGGATTCTGTTGCTAACAGGTCATCAGCAATGGAAATGAAGCACGGTTCAGATACCGCTCTCTCATGGGACGTTATTGCCCTAATGTTATACAGTTTTTTCTGAGCATACCCAAGACATTGCTAATGTTATCATGATTAAGTTTTAACTTGGTACATCCTGTATTTGCACTGGCTGAAAACTTATCTTGGGATGCTGCTAAGCACAGAGAAAACCACTGTAAACTCAGTGTACTTAAGGGTGGAAAGTGATTTGACTAATCTCCCTGTAGGAAAATTCCCCAGTTTATAATTTATCAGAATTGTACAAGCAGCAGAGACAGTCTTCCCCCGCAGGTAGAAATAGAATGGTTTTGAAAATACAGAGGCAGCATGTGTGCATCTGCATGTGTGTCTAGAGATAATTCATCTACAAAAACTTAAATAATCTTAGCTGCCTGCAGATCTCAATGACTTCTATATTCCTAAAAAATTACCCTATTAACAAGTCATACTGCAGATCTCCATAACTACACGGCAGAGTAAAACATCCAGACAGGAATTCTGTCATATAAAACCACTTCAGAGATCCTCTTGAGGGTGTTTGTGATTGTTTCTTTTAAAAACCCCTCCTAGTATCTGGGAAGCACCAGGAAGTGGAAGTACCTGCCTCTCAAAAGTGTGGTTGTGTGTGCTCAAAGTGAATTTCAGCTGTCTAGTGTCCAGGAACACCTCTTTGTCTGTCTGTCCTCACTCAGGCTGGACCATGTTGCTCATTGGTGCCAAGGTCAGCCTGGTCAGTGAGCTGTGACTCCTGGCTTCTCCATCCCTCAGCCTACAGTGGATTGTCACTCAATGTCCCTTCTTCAGGGGACAGGGGAAAAATGTTTGTCCTATTCAACTGTCTTAATTTTTAATGGCATCTGAATCAGCCTGGTGCTTAGATACAAACTTACTGTTATTTGGTTGGGGTTTTTTTCCCCTTCTCCCTGTAGTCATGGTGTGCTGTGGCTTGAGATATACAAAGACTGGTTAAATACATGGGAGAAAAACAATTTGATGGGTCAGATTCTGTTTTCAAGGAGAGGAAATCAGACTACCCTCCTGATATCAGTAGGACTCTGTTTACATGAAAAAAGTTGTTTACAAAGGTACAGACTGGTGTAAAATCCAACTTTGCCTTGGTGCTGTTTGAATTTCTGTGACCTGAAGACTTGGATCTGTTCCTTTAAAGCTTGATTTCATCCCAGGAAAAGTAGCCAAAATGGAGAACTTGGCTTTTCACTTGGCAGGAACTAAAACCTGCTTGTGTGTGGTCACCATGGCAGGTATCTGAGACCAATCACCTTTTATCTTTCCTTTCACCAGTGCTTAGAAAAAAAAAAAAATCCACAAAAAACACCCAGGAAAAAAAAACAAAAAAGCCCCAAAACCAACAAATCTCTCTCTCAAAAAAAAAAAAAAAATCAAAAACAAACCAAAAAAACCTCCCAAACCTCTCTTTCTTTAAACCAAATTTAAAAGGGAATTAAAGGTTTAATTCCCTTTAAGACATATAAGGCATCCTCTTCTGCTTTAATGCGTGCCATGGCTCCCTTCTGACCTGTACCACCACATTGGAGGAGGTGAGAGGTATTTCATTTTGCCCTCTTGGCCACCTCACCCATGTGCCTCTTCAAAGCAGATTTGTCGATCATATAAAATGCAATCACTGATGCGTTTCCCTTCTGCCTTGCTAGTCAAAGTCGGCATCCAGAGCCTCAGATGTGTGTTGTTAAGTTACAGTCTCTCAGCCCCAGTACTACACTTAGCAAGCCAACCAGCCCTTTAGTGTTTTGAGGTGTTTTATGCAGAGATCCCTTTAGCTGTTGCCTGTGATACTGGAAGTAAAGAGGAGGATTTGAAACAGCTTGAAAAAGCTTAGTAGAGTTATTGGGATCTCAAGTGATTGGAAAAGGTGACACAGCATCCACCCTTCTGCCTAGAAACAAAAAAGTGAGAGCCTGGTTTTGTGTCTTTTTGGAGAGTGCCAACTCTTATTTGATTACTGCTGCTCCATGGCTGGTAGTCTATCAGAGGCTACCGACATAGAAACAGCTGTTGAGTTGTTGTAGAAGAGTTATCTATTTACACACTTTAGCAGGGATTTCTGAAAGCTTCTTACAGCACACAGACGCTGTAACACTGGAGTACTGCACAGGTTTTTCAGCTCTTTCATGAATGATAGCTGAAAATGAAGATGAAGGGAAGAAAATACCATGAAGCTCCAATATTGTAGCAAACTAGGATCCAGATGGCAAACCTTTTTACAGCAATACACTGGATTAACTTTAAGACTCCCCTGGCTACTACTCTCCTGTCTAATTTGTCTTTCCTTAATGCTCTTTTGGTGTGATGCTTTTTTTCTGCAAGGTAATGCTGTAAAAATGTGTGGTTTCAGGCAGTCTGCTTTCAGAAGAACTTCCCTCCATCTCCATTAACCCTTTCAGACCTAATTAACTGATTGCATGATCAGTGGCATCATTGTGAACTCTTGAGCTGAAAAGGAAATATTCCACATACATTCACAGTGCCATGCAAAGCAGGAAACCAAGATGATTTACATATAAAGGAAGATACTTAATCTGTTGGAGGAAGAGCAGGTTTTCACCATTCTGGGTTTTATCTCTAACCAGAAAACAATTTTTGTTAATGCAGTCGATATAACAAATAAAATCCTACATTGACAATTTTCTAACCTCAGGTTCACGTTGCCCACATGCCAGCCTTTCCGAGGCTGGATGGTGAGTAGTTGTGTTTCTCTCATAACTTGCAGACCCAGTTCTATCTTCTCATGAACTGCAATTGGTGCTTGAATTTGTTCTTACATCCTTGAGCAGCCACAGCAAGGACCATCACTGTCCTCACATTCACTGAAAAGGTGAACGGTGAGACACCCAGTGGTGGCAGTAAGTACCTGTGAACTGGCCAGTGGGACCTGCCGGGTGCCTTCCTGCAAACTGGGGAGACAAACAAGAGTGCTGTCCTGTGAGCAGAATAATTTATCAGGAACCTTAACCTCCTGTATACCCTAGATAGTAAAAGCACTGTTACCCATCTTCAACGAGTGCAAATCTGTCCTCAACCATGCCATGCCTCTGTGATTTGGAGGCATGAAGACCTGCATTCATGGAGAAATACATCTGCTGCTTAGTCTAGGAAACATTTCTGCAGCTGCTTGCACTATCCTTTAGCAGGTAAAGGTTTGCTGCTTCCTCAGCAAAAGTCTCAGGAAGTCAACCTCAGAAAACGCAATGTTTATGACACTCTCCTTTTACTCTCAAATTCTGTCACTACCTGATGCAGATTGAATGCAAAATATTAAAATGAAATATAATTTAAGTAACATGTCTCCAGAACATCTCTTGATTCTGGCCTAGATTATACCACTTTATAACGTAGGTTATAAACCTACTTAGTGGGTTTATAACCTACGTTATAATGTGGTATAAAATCTACGTTATAACCTATGAGGTGATTGGTATATCCAAAACTTACTGAAATAGGAACTAAAAAAAACCACATCCAAGCTCCATAATGTTGTGATACAGTTCACCTGTCACCTAGCACTGTATAAGCTGATGACTAAACTCATTATATAATGTCTACCTGCTTAGCCCTAAAGTTCCTTTGCTCTGTTATACTGTGATCTCTAACCAGAAGCCAAATGGGGTATTCAGCTCCTGATTAATGCTAAAAATAAACATCTTTCTAGTGAATTAAATAGTTTTCTAGGCTATTCTGACTGTATTGACCAGTGTTAGTTAGAATGGGAGCTTAGTCTTTTTAGAGCAAGGTATACATGGAGATGACATTATACAGCACCTATGGGAGACATGGATACTTTTGCAGTGAAAACTTGAGGGGTAAGACAACATCCTGCAGAATCTTAGGTAACACTGATTGTAGACTAAGCAATAAAAATGTTTGATCAAGTAAAAATGCAGAGTAATTGCTCCCACCAGTGGCTTCTTGCAAGATTCAACCCTTCTCTGTTAGGTATGAAGGACAGCTTAGTCTGTACACATCTTTCCTTGGACAATGTTAGAAAAATTCTCTCTCTCTACTGATATGTTATCACAGTGCTTACTTATGATAGCATAGATGCTCAATGTTCAGGTACAACTATTTCTAAATTAAATATCCAAGCCATGTCTATCACAAGAAATACTACAAAAGAGCTTTTGAACCCTATTATTTATGAATGAATGTCTAAAATAAGAGCAAGGTTAAAGACCCTCTGCTTAAATTCATTCCAAAGGATTGCACTGGTGTCAAATAGTTTAAGGCATCACAAGCTGTTTTAACAAAGGTCTTTAAAAAAAAAAAACAAAAAAAAACACCAAAAAACATTACATCCCCAAAGAAAGGAAGAAACACAGAACTATGTCCCAGGGAACAGTAGCTCTTAACTGGTCGAAACTGATTTTTTCTTTTCTATTGGAACCACTTCTGTATTTACTAATTCTCATTCCCAGGAAGGATGACTGGATATCACCAGTTATAAAATATTTGCCATAAAAATCCCAGCATAAATATACTGTTTATAAAAGAATAAGCAACCCCATATGTCATAATATCATGAAATTCTATCTCCCATCAGCTGATAATTTGACACTGGGGTGGTGAGTACTTTCCTCTTTGTCTCCTGTGCTCTGGACTATCAGTCCATGAAAACTAATAATTAACTGTAGTGGATGGTGCTGGGGTTGAAGAGGAGTAATTCATTGCAGTGAAATACTGTGTTTTTTTCTGTAAAGTTGTTAAGCAGAGCTATGACAGTGTGAATAATGCATGAGATGGTTTTCTTTCAGGAACGCTACCAGCAAACATTTCCACTAGTTGGGAGATTTGGACTTGGCAAGAGAGTGGTATTTACATTGTTTTGGTGATACAGAAAGCAGTTAGGGAACAATTATGTGATCCTTTCATATTTGGAGGCTCTGGAGAAATGTCAGTATCCAATTAAATAAAAGGAATTAAATAAATAATGAGAAAATGTAAAATTAATCTAGTTTCAGATGCATGGGTAAGTTATCACATAAATTTAAAAGACCTAATATAAAATGTCGTTCATTTTACTTTGCAGGATGAATGTTGCTATGGTTTCTTTAAATCCAGGTGATAAAAAAAAAGTCTAAATGCATTCAATTAAATATTTTAACTTACTATTTATAAATAAATCTATACTGCTGACCATTTTTCTCTTTAACAAATCCCCAAATCCTGGTGTCTCTAAAAAGTGATGGGAAATGTACCTGGGCATATAAAAAAGGAATAAAGAAAGCTCTCTAATGATTTTTCCATTGTACTAGATTTTTCTCTTATCTCAGAAAGCCATCAAGTTCTCACGAGTTGAGGAACATAAATCATAGCAGAATAGGCAGCCTCCTGTTTCATTCACTGAGCTCCATATGCTTATCTACCTCATGCTCCCGCATCCCCGGCTCCTAAAACGCTTCAGTCAACATTCCTTCTGAATTGCGATATGTCATGTTAATCAGCCTCTACAGTGTCCCAAAAATGTATGTAAATTAGACTTTTGATGAACCAGAATATTTTGACAGCATTTTTGCATAAATCACACATGCAAGCATGCGCACACACACACACACAGAGACAACCTGTTTAGAGAGGAGGATATTTTTGGACCTCATTTGTTTTTGAAGTAGGCTGTGGCCAGCATGCTGATGCTGCTTGTGAGCAGGAACACGTATGTGGCAGCATGCCAGGTCCCATAGCTAGAAGGAACTCAAATTAAAGTCCATTCTTGGCAAGATAAACTATACCAAGGAGAAAGAAACATTACAATTTACTCTTTCCTTGTCCTCCTTTCCCCCTGCATTCCCTTTCCTGATCTCTCGTTGGTTCTGTGGGTTCTGTTTGGTTTCTGTATTAATGTGTTTTCAGGGTTATCATAGAAGAAAACAGTCATGTTGTAGTGGGTTAATGTTTTTGTGTAATCTATTCTTTCAGCAGAAACAGAACTCAAAAATTCAAAAGATTTTTTTTTTTTTATTTGAAAACAATTTAAGGAAAACTCAGCACAATTTGCTGACTTTCACATTGCTTGTCAATGAGCCTGTTCCACTGAAGTTCCATGGAAAGTTGTTACTGAAACTCCCTAGGATGAGTTTTGTAACTACTAGCACCATCTGGCTGCAAATTTCAATTTTTGTTCTAGTTATGACCTGGGTTTTTGGTTTTGTTTTTGGTTTTTTGGGGTTTTTTTTTGTGTGTGTTCCACCTTGTCTGTCAGGTCTGTATTAAGAATGCTTACAAGTCTACATACATCTGTCTCATCTGCTCATCTTGCTGGCATATACAAGTCTGGGAGAGCGAACAAAAATTATGGAGACAGTGCTTTCTGTCTCCCTCAGACACAAAAACTT
This sequence comes from Heliornis fulica, assembly GCA_013399135.1. Taxonomy (NCBI): domain Eukaryota; kingdom Metazoa; phylum Chordata; class Aves; order Gruiformes; family Heliornithidae; genus Heliornis; species Heliornis fulica. The sequence goes on along the minus strand of VXBZ01012773.1, from coordinate 33,468 downwards.
AGTGTAGCTCTTAGTTCGTAGCTGCATAGGTAAGGGCCACCAAGTTCTATCTATCTGCACATCTGTAGCCCTGGCTGACATAGTCTCAGGCACATCTGTGAATTAACTCTCTACCTTCTACATCTTGAGCCACATAGGAGACAAAAATATTGACTTAATTTTTTCATTCTTAAAGTCCCTTTTGATAAACCATGGCATGAAACAGCACACCTCTGAAAGTATGGCACACCTCATCAGCTATCAGACCATGTCTACTAACCTTTTCCCTCAATGTTGCAGCCTAAAGAACTTATCATGTTAACTTCTTCATAGATTATCACCTTTCCTTTTTAGAAAAAATTACTGGGCCTTCCAGTCTCTGATGTGGGCTAACTACGTAACAACATTTACACAACTGGGGCTTAAAAATCCTCTGATGTGATACAGTCTATGTTTTACACATATTGTATCTGCAGTGTCAATCCACTGCTTGTAATATGTGTTTCTATATATAGATATTGCAAAACAGTATAGGTATATATATATATATATTTATATGTACATATATGGAGAGAGTATAGGCATCTGTGAATCAGGGAATACACACACACACACGAACATGTATGCAAATATTTATATATATATAAAATTCACGATTAACATAACCCACAGTGAAAAGTCAGAAAAAGGGGAGTAATTTGTCTTCTAGAGCAAATCCCTAAAAGTGTTTTGAGTATCAGATTAAAACACCCCATGACTACAGAGACAGGTTGGCTGCTCCCTTTTAAAAGAGGTATAAGAGCTTTTAAGAAGGTTTAATTTTAGGGCTAAATATAAACAGAAGAATACTTCAATAATCACAAATACAGCTGTGGAGCCAAATCCTCCTAATGATGCAATAGCAATATGTATATATAGATACACATATATATTATAATTCACAGTTTGAAGTTCTTATTTCTTAACACCCAGTTCTTATTTCCTGCCAATTTTGTAATTTTTCCTGTTGTCAATTGCTTTCTAAAATAAGTTTGAATGAGGTGGAATTAAGTTTTAACTTTTAAAAATTACAAACAGGTGCAATGTCTATATCTGCTGCCATATCCCTTTTTTTTTGTGTCTTATACCACTGCTTTCTGGAACAAGCTGTTTGATCCTGCCACTTGTTAATTTTGAACTGTCTGCTAGTGGAAGCTGGGGGAGATGGGAAAACGTTGCTAAATATTAGGACAGTGGGAGAGTTGAAGATGTCCAAAAATAGGGAAGCTTTGCAAACCGAGTAGAAATAGAATAGTATTACTAGTGAGAGTTTTAATAGCCGCCATGCCATCACTGGCTTAAATGTGTGTTGGTTTTGGGTGCTTTTAATGGCAATAATTAGGTAATCAATATTGTTTCAGAAAGGAAAAATATCCTGCTTAACAACAGAATAACATTGATTAGCTAAGCTAGTACCATTTTAAGGAACATTAAGTAATCAAGACTGTTTCCATGATGACATCCCAAAGAGAGAGAAAATCAGGCAAATCTGGTATTGGATGAAGCTAGGGCTGCACTTATGCTGCTGCTGAGGAAATAATGACTGCTGCATTTGCCTGTGCAGTCGCTGTAGCACAATGTATGAGTGAGGCACTGGGACCCTATCCATTTCATTGGACCTGGCTCTTATCCAAGATGTATACTAGATGTTTTCTGAAGATACAGATTCCACTCCACTATTTTCATTACCCTTGCTTTATGTACTTGCCAATTTAAACTGACATGCTTACTTCTGTATATCTAAAAAACCTAATGCATATATAAGACTTCCACTTTGAGTTCTACTGAGATACCTCGGTGTTCTGCAGGAGATGCCTCTCTTAACAGCCCTGCTTCACATCAAAGCAAAGTAATGGTGGGGTGAGAGAATTTGCAAGGAAATCTTGTCTGCCTGTGGCATGAAAAGTCCACAAGTTCTGGATGTTAATTTGCTTCTAAAATATGATTTATTTAAGTAACTACAGTTATAGCTGCAGTATTTCAAACACTGGAAAGCAAGTGTATATATATGATGAGATTTAATCATTCTGATCAGAATTCTCTCAAGAGCAGTACTTCTTGTAGGTATGCTCCCAAACCTTTTTCTGTGTACTGCAGGAAATGACTCTGCAGCACTGCTCTGCTAAACCTGGGGGTGGTTTAGCAGAAGCAAAGCTTCCTTTAACCTGTACATGATTTTGCACAAGAGGAGCACAGTGAGCTTATGATTTTTGTGTAAAATCTGTGAGGACTGACCCTGGACACTAAAACATAACAATAATGTTCAGAAATAGCTAAAATGTCTAAGTGAAGAACTGGTCACTGATGAGAATTCTCCAAGCTACTCCAAATCAAGTGGGGATGCCATTTTTTTAAGCTTCTTTCTAGGCATAGGGGCAGCCAACATCCCTTCTCCCAAGAGTTAGGTGATCAGACATTCCATGTTCCATGATACATGAGCATGTACTTAAAGCATTCACTCCTGGAGACAAGTCATTACGTATGAATCACAAGTTTCATTGGGTAAAAATGCTTTCAGCCTTTGGAGAGTTGAGGCAAAGCTTGAAAATATGATCCTTCTTCTACGATGAAAACTCAGAATTGGAATGTAAAATATCAGTTTCAAAATCCTTGTCCTCAAAAGACATAACCAAGCAAATAAAAAGTAGTTTCATTCAAGACTTGTCATGTGATAATCAGGTCAAATTAATGTATAAACTTTTAAATGTTCAGGTTTAACCTTACTCTAATTAGAGAGTAATTTTGGACAGGTGAGAATTCTTATTGGTTTTGGGGGTATCAGGAAATTTGCTGCCCTAAAGTTGAACATCATTCTATATAGAGGAACAGACTTTTGTAGCAGCCATATTTAATAGAGAGGTGCTACAGAGATTTTATCCATTAGGGCTTTGGATAATACTTTTTAGCTGTATGGGGTCATGAAATTAAACATAACATTATTACATCATAATCTGGAAGAAGAATAAAAGGATGAAACTGCCTGCATGTGTAGAAAAACTGGGAATAAGCTCAAGAATCTCTGTCCCAATTTTCAAACTCTGAAGCAGATTATTTTAATGTTGGTTTGTTGTTTTTTTTTAAAACCACATATCAAACGTTCTGTAATGATTAAGTGAGAGAACATCTTTCTACCTGATATCTTCTCAGACAATGGCATTTTGTGTGGGCTGATGGTATGTGTAGTTTCAGGTTCACCAATTGGGTTAGAGATCCAATAAATAATTACAGTGTATTGCTGGTTCAAGTGGATGAATATGCCTGGTAGGGTAGCGTGTGAGATATTTCAGCATTTGTCTGATCTTGCATTTTCCCTTGGTAATATTTTATCCAAAGGTGTTTTCCTGTATTCAATATTCTAAAGGATTTGACTTGGTGTTAGCCATCAAAGTCCTTCTTCTCATGTGTGCTGTGTTGATTTTCCTTCTCTTGTACAAAAGAAAAATGGAATTACCTTGAAGTGACTTTTTAATCTGTGGTTTTCCAGAAAACTGAAAACAATGTAATGTACTCTGTCTGGTAGACTTGACAGTCTTAAATCTTCTGGTAAGTTACAAGAATTTGTAGAAATTCAAATAGAATACTTCTATTATTTTAATATATATATTCTGCATGGCCAGTTATGTCAAATATTCTCACTATACATTACAGCACCATGTAAAATTCTCAGTCAGTGAGTTGTGGGAGTAAGAGTTTTCCTCTGAAGGACTTAATTTTGATCATATTGATAAATTCTGCAACAATCATAAGGGCAACAAGATATGAAAAGATATCCTTGTTCAGGACATTTAACTGTGGCTGGATAATATTATGTATCCTGGTGGGCTGATCCTGGAAGGACACATGTGTCCCACCAAAGCCACTCTATTGCTGCCCCCTTCAGATGGACAGGGGAGATAAAAATACAACAAAAGGTTTGTGGATCGACATAAGGATGGGGAGAGATGATTCACTAATCACGAGCAAAACAGACTCATCTTAGAAAAATAATACCTAATTTATTATTCAGAAAAACAGTAATGGGAAATAAAACCAAATCTTAAAACACCTCCCCATACCTCTCCACTCTCCCTGGCAACAACTTTACTCCTGAATTCTCTATTTACTACTCCAAAGCAGCACAAGGGGATGGGGAATGGGGATTGTGGTCAGTCCATCACACATTTTCTTGGCCACTCCTTTCTCCTCAGGGTGAGAACAGAGTGGGGTCCCTCTCATAGGAGCTATGTGAGCTTTCTCAACATGAGTCATTCCCACAGTCTGCAGTTCTTCACAAACAGCTCCTTGTGTTGGCCACAGGTCCTGCCAGGAACCTTCTCCAATGTGGGCTTTCCTAGGGGTCATAGCCTCCTTCAGGTGTCTCCACCTGCTCTGGCATGGGGTCCTCCATGGTCTGTAGGTGGAATCCACTCCACATTATCCTCTATGGGCTTCTGAGGGACAGCCTGTTTTACCATGGTCTTCTCCACAGGTTGCTGGGGAATCTCTCTGCTGCCTGGACCACCTCTTCCCCTCCTTCTGCACTGACCTTGGTGTCTGCAAAGTTTCTCACATCTTCTCACTCCTGTCTCTGCCTGAAAAAGCAGCTGGTTTTGCTTCTTCTTCTTAGGTATTTTATCACAGAGGTTCTACTACTGTCACTGATTGGCTTGGCAGCAGGTCATCTTGGAGCTGGCTGGTATTACCTCTATCAGACATAGGGAAAACTTCTATCACCTTCTCAGAGAATCCACCACAGTAGTCCCTCAGCTACAAAACCCTTGCAATACAACCCCAAAACATTGTGACACAACAAACAACTTACACACACAAGAACACAAAAAGGATAAAACAGAGATCTACATTAAAAAAAAAAAAAAAACCAAAACCTTTTGGTAAAGAATGGGAAGGGACAGTTCTCTGCAGGTCCTGAAGTCTATGAATTGCTGTCACACAGTGCATAAATTAGTACCCCTGGAAGTTGCAATGCTATGAGACTTTCATTTTCTGGATTGAGAGTGCTTTTAGCTATAATAGCCCTCATCCTTCTAACATGCAACGCCAGCAGTCTTTTGTTTTAAAAGTCACTGAATAAGCACTGCAATTGTAATTGGTTTCAATGACAATGAACACACATCTACACTGTGGTAATGTTAGCCTTGTTATAATTTTTTGCTGTATTTCTAATTTTATCTATTTTCCAAGTGACATTTTTAATATATTTACCTCCTAGAATAAAGATAACGTCAAAGCTCTGTTTCTTCTTATAAGTACTTATGGAATGTAATCGTTTCTCTTCTTTGTGGTCCAGCACAGGGCCACCAAGAGAATGGAGTGGAACACCTTCCTTATGAGGAAAGGCTGAGGGAGCTGGTTACTTTAGCTTGGAGAAGAGGAGACTGATTTATAATGTTTATAAATATGTAAAGGGCAAGTGTCTGGAGGATGGATCCAGGCTCTTCTCAGTGATGGCCAGTGATAGGACAAGGGGCAGTGAGTACAAGCTGGAGCATATGAAGTTACATGTGAATATAGGGAAAAACCTTTACACTGTGAGGTTGACAGATCACTGGAACAGGCTGCCCAGAGAGGTTGTGCAGTCTCCTTCTCTGGACATATTCAAAACCCACATGGACGCATTCCTCTGTGACCTAATTTAGGTGATCCTGCTTTGGCTGGGGACTTGAACAAGACAATCTTTCAAGGTCATTCCAACTCCTAACATTCTGTTTATATGATAATATCAGTGAATTGATTTCACTGTTATGCATATTTTCTAGTCCATCAGTTATTCAGTGGTTCTTTTCTGAATACTTTCCAAGCATCTTCATATCTTTCTTAACATATGGAGACTAATACTGAGGCCAGAATTACAGCAGGAGTTATAACTTTGACAAACATAGGGTTGGGTTGTTTTTGTTCTTTTTTTTTTTTTTTTTTTTTCTTTCTTTCTTTTGCCCTGTGGAATATTTACATGTTTATAATCATATGGTCATAATAACACTTTTGATTACAAAGTTTTACTTGGAATTGACTGTCAGTGTCATCCTAAGACCATTTCAGAATCATAGTGCTCAATATATAATCACAGAATTAGAGAATTATAAAATCAGAGAATCATAGAATGTTTTGGGTTGGAAGGGACCTTCAAAGGTCATTGTGGTCAGTTTACAATCTGGTTTTTTAAAGAAGTAATTAGAATTCTTTTAAGGGTCCAACAAAGTAAATCCCAGTTGTGCTCCCAAGGTCAAACTCCCAAACCCTGTTGCCGACAAGGCCGGACGGGCCAATCATCATTGGTCACAGAACCTCTGGGAAGGTGTTTTAGAGACAAAAAAACACAAACAGCTGTATTTTGCCACCAGAGAAGGGAGTGAGAAGGTGTAAGAAACTTTGCAGACACCAAGGTCAGTGAAGGTGGGGAGGAGGAGGCACTGAGAGAAGATTTCCTGCAGCCTGTGGAGAATACCATGGTGAAGTGGGTGTCCCCCCACAGCCCATGGAGACCCCACTTGTAGCCCATGGAGAGGTACCTGGGTCAGGCAGGAGCCCACCATGGAGCATATTTCCATACGGAGATATGGAAGAATCTGTGACCTACGTTGGAGCAAACCCCTGGCAACACCTGGAGCCCCTGTAGAGAGAGATAAGAGGCAGAGAGAGAGACAGAGGCCCGCGCCAGAGCAGGGCTGCTGGGCGGGGAGCTTGTGATGTTGTGGGGGACCAGACTGGGCACAGCAGTCTGCGACTGAGACTAAGAGACATTTTATGCACTTATAGAAGTGACCCACATTGGGGCAGTTGGTGAAAAGCCAAGGTCCTGTGGGAGAGGACTCATGTGGAGAAAGTTTTGAAAAAGGTCTTAGAGGACTGTCTCCCATGGGTGGGACCCCATGCTGGAGCAGGGAAAGAGTGTGAGAAATGTTTTACTCCATGAAGGAGAAAAACTCATGAGGAACTGACTGAATACTGAAGCCTCCATTCCCTATTTCCACTCCCTTTCCCCCGTGCCATCATGGGGAGGAGAAACATCATGAATAAAGTGAAGTCTGCAGAGAAGGGATGGATGTGTGGGGGGGGTGTTTTACGAGCTGTTTTGTAGTTCTCACTATCCAACTCTGTGTTCTCTCTGTGTGTAGTGTAATAAATTAGAGTTTTCTTGCTTTACTTCTGTTGAGTCAGTTTTGCCCGTGGCGCTAATTGCAGAATGATCTCTCCCTGTCCTTATCTCGACTCCAAAACCTCTAAACATGTATTTTCTCCCCTTTTCAGCTAAGAGGGGAATGATAAAGCAACTTTGGTGGGAGTCTGGGTCAAACCACCTCAGTCATCCAGCCCAACCTCCCTGCAATGAGCAGGTACATCTTTCAGCTAAGCTGCCACTGCATTTCCATGGCCTATATTCTTGCCTTTTAGATGTGTTTTTAAGTTTGTAACACATATGGTCTACTTGTAAACTATAGGGAAGACCTGTCCTCATTTATTTACTACTTCCTAGGCATTTGGTCATCAACAAAATTGTTGCCTTTTGTACATGTGGTTTATTGTGTATTTATCAGTTCCTAAGCCATTAGTATAATGATTGTTATACAGAACCAAAAAGAATTACAATGTCTCATCCTTGAAATGCAGCTGATTGGCAATGATTCTGATTTAGGATTGTGTTCTGAATCCTATTATTTAAGAGATACTTAATCCATTTAATATGTGAATATTAAATTGTTCAAGCCTTATAACTCAAGATGTCATATGATTTCAAGTGTATTTCATGACTCTATTGCAGCAACATCATCATTCTCATCACACAAATTTGTAAACATAGCAAAATGTTGCCAATATATTTTTATTTTCTGTTCATGTAGAATAGCATTAATAGAATTACATTCTCTTTTGAATTCGTATTAGACATACTACAATTTTGTCTGGGATGTATTTGTGTCTGCAGATCTATAGATTTCTATATTAAAAATAATTTAAAAATATTTCTTACACATATTCAGAGCATGGCTATATTATGGAACACATCCAGATTTCCATAATTCAGAAAGTTGACATTTTTGTGATCCAGATAATTTTTTGGCCATATGCTTAAGTTCTTAAGTAAATATTATCTAGATTTTATTATCTTAAAATCCTCAGTTTCAGTAACCATTGTTAAATATTACTATTTTTTTTTGGTTGGAGTTAATAATGTATCACTCACTTTACATTTTATGGTTACATTACTAACTGTCCTTTCTGATATAGGTGTATTTACTGAAAAGTGACTGTCCTTATATATTGTTAATTATTCTATTTGTCCACCTGGCAGTTTGTCTTTCACAGTAGCAATTAGTGACAAAGTTTAAGAGAAGCTCATTATTGTCATTCTCCACCAGTCACTGAAACAGTGATATTAGAAGGGAAATCTATCTGTCTCCTTTATCAACCCTTTATGGACCTGCTGGTCATTAATGTATCTAATTTAGTTTTTGAACCTGCTGATAGTACCTGCCTCATAATCTTCTGCAGAAACAGGTTCAAGAAATTCACTAAGTACTGTGCAAAAAGGGCTACTTTTATCTGTTTTAAGACAGTTTCACAAAGTGCCTCTTCAGATAATGAAGTAACTTTTGGTGGCAGTTAATGGCTCTACATTAATTTTATATTATTCTGTATAAAAGTTCTACATATATTCTATATTCTGTGTTTTAAATTTTATTTTCATTTTATGTTTATTTTTAAGAATGTAAAGCCTTGAACATCCCTCAGCTTTCTTCTTAAGCTGAAAAGTCCAGACCTCTTTACTGTCTTCTCATCAAGCCATGGTTCTGTCCTCTCTGTCATTTTAGTATCTCTGCTGCAAAGCTTCATTAATATGTCACTCCTTCCTGCACAGTAGCCAAGGTCTTACACAACTGCAAATGGTACCTTCTTTCCTCTTCTCAGTGTTCTTCCTAATGATGCCCAACTGTGTTGCCTTTTTTAGCTATTGCTTCGCAGGGAGCCATGGTACCTCTGAAGCAGCTGTAGCTTCCTTAGGAATACTCCCTCCACACACTGAGCCAGGTTATGGTTTCAGAGCAGAGGTTGAGAGTTGTCACTCATATAGTGATAGGCAGCAAAAAGGGGACTTAAAAACTTGATGGAAACTCATTACGTGAAATTAAATATTAAAACTTTTCTATGATTTATATTCTTTATTAGAAAAAATAAAATATATATTCTTATAAAGTACACAAAATATTCCTCTTTTTTTTTTCCAAGTTTTGATGCACTAAAATCTTAACATAAATTTTAAAAGACCATTTAGACAACTCTTTCACCTCATAAACCACCACTTTGTTTTTTTCTTAAAGATAATTTTCTCTTGTAGCTTATATACTCTAATCTAAAGCTACTGCTGTGCACTCAAATTTCTAAACTGTTGTTAACTCCCAGAACTGACTGCCAGGGGCTAAAGTCATATATTATACAATACTGAAGTCTATCTTTGTCTCAGTGAAGGCTTTATTTTATTTTATTTGACACAATGATATTTATTAACTTTTGAGTTCCATATGGCCTTTATAATACTTGAAAAATTACATCCACAGCACAGGGGAAGGGGCTTAGTTTTGAAAGAAGTTAAACCAAATCCAGGTCTGAACGTTAGAAAACCAAACTCTGTGCTTTGACATCTCTAGAAAATTTATCCACTGTCTGAATATCAATCAGGACACACAACAAAAATTAGTATTGAGTTGTATAGAGGGATAAAATATTGCAACAAATACTTATGGGTTAAATTACTGCTACTTGCTTCAGACACACTGGAACTGGTTGTCATATGACTAAATGATTTGGTGATCTTTAGAAATATTTCTAGACTTTTGAAACCAGCACTTGTTTCTCTTAGTCACAGCTTGAATCTTCAGTTTTGAGATCTAACTGAGGAAGTGGCTCTGTGCATGTCAGTTATGAGAAAGTGTATATTAATAATCATTTGGGTTGATGTCCCAATAAATACCTTCCTCCTCTGCTGTTGAAGCATTGGGAAAAGCCCATTATGTTGGAAATAACTGAACCAAAGCAGGGTCTTGATTTTAGGTGAAAGTAATGAGGATATTCCCCAAAGTGGAAGTGAAAGCGTTCTTACTGGTTTTGGTTTGGTTATGTTGTGTTGGAGTTTTTTTCTTTGTTTGTTGTTTTGGGGTTTTTTTCTTTGGTTTTATTTTTGGGAGTTTTTTTTTTTTTTTTCCTGTTAATTTTCTGCTCCAAGAATTTCTACACTAATTTGAGGAGAGGGGGGAAGGATATGTGTGTGTGTTATTTTGTTGGGGTGAGAAATACGCAAAAATCAATGTTTCCTGTGTCCTACTCAAGAGCTCTTTTGGACTGACTCTGTTTTAGCACCTGAATCGCAGGATCACAGAATTACCCAATGGTTTGCGTTGGAAAAGATCATAGAGTTCCACCCCCTCTGACACAGGCAGGGCCACCAAACTCCAAGCAAGGACAAGGTTTTCCAGGGCCCCATCCAACCTGGACTTGAACACCTCCAGGGTTGGGGCATCCAACACCTCTCTGGGCAGCCTGTTCCAGCTCCTCACTACTCTTTCTGTGAAGAACTTCCCCTGATATCCAATATAAACATTCCCCCTTCTAGCTTAAATTCATTCCCCCTTGTTCCAACATAATCCACACTTGTAAAAATCTTATTCAATTAAGCACCTAGGGAACACTGTTGTTTGCAATAGAGAGTGGCAACCGATTAATTTTTAGACATTTCTGAAAATTAAGTGATACATGAAAATAGGTTCATTTAAAATCACTATCTGAAATTTATGTCCCCAAACTTGTAACTGACTAATTGGTCAGCTGGTCATATTCTGAAAATCATGGTTTGATTACTACTGCTGGATAATATACAATTCTTAATAAAGACTCAGATAGGAGTATTTATTTTATTTATACTCAGACAAACATTGATTTTTATTTCTTGTATTTTTTTAAAAAATGTTAATTTATTCATCATGAGTTCCTTGCCATTATTTGCTGGAATTGAGATACTGAGATAATTGCTTCCAAATTTGAGGTTCCCAGATACTTTATTATCCAGTATTCTTACATAACCTTCACTTCATCTGAAGTCTATCTGGATTTCCATCATTCCATAAAATAGAGATGACTGCTTTCCCTTACGTTACAGATTTACTATAAAATGTGTTGGTTAAGGGAGTAACATAATTTAAGTAAGTGGTATACAGAAAATTTTGGATTGGAATGGATGGATGTTTCAAGAAGCTGTATGTATGTGATTTTGTATGATTCTTCTTCATGCACATTCCATGATTTCCAAGTAACTACCTTAATCATCAACGTTTCTAAAAGTGGACTCTGCTAGAGTCATCAAACATTTTGTTTGCCCAAACTTTGCTGGAGAATATCCCATGACACATTCTGTTTTAAAACGTGCCATTACCATCTCAGAGTACAATGTAAAACAGTTTCATTGTGTTCTGTATTTTTGCAAGCACACACACACAGCAGAAAAAATAAAAGGAACAGAAATGCTAACAAATTAAACCCTAAACGTTTGTAATATTTTCCTATTATTCTCTTTGTAAAACATTTTCTGTATTTTTTTTTTTTTTGGTGTGTGTGTGTGTCTTGTAATTAATATTTATTAAAGTGATTAGGCTAAAAAGGTAAGACTTTAGCTTATTAAATTCCCATATGATTTCTGGCTAAGACACAATTCCCCTTAGATAGAAAAAGAAAACAAAATATTTAAAATGAAATCCATACTGATTTTTCTTCATTTTTCAAATCTGCTGCCATGTCTGGAAGATTCTCATACGTTGCTATTCAAACATAACATATCAATACTTCTGTTTGGAACTGGTCTCATTAAAAGCCTACCACTTTCTTCAAGAAAAATTAAGGAAATCCTTCCCTTTTGTGTAAGGAGACTATTCCAAGAAATCTAGGAAACAATTTCACTACACCCTTAGATGAGTGGAGACGCTTAAAATAAAATCATTTTCTCATAGGTATTTTTTTTCAGTAGCTGTTATACAAAATACAGGGCTTTCTGAACTTAAATGATGGGCCCTTCACTACAGAAAAGACATTGAGGTACTGGAGCATATCCAGAGAAGGGCAACAATGCTGGTGAGGGGACTGGATAATAAATGTTATGTTAAGCATTGGAACAGGCTGCCCAGGGAAGCAGTAGAGTCCCTGCAGATATTTAAAAGACAGTTAGATGTGGTGCTGAGGGACATGGTTTAGTGGTGTATGTCAGGTTAGGGTGATTGATTTATTAACAATTCTATGATGCTATGATTTTATGGGATTTCAAAAATCACAAACTTCAGCTTGGTGTTTCTCAGCAGGTACAGTTCTATAAAAAGGCGAGTGATACCTTTTTTCCTCTGACCTGTACCCAAAACTGAGTTGACGTCAAAAGGGTTATGTTCTCAAAAAAAAAAAAAAAAATCTTTCCAGAAGCTGAGACTGACCTAATTGTTTGATCTTAGAAGACAGAGTGATATATAAACTGCCTGGTAACAGGAGCTAAAATGAGTTGAGGCAGTTATATTAAATTGTCTTGGTCAGTGTTTCAACAATGATTTCATGGGGAGCAGGATTATGTGGTACAGTCCACACTCTGCTACTTGTAGTAGGATCAACTCACACTTTTTCATTTTTAAATGCAATCTGATTGGGAAAGACATCTAGTTCTCAAGGGAGCTCACTGTGATGACCTGTAATAATCAGTTATTTTTTAAGGGAGCAAGACTAACATTTAAAGTCCACAGATTCTCAGATTTTCTTCCTTTGTACTGCATGTATTTTCATTGGCTTCCATTTTTCCAAGAGTGTGTAGAAGTTCATAATGTCAGTCATTCATCATCCCACACAAGAAAGCCCAATTGAATTCCCAATCCTGAACAGAGAATTTATATAATTGCCTATGTATATATGCAGAAACTTTTTTTTTTTTATCAAAAGATTTCAGGATAAGATGAAATTGCAGAAATAATAGACAAACAGAGATGATAGTGGTAGCAAGCAGACAATAAAATTCACAGATACCAGATAGCTATGAGAACAAATATTATGTCAAGTGCTGCTGAGATGTAGGTTTGGAGAGCCTAAAAGGCGTGTGAGTTTTAATTGGGGAAATTTATGTTTATGTGCCAAGAATAAGACATTTCTCAGAAAAATCAATCTCATTTTAATATGATAAATATATATACACAAAAGCCAATATGAATACATACTCTGTGTAAAACACCTTCATGAAACCACAATGCACAAAGTGAAATAATAGTATTTCCCTCTGTGTAACTAATATAAAGTGACAATATCTCAGATATCTCAGATATTTTTAACATCATAGTTTGTATGAGCATGAATGCCAGTTGATGTTCAGGGTTCTGCAAGTTGTGGGCCATTGACAACTCTAGGACTTGTCCTGAGAACCAGACCAAACTTATATTTTAAATGTATTACAGTGAATAATAAGTACTTCCCATATGGAAGTACTACCTTTAAAAATGAACTGACATTTATAAAAAAAGTATTAGATGATGCTCTAAACATTTGATAGTTACCTGGAGAATAATTTGTAGATATATTGCGCAGCCTATTTTTAAATCAAAGTTAATTTAGACCTGTTAAGCAGAAGAGTGAATTTAAGGCATTCTTTGATTGTACTGAATCAGAAATATTTATGTAGAGTTATTCTCCTTTATATTTAATCCCAGAAGTGTATTTGGAAAAACATAGCTGGATAAAGTTTATCTTAAATCCATGCAGTAGAAGACATTTCCAGGACTCATTATTTGATACCACTCTAAGTACTACTACAGCACCACTATATTTCACCTCCTGGTGCTTTTGAATAGTGGAGGAGAAATTCCATAGCATATTATTTTGTCTCACTAGTAGGACACATTACACTTTTGCCTATTTTGGGTTCAAGTACCATTTGGAGAGCAGAATCTGTTCTCAATTTACTCCTACAAGAAGAAAGTGGCAAGCCAAACAACCATGAATGTGGGAGGAGGCAAGCATGAAGTAGCTTCTCAGATATTCAGGGTGATACTACATTTCCAGCAAAGAAAACAATCTCATTGCCAGGAAGACAGGCACAGATTTTAACTTCAGAAGGTATATCTTGGACCTAAAATACCTTCCAGGACTACTCACAGGCTGGAATAACTCCTGCAACCTCTATTCCTACACCCTGTCTGGTTCTTAGTCAAACAAGACTACACTGTGCCATATACAGCTACAGCACCTTCAGTTCATCTTAACATTTTCACAAATGCCAGAAGCTCCTGTAAATATATTAACTCCTGTAAACATATTAAGATGGAAAGACAACAAACACTCCTACTATTGATGCAGCTTGGCTATTTTCTGAGTAGTGCATTTAGCAGTTGTCAAAATTTACACTATCTGTTCACTCTGTCTACTGTTACCTACATCTTTACTCCTCCCTGCTGTTTGTTCCTGCCTCATGCTGTTTCTATCTCAGATGAAAAGTCCTTGGGGCAGGACATGTGAATATGGCACTATTCGGATTCTTTGTCCTATTGCAGGTTAGGCAGGAGTAGGAGAATCTGTGTTCTTTGTTTGATTATGGTAATTCTGTAAAATCAAATGAAAGTTACTGATGAAGGCTGGAAATGTTCTTCAATCTGATTAGCTAGTTTTTAAATCTCTTGGGATCACAGCATGATTAACTGAAAATTGCTTATATATATTTTTTTTTTTCTGGTACAACAGCATCTTTATCCCATGTGGCTTGCCAGGGAAATGAAAAATCTGTCTCTGCAAAGCGAGTACACCACAGTGGTTAGTCCAGAGTCATCCTGAAACAGGAACAGCAGCACATGACAGGTCTTCTGTGACAATGAATGACATGTCACATCGCAACCTTACTATGAAATGTTAGAGACACTTTTGATACTGCTTGATATACATCAATTATATTTTGCCAAATATACAGTCTGAGACTGTGGCATCATTTACAAGTGATATTAATGAATTGGAAACATATGAAATTACTAGAGTTCTCACTATAGAAACATGCTTTTTTTTCAGAGCAGGAATACAGTAGGTGTGTGTGGATAACACCTGACATAAAGGGAAGGAATATGAAGTTTCTCTCTTAGGAAAAAAGTTGAGTAGACTTTCAAAGCAATTGGATCACAATTTGATGTGAAATAGTACTCCAAATTACAGGCTGAGACACCTTTTGACCTCCTTTCAGGCCATGGAGTTGAGAGCTCCTTCTTGAAATCTAGAGGCATGATTTGCCTCCATTCATGACTCCTTATCTTCAATGGCACTATGTACTTGTTTATAAGGGCAGGAGTCTAACAGCAGCGGTTCAACATTTTAGGAAAATGTACAAGCTCCCAGAAAGTCTCCCAAGAGAGAAATGAAATTTCTTTGTGTTAATTGCATAGATTTGGAGATTTTTCTGAAATTCACATGGGGGGTGTGGGGTTCACTTGGAAACAGCACATAGCTCTGTGCTGTTGGCCACCACAGCAGACATGTAAGAACATGTGCATGTGGGATTACTGTCTTTCATCTTCAAGTATTGTTCTAACAGGCCTGTATCCAGCCACAGATCAACTTTAATTCCTGTTTGTTTATATGCATTGTTTCTAAGTAAGAACGCGTTAGCTTGTGGGTAGGTGTTCCCATATGCTTTGCTCCTGCTGAAGGGCCAGAGGATAATTTTGTAAGTAGGACCTCAGTGATCAGGTATCCCCTACCACTAAATCTTGAGGAAGGCCACTTGGCATCTTAGGGCAAAATTCTGATTTCACTTTCAGTGATCTAAATTAGGTTACAACTGCTGTACCACTTACTGCCTTTATTACACTTGCATTAAATTAAACAGCCTAACACATTTCACTTTCTATTTTCATGTCGCTACCTAACTTGTTCAGACACCAGTCAGAGTTGATTATATGTTCCAAGCCCATCTTTTGCAGTTCTCTCACTGATTTACAGATCACCAAATCTCCTCTAGACAACATACATGCTATGTCAGAAAACTGGGGGGTATGCTCCATGCTTCTGGTAGGATGGCAAGCTCTGTTGGAAGATTTATCTTCTGTTAGACAACCAAGATTTGTCATCTGAGACCTTCCTTAGGTTCATCTTGCTGTGTTTACCAGGACTGTAATTCAGTTACCCTCCCTTAATACCTAGTGTCAGAGATCCTTCAGACTGAGACAGCTCTCCAGTGCCTGACAGATAGGGCACACTGCCTGTAAGATAGAGGTCAAACCTGGAGGTCCCAAAGGTAGTGGATACATGTCATGTCAGATGTCCATGTGTAGAAAAACAAATGAAGACATAGATCACCACTGATGCATTTCTCCTCTGAGACACAAGTTGCCATTGTTCAACTCCAGTTGGCAATACATACATCTGCTCTCTCACACCCCCTGGTGTGGTGGGGAAGAGAATCAGAAGAGTGAAAATCACAAAACTTGTGGGCTGAGATAGAGACAGTTTAATAGTTAAAGTGAAAGCCACCAATGCTCATAAAAAAATCCCAAGGAGTTAATTCCCCACTTCCAATGGGCAGGGAGGTGTTCAGCCATCAGGATGTTCAGGAAGGTGGTGGAGTCACCTTCCCTCAGGGTGTTTAAGGAAAGGTTAGATGAGGTATCTAGGGATGTGATTTAATAATTAATATGGATGGTAGGGGGATGGTTGACTAGATGATCTCAGATGTCTTTTCCTACCTTAATGACTCTGTGATCTCCAGGAAAACACGGCTCAATAACCTGTAATGGTGACTTGGGAAGACAAATGCTATCACTCTGAATGTTGCCCCTTCCTCCTTCTTCTCCCAGCTTTATATGCTGAGCATGATGCCACATGGTATGGAATATACATACCTTTGGTCAGTTGGGGTCAGCTGACCCAGCTGTGTCCCTGGTGCACCCCCAGCCTACTCACTTGTTGGGACAGTTTGAGGAGCAGAGAAGTCCTTTGCCCTGTGTAAGCACTGCTCAGCAGTAACAAAAACATCCCTGTGCTATTAACACTGTTTTCAGCACAAATCCAAAATATAGCACTATACAATCAACTATGAAAAAAAATAAATTTATTCCAGCCAAATTCAGCACATCTGTCTGCACAATACAGTTTATTTTTATATACCTGATATTTTTTTTAAAATATTCTCTCTTATCTATTATATTTTGTTGTTGTTGTTATTATTATTTTGGGCCTATAGAGTGTGATTTTCTTTAATATACTACATGCTATGTTTTCTTGCCAGGTGGTCTTCCCTTTATATCTGGATTGCACAAGTGTGTGCACATAAATTCTTAAATCATGTATTGCACTTTGTCCCCCCACTGAGGTGTCTCTGGTGTTTGGAAAAAAAATAAAAAAGTCCCATCAATGAGAAGAATTGCAAACAAAACTATTTACAATTGATTGGAAATTTTGAAACAAAAATGTTTGCTACCATTTTTTGGAAATGAAAGGAGAAGTACAACAGGGATGAATCTGGAGATGTCAACAAGTGGTGGATCAATAATACTGCCTCTGAACAATGGCTCACACTACCCCAGGTTGCCTATTTTTCCCCGTCTTAAATCACTCTCCTTAGGAAAAATGCTTACTAACAATGAAAATATCTGCAGGTTTCTGAATCCAGATCATTTAGAAGATAATATGGAAGATGATCAGATACCCAAAAGATTGATCTCATGCTGTCAGTGGAAGTTGTGCTGAATCTTATTTAGTGAAATATATGAGGAATGCATTCATTTAACAAAAAACACGTGGTCATGTGGAAGCATTGAGGTATTTTCTTTCTAGTATCTCTTCCTTCTCAAGAAATGTTAAATCCCAAAGCATTCTTGTCCCATTCTGATATTAATTTCAATTTACAGTATCAACACTAAAAGAAAATTGTTAACATGTGCCTTATGATAGGAGCAAAAAGTATTATCATTTTTTTCTGCATATGAATGTACACCATGAAATTAGTTCCTTCGTGGAAGACTTTTCATTGTAGGTTTAAAATAATGATAACAGGTGCATTCAGACAGATGGAAAGAGCACGAGTTATTAGTATTGGAACAGTACACTAGAGAAAATGTGTTGTTGTTTAAGCACGACTAATTAACAACTCATTTAAATAGTCTTGGTGCATATGTTTCAAACTTAATAATATCCTGCAAAAACCAGAATACCTATGGAAGCTCACAGGTAGAGGAAAGATCCTGCCCAGCGTAGGCTTTGGAGCAAGCCTTTGGAAAGATGTTTGGAGATATACATATATCTTGATAAAGCAGTGATAAATAATTCTTGGAAAAAATGAAATTCTACTTGGTACATATAGACTCCTGTTGTACATGAGACCTGTAATGACAATTCTTACTTGTATTCCCAATAATTCCCATCAGTGTACACCCAGATAAGATACTACTAATTTTTAGTTCCAGTCTAGTAGTACTTCGATGTGCTTAGATTCATCCTGCCTACATAGGCATCTAAAGATATTAAATTAGAGCTTAGTCACAAAAACAGCACACACCTTCATCACTCTCCCTCTTTCTAACATTTGTGAAAACAGTTAGGAAGAGTTTAAGGGGATTCTTTTTTTACATGTGAGGAAATCTAAATGGCACTGTGTGCTAAAAGATCCATTCATAAATGAAACACTGGTCATGAGGATTAAAGCAACCAGAAAGGGAACATGTTACAAGGGAATTTTCCCAGGACTAGCTCTCCTCTGTTATATAAAATAGCTACAGAGCAACACTGCTAAATATTACTCATGACCGAAATCAACTCATAGCCCCCCCAAATAAATTTGTGTCACTTAGGGTAGGACTAATGTTACAGTTAGCTCATCAGAAAAGTTGGCTTTTTAATAATGACTTTTGTAAGGTGCTGCTCATCACTCGATGAAATGTGCAGCCTGACATGAATATCCACTACAAGATCACATGGTCCTACCTCAAATCAGTCTCATATATCAGCCTTAGGACTATAAATACAATGACACACTTCCTTGGATATTCCTGATGGTCCCACAAGGCTAACCTAAATAGGATGCTATTTTTTCTTCATTCCTCTTGCATACTTCAATGCGCTTAGACATCAGTTCATCTACTTCAGTATCTTAAATTAGGTGTATCTATTGTGGATAATACCTGATTCACTCCAGGTTGTATTTAACTCCTTCAGAAAACTGTAGAGAATCTTTAAGGGGAAAATAGGAACTGAAGTGTCCTCCTGCAGACATCTCATGGCTTGTCTTGGAAGGACCAGACCTTAAGACAATGAAGGAATACTAGTTTAGGTAGAAAACCTTACATAAACTGGGACATATGTCGCAGCAAACTGTCATTTTAAACTGTTGCATTGTCTCTAGGCGATTTTCTATTGTATATTTATACACACATATATTCTCCTCTTACTAACTGCTGTTGACAAATCAAAGTTCAAGCTCTGTTTTAAGAAATAGCTTCTGTCAGCAGGCTGAAGGGCAGAGATTTTACTGAGAAGCAGAACATGAGCTCATGTGCCCCCAAAGAATAATAAGGAGGCCATGTGGCAATGTGACTTCTATTAATGGCAGCATTACATGGTAGTATTTATACAAGAAATTGATAACAAATGTTTCTGAATGATTAGACAATGCTTCCAGGCAAACAGGATGCTATAGCAGTATCACTCTTGTGAAATATAGTCATTCCAGTAATTCTAGTAGAACCCTCATTAACTTGATTTCTCAAGGACAAGATTGATTGTTGCTGGAGAAAATTTTGATTGCATTTCTCATAGTTAAGTTGTTCTATCACATCTTAATTTTAAAGTATGGTTTTAATGTTTAAATACAGCCTTTTAGTGGCAGCTGAAATTGTAATTGAGAGTATGATCCAGATTATTTTGTGGTGTTTTCTCAAAAATTGTAGTCATTTCACTAAACAAAATTAGAAAGAAACACATATAATTATTCAGATTTAAAGTGCATTTCTATTGTAAACTGATGACTCAGGAAAATGTACGTAGTCTGTAACAGTAGTTTCTTAAAATGTAGTCACATTGCTCCATTTTACTGCATACAGTTCTCATCTGCTTGTCATCCATTGCTGACTTAATCTATAAAATCAAAGAACTGTATTTACTCACAAGCTTCTGAAGATTTGTAGATAAAGACTTCTATAGAAAACTTACTCTTTAGTATTATCTAAGTTAATGGATAATGAAAGCAGCTGTGTCACAGGACGGCCCACAGCAATAGGTTTAGCTTACTCAAACACAGTGCTTCTTTCTGAGATGTGTGATAAAAGCTTCATTTCTCCCTTCGTAGATGAGGAAAGATAATGTCAGCATATCTTACACATCAACACAAAGTAAAAAATATCTAATCAGCACAAAAATAAACAGCATATTTCCCTGTCAAGTTCTCTTCCAACATTAAGGGCAGTTGAAAGCCAAGGAAAGTTTTATTTTTATTTTTTTTTTTTATCATTCTCTTACTGAATTGCCTTAGGCTGGACTCTGTTTTATGTAGAACTGTGTTTTTCCTTCTGGCACTCCAGTAGATCTTGGATCAGTTAGCCTCTGTCTCTCTTGGATAATTGCTAATATGGTTCATAAGAAAAGAAAAAAAAAACCCTAATGAACCCATCCTATTTAATGGTAAAAGTCATACCTATCATTTTACAGCACCAGAAGAAGATTCTTTTCCATTATCTCCATTTTTCTGTTGCCTGAATTCTTTAACAATGAACTCTAGGAAGTGATTTGAGACAGGATAGATGCTCAACACATTTAGAATACTGACAAATTCCTCATGTCTCAGCAAGGCATAAAGAGATAAAAATAAATTAAGAATAGGTGTTCTCCTACTTTACCACATTCCCTCCATGTACATGCCTTAAATATACCATCTAATATAGACACAAACCAGGATAAGTGCTCACCACCACTTAGGTAGAGTTTTGACTCTTAAAGCTGGATATATTTAGGCTGCTATTATATGATCATCACAAAGATCTTCTTTTAAAAATAGCTGCAGGGATATCATTACCATAGTCATTTGCACATGTCATAGCTCTGAGACTCAGAGTCCTTACTCTGAAGCCTTAAATTAAAAGAGGACAATTTAAGCAAGGAGGTGTCTCAGTGGATACGTAAAGGGAATTGTAAGTTCAAGGAAAGCTCTGGAAAGCTACCTTTGAAGTGCAGAGTAGAGAGTTTATGAAATAGATCCAAATAAGATGCAAGTATTGAAAAATCTACACAGAAAATTTTATTGATAGTTTATTTCTTGTTCCTTGAGAATATCAGCTGTTCCCTGGGCTGAGCAGTGTTTCTCCCTGCAGGAGATGGCTGTACAAGGAAAATCAGGCTCAAACAAGCATACTTAGCTGAACGTGATCAATGGTGTGCTGGAGAATGCACGAAATGCAATCTCAATGCCTTCACACTAGTGAATTCAACACAAGAGAAGTGTTTTTTGCAATTTGCACTAAGATGAGAGTGAAGTTAGCTGTAGGGAATATAGTCACCAGCTAAGATGTTAAAGAAAGCAGAAAGGTTGAAGATGTGGCTATTGTTTTTATGGGAAAAAATGGACTAGGCTGGCTGGTCCTGGTTCTGGAATCCCAGTGCTGTTTCTGTCAGTTACTTCAGTGGTTCCTTGGATGGCACTGGGCTATGAAAATTAGACCTTTTCCAAATAATCCTCAGGACAAGATTTGTGAGTTATCAAGGGCCTGGGAAAGATTTCAAATAAGCATCTTTCCTGGAGCACCCCTATTCAAGTGGGAGGGTGAGAGGGTTAAATACCATGGCTGCTAGATCCAGGAAGGACTTTATGGCAGAGGCTGGCCCCAGGCACACTGGATGGGCTGTGGCTCAGCTGACATTTGGGAGTATGAAGAAGCTCTTATCAGCTTGGACAGATTGCAGCCTACAAACTCTGGTCATTCTCCCAATTCTGATGTCTCACACAGCCATGAAGGACAGAATGACTACTTGTATTTTTTCTATATGTACTTGTTGAGAGAATTCCAGGTGGGATGGTACATGAAGTCCTGTGTTTGTGATTCCTAAGGAAAATCTGTCATTCAGTTTACATACATCATCTGAAATGTTTAAAGACTTTTTTCATTTCACAAGTGCATATGACAGCCTCAAAGGGCAGGTTTGGGATGTTGGCCCTAGAGATAAATGTGTGTTTAATATGCTTCAACAGAGCCTTTCAAATCTATTTTCTTTTCTCTCCATTTCACCTGTTTGTCCTCTTTTTTCTAGACATTGCCTGTAAAGACTTCGTGAAGCTCTTAGAGCTAAGTCTGAAAGGAGCACAGAATGAAATGCCACAGTACATCACTCATGCAGATGACTTCCTCATTGTTGTAGAAGTAGCTTTGTGCTGTTTGGATGTCTAAAGCCCCCCTCCCCCTTAAAAAAAAAAATAAATAAAGGTACCATAAAAAAAAATCTACTAAGACTAGAATAAATTCCTGGAGTCCTTTGGAAAAAAAATGAGTCACTCAGACATATAAACTTTCAGATACTTTAAAAATAATGTGCTTATAAAAAACCCCAATAACTCGACAAACAAAAATCCTCAAACAACAGTGGGCTTCTTCAAATAAATGCTTTATCCTTGAATGATTTTAAATACTTAATAATCTCAAGACATTTTTAAAGAATAGGACTAATTTTAATTATTCTTTTATTTTATTTTTTCTGCCCTTCTCCAGGATTCTAAAAAAATATTAATTAATGATGCACTGAGGAGGAAAAGCCATCACAGCTAGAAAGGGGGAAGACTAAATTTTTTTTCTCCTCTAAATAGTTGTATATAGACAGTCTGATCATTCTGTGAAGTTGCAGTTTGACATTAAGTCAAACACTAAGTGATGAATTACTTACTATTGCAATAAAAATGTTGAAGCCTTATGTTTAAATATCCTCTTTCTTAGTGTAAAGGTGCCACAGAGCATTTCATGGTGATATCTGTAAATCAGAATTTTCCCCTTTACAGGGACAGAAATGTGTTTCATTTAGTGATTAGACACTGTTTAATTCAGGGTTAAACATGCTATGTTGCTTTGCTAGAAATTCTACTTTTCTAGAAGAGCTGAAGGACTGATAAAAAGCATGCTTTGCTTAAAAGTATCATTGGAGAAGAGCTGAGAAACTGTTAAAGAGGAAACCTTCTGCCCCAGCAGGTGCAAAAGCCAAGGAATGCCAAAGAGGAATGGTCAACGATTGGCAGGAACTAGGGGAAAGGTAAAGGTCACAGCAGGACTTTTTGACCACCCACCCAATTAAAGGACTATGCAAATTACTCCCCTATACCTTCAAGGTGCATGCATACTCATTTGAATATGCTTGACCAGTAGTAGATGATGCAGTAATTACTAGACAATTAGTGTAAATTTGGGTGGGTTTTTCTAGTCCTGCAATGAGATAAATAGGTTGCAAATTATGTGAATAGTGGGCTGGATTTATGAAATTATCACCTAGCAGCCATCTTTGTACAGACATGGAATAAATCAGATACCTCTGCTCTGTGTGTATATTGGTGTCCTGCACAATGGGACTCTGCTTTTGGGGCAGCAACATCACAACTTATAGATTCCTCCTGGATGGATGTAACCAGTGCATGTATTCGGTTTTGCCCTTTTGTGTTTAAATATGAAGATGTTTATATTTAAAGGGAAGAAGGGAGGAGGGAGACCAAAAGAACAAGAAAGCAAGATGGCTTTTAAGCCTAAGAACAAGAAAGCAAGATGGCTCTTAAGCCTTTGTCCATACAACCTAAATTTAGGGTCCAAGTCTTCTTTAGTAACAGAAAAAAACTGGTGTTCACAGTGTTGATGTTGGGCTAATAAAGATGCCAAAAGCTTTGTTTATCCCAGCTGCATTCTCCTGGATACAGTCCACATGTGGTGGTGCTGGGCAAAATAAATGCATCTGTCTCGTTGGAATGTCCAGTATGTTTTTTATCTCTTTTCTTTCAATCTAAACTATGAGATTTATAAGCCAGTTGTACACAGCCATGAGAAATAGTTAAATAAGCTGCAATATGTCTAGTCTTAACACTTGAGCCTCAAACACATTCCCAGATTTGCAGGATTATTTTGACCATTGAATTATCTGGCTTATGGATACTCATGCTTTTGAAAATATAAAATTGTAAGTAATATTACAAAAGTACAGGCTTTCTTACCAGACTTCTGCTGTTTCATCCTTATATTGGGCAATAGTTCAAGAGCAGTCTTTCTTTCAAGACAGTGAATTGCTTATCTGGTACTAAACAAAGACCAGATAAGCAAATATATACAAGACTGGCATGTTTATGTTTATGTAGAACTTTCCAGTGTATCTCATAAGATTCAGAAAATGTTTGTACCATTTTCAACTTCTTGCAATGTCTTGAAATTAATGCTGTTCTGTATGAGTTAGGTCTCTCACTGATGTAAATAAAAAGATTAAATACATTGATAGAATTTTCAATTAAATAATCATACCAAGGTTAATTAAATCAATGCATTGGAAAGTATGGCTAGCTATAGAAGTACAATAGAGAAATGGCAAATATGTTCCACACCAGATATGTAATTAAACACATGATTAACTTCATCCTTCAATGTATTGATGAATAGGGGACGGTAAAGTTTGTAGAGGGCAAGTTTGGTCATTAGGGTAAGAAGGTATAAATAAATCTGTATCACACAAATCATCATCACAACCTCGGAGAAGACAAGAGGAAAGAGAAGTTGGAGACATAACAGACATGTTTGTATGCTCTCCCTCAGAGTGAGGAAAGGTTGCAAAATTACTAGGTTCTGTGTAATGAAGAGACAAGTTAGATAGTCCTATCAAATCTGTCAGTAATTAAATAGGGACAAGAGAAAAGAAGAGATTAAAAGGGCAATTGATTCTTTAGGGACTGTAAATTCAGGAAAAAAACCCATTACTTTTGTCTAGGCAATTCTTAGGAAACTGTATGAAAGGCACAGATGAAATCAAATGCTGTTCCCAATAGGAAACTAGCTAAAACAGAAATAGCAACACCGTCAGTTGGTGGTAACAGTTGTTTCACAATAGTACTGCAGAAGTAATATTCCCAGATTTTACATATAAAGAAATTGAATCAGACAATCTCTACTAATTCAACTGCTAGCACATTCCCAATGCCATACATAAGATCTGGATTAATCCTAAATGGCAAAAGTATCCAGTTTTAAGACTTTGGCCCGAAGGCTCAAAGTAGCAATTAATTCCTTAATCCATACTGCATGCTAATGAGCAGAACTATAATTTTCTACCTTTACAATTATTTCCCCATTAATAGGCTGTCCCATCCAATGAAAACAGCATCTCATATGCTTTTGTGAATTAGGGGCATATTTCTAAATAGTTTAAAAGGTGATGACAGAGACTCAAACTTAGAAATTCTGTTGAAAATTGTTCCATGACTCCTAAGTCCTGGGATGAAATGCATCTTCTACTTCAGGCTACTGACCTGGTTGATGGAAGAATGTGTGTACTTGTGGATATATGTGTTGAAAGACTGTATTGTTGAGGTAGTATTGTTGAGGGGTATTTAATGTTCAGGGATATTTTTAGCAGTCACCTTCACTTACTGTAACTTGTCAACTCATTCTGTTGAACTGGGTAAGAAATTTCTTACTCTGTTTTGCTTAAGTGAGTTGGTAAATCCGCAGCTATAAATTGAAAGCTGCATTCAACTTAGCTTTATAATATTTTTTGAGATAAAAATGCCATTATTTATGTGCTTCACTTAATATGAATAATATATCAGTTTAGCTTAAGCTAAATAATTCAAATCAAATGTTGGTAAACTTTAAAAGCCTTTTTATATGGAGATTCAGAAAGAATCACACCTCCTTTGAGACGTATAATGAATGTAAATACTGTGGATCTTTTAGAATTTTTTTAAAATATCTTTGTTCATTTTATGCCCATTTTTTTCTTTTTTTTTTTTTTGTTGGGGGGAAAAACCCCCACTTTTGTTGCTGCATAAGCAGTGAGAAATTTAATGAAATTTAATAAGGACAAGTGTAGGGTATTGCATCTGG
>VXBZ01012772.1:456619-581594 GCA_013399135.1 Heliornis fulica | reverse complement strand
TGACACCCCCTGACCCCTTGCTGGGCTTGAGGGATGCCTGCTTGCAATCAGGGAGTCTAGGGTCACAGGATAGGGTTTTATTTAAGAGAAATGCAGTCATCCTGTCATGACGTAGGCAGAGCCTCATCAGAGTGCCCTGTCAAAGCTGTTCTCTGTGATGCCTGCCCTGTCAGTCTCTGTGTCTGGTGACAAGTCCCATATCACCAGGGTGCTTGTCACAGCTGCTTCCATGCCTGGGCTCCAACTTGCTTCTGACTGTAATCTCCGCAGTGCTCAGCTCTGGGGACGGAGGCAATGGCATTTGGGATCCCAGCTTAGACCTTATCCATGGAGGTGACCCAGAGCTTTTTTCCTTCCTCTCCCTTTGCCCAAAGCACTGTCACTCGGACGTCACTGGCTGTGGCACTGCAGGGAAATGCCCGTCACCTGGCCATGCTGCCTATAGGTTGTGTCAGTGTGGTCGTAGCATTAAAGCCCTACAGCTTTTCTGTTTTCAACACTGCTGCATATGTGTCCACCCCACTGTATATATAGCTGCTCAAACAACAGGCAATTTTCCTGGTGGTTACTCCAATTTTTAATTAATTGGTAAATAGCACTGAGTCCCACCCTTTTGCCATAAAGTGAGAAAAGTCTCTACAGGTATTAGACTTTCAGCTTTCCAACCTACTTCATGCAATTACGTTGGAAGATTCTGTGACTAACGCTCTGTAATAAGCAGCCTTTCTTATTTCTCATAAGTAAATCATTCTCATATTGGATATGCTGATGTAGTATTTGAATCCCCAGGTTTATAGAAATTGCATTTCCTTTTTTAACCTTCCTGTGACACTGCTCAGAGTTCCTGTTTATCCCTGGCGCTTGCAGCAGCGCAATAACTCCATCATAAATGTCCTGCTTCATTGCATCCCTGCTGAAATTATTAGATGGTGTTTCTGCTCAGATTCTTAGTGCCAGCTGTTTATTATGGCCACATGGCAAAGTGCAGAGATTTCTCCTCTGGGGTGTTGGGCTGGTAGTCTAGCAGGGCAGAGCTCTGCCTCTGGAATTCAAGTTTTACACAAAACTAGAGATTCACATCTGTATTAGAGTGTGAGAACAAACTAAGATGTCACAAGTCCTGGTAGCCATAGTTATCCTGTCCATTCATTATAAAGCACAGATAAATAATAATATTCTATTCACCCACAACTTCAAAGCATGAAGTCATCCTAAGAAAAACATTTGTACCAGACGATACATCTTGCCTGTCTCTGCTATCTGGCCACGATTGCTCATGAAGGAACAATACTGTTCCTTTGGGACACTGGTCTGGGGCCTCTCAACACTCCAGGACTCCAGAACCTCTCCCTGGTCATTAGCAGGTGTCAGCAGTGATGTCTTCATCCCCTTTAAGTTTCAGAATATGTAGTATATAGCTCTAAAGTTCAAGTCTCTGCACCTTGGGGCTGCAGACTAATGCAGATCTGGAAGGAAGGAAACAGTCATATTCATCACTCCAGCTTTAGAAGCCTTCCTACTCTTTCTAGCTGTTGTCCTCTATTCTATGTAATGCAAAGTGCCTTTGAGAAAGCATCATTTATTAATAAGATATATTCTTTTAGATTTTTGGCAGGTTACATTCTAAAAAAAGACCCAGTGTGTCCTTATGTAATGAAATGCTGCACAATTCATGTCTCACCTCCTGCCACTGCTTTTAGAAATGGGTGGTAATGAGTAATTACCCATAAACGGTAGGCATTTCTCCATTACTTACTGAGAGTATTTGGCAGTGATCATTTAGGCTTTAAATGCTTTTTTAAAAGCTAATTCCATTATAGACCTGCCAGTTTCAGAACTTTAACAAGTGTCCCCTAAACTCTTAAACCAATTTATTAAGAAATTACTCCATCTTTTGAATTCAGCTGTTTATTTATATGTGTCTGTCCGCTCCATGTTTAAACCATTATTGTGGGATTCTTTGTGTATGCCAGTGGACAAATGGGAATGGGAAATTAAGGATTGCTCTGAGTGCTGTAATTTGAAGAAGAAAAGCACGTGTTGGTTATAATTCAGGCAAGAGTTGAAGAAGCAGTTACCTGATGCAGTGCCGCTGGCATCGTCACGACATCTTTAGGTCAGACCTCTCAGTGCAACGAGGGGGAGATGAGGGCACCTCACAGCTTTCCCCAAGGTCACTCACCAGAGGCTGGATGCCTTGGTGTGCCAGGGATGGGAAGCCACTGTCTGCACAGGCTCATTCCTGGGCTCAGCGGGGTGCATCCACCTCCAGACAGATGTTGCTGAGCCAGCTGTGTGTGCTCTGTATCCGTATGGGAACGCTGCACTGCAGCCTGCACTTGTCACTGGCTCACCACAGGAGTTCTTTCTCCCATCTTTCAGTTTCTCCCATACATCTTGAACGACTGCCCGAGTTTTCAAGTTTCAATTTAACCTGTATCTGCAGTTATTTTTCATGTAATAGCATTGCTGAAGTCCTCGGTTTTAAGAGACCTCTCTTCAAAGTGACCTCATGTGTGGTGACTGGCCTGATATAATGTAGCTGTAAACTTCATAAAGCTGCATTCCAGCTGAGATCACAGATTGGGGATTTTGTTTCTTCTGAGGGTCTCACAAAGAGGGACTTTTCAGGAATAGCGCAGGGCCACTTCTTTTTTCTTTGCTCTATTTTTTATAAGCATGCTAGAGGCAGGTATGCTAGGTACCAAAAGTACTTTGTGCTGGAGAAACTGTATTTGAAATTTTAATAAGAAATTTTATAATTTAAAACAACAGATTTACAATATTTTTCTTAATTCCTCATAGATGCATTGAAGTCTTGTATTATCTCCAGTAATGCAAGCTAATATCATATGATTTTATATATAAAATATTGAATATATTATTTGATCTTCTTATGATTTTACTGTTGTGTTCTCTTCTGCATCAGGATGCTCTAATTAGTAACCACGTGCCTATGTAGACTGCATCAGACAACAGTCCATTCTAGCTTCAGAGTTACATGTGCTGTTAGAGCAGGAAAAGTCTATTGGCTGATTCTCTCAGATGTCTTTTGTCTGTATGTCTGTAAATACCTATATATACAGCGAGAGAGAAAGTATAGAAAGGGCATGTTTGTGAGTATATTTAAGAGTGTATTTATATATAAACACCCTTAATATTAGTTTACATTTAATGGACTTTTCCCACGCACCAGGTAAAAAAGAAATCCCTGCTCTAGCCCTGACTGAACTCAGTGAAATTTGATATGGCCAAGGAAAGTTATTTAAACTTGGAGTTTTTGAATACCACATAATAAGTAAACAAACTTGCTGGTGAACAAAATGGCCAGAACGCTGCCATCCTCTGACGTGCCATGGAAATGCTGAAACGCTCTCTAAAGCGTGTGTAAGAGAGCAAGAGAATGGTGTGCATACACCAGCTGATACATGAGGAACAACTTCCTTGGAGAGGCAGTAGGGATCAGATTTAGACTCTGTATATCAGTTGTCCTTCTGTCTTACTGATCTGTAGCAGTACTGTGTCTAGCTCAGCTTTTACCCTGCAGGTACTATAGTGCACCTTTGCTTTAACTAAGGGTGAACACAAAGCCTCACATCCTTGTGCCTTGTTTTTAGCATCACTTGATTACTTTATTTGAGCATGCTGACCTTGGGAACTTAACATAAAAAACAAAATGAAAGAGTTTTTCCGTCTGCCAATGCAACTGAAATTCCGCCTAGCGATGGCGTTGCTCAAACAAAGCCCGAATTACCAGTGCAGCACAAATATTGTTGGGTCAAGGAACAGTGCATTTAGTTCTGCAGCCTTAATTTTGTTCAGCAGGCTTCTCTGTTTACCTTTACAGTTTCCATAGCATACACACTTGCCAGGTTGCTGAAATGAAGGGTAACGAGGTTCTTACCCCTGGAGAGGCTGTATTGTAGGGCCTGTTGTGACAGGACAAGGGGTGATGGTTTTAAAATAGAGGGAGGGAGATTTAGATTGGATATTAGGAAAAAGTTCTTTCCTGTGAGAGTGGTGGAGCACTGGAACAGGTTGCACAGGGAGGTGGTGGATGCCCCATCCCTGGAGACGTTCAGGGCCAGGTTGGATGAGGCCCTGAGCAACCTGATGTAGTTGGGGGTGTCCCTGCTTCTTGCAGGGGGGTTGGTCTAATCATTCCATGATTCTGTGATTCTGGAAGCTTTGAGAGAATCTTCCTTATTTCTATGGGTTTCTACCCAACCAAAAGGTTGGAATGCAATGTATTGCAAAACTGCCACAGGGAAGGTTACAAAATATGTAATGAGACCATAGGTGTCTTAGTAGAGTTTTGAGTCTTCTAATCATAGGATGATGTGGGTGGAAGTAAGGGGGTTCTCTGCTTCCTGACATAATGTATAGAGAAAAGTATTTGAAATTAGGATAGATTGAACTGTTCTCTGCAGTTATTACTCAATCTTTGCTAACTTAGTAGAAATGATTGATTATTCCCTAAGCTCTACTTTGTAGTTGGAACATGGGGACTTGCTGGTACGCTTGAAACAGCACAAACAACCCATTGCTTTAAAACTTCAGCTAAGCATTAATTACTCAAGAGTTTTACCACTAAGTGTTATGGTATTGATTAATAGGTTGGAATGTGAAAGTTTTAAAACTCTCTCTCATTGCTCACATAGCACAGGTCTGAGAGCATGGGGAATGCTCAGAGCTCAGGTTTCAGTACATCTCCCATTAATTCTCATTAAAGAGTTCCCATTCTTCTTCTCTTCCAGGATCTAAAGTGGTTGCAACAGATTTTACGTTCAAAAAATAACTTTGACAGGTACAATAAAAGAGGTACCTTTATTTAGCATAGGTTAGATGTGAATATAAAAGACATCCATATTTAAATACGTGGGTTTTGGGGGCTGGAGGGGGGTGCCATTCACAATTTAGGACTAAATGATGTGTATTTGCACTCTGACTGATGAGTCTAGTGGTGACGATTATCAACACTGCTTCTGAAAGGTAAGTGTACTATCCCTCTCCTCCACTGAGGTGGTAGAACAAGACATGTCCCCACGTGTTGCTGAAGTTCCCAAGCCCATGTGTGACCTAAAATCACCAGTGCAATGTATTCTTGTGCACGGATGATGGATTGTAAACTCACCAAGCTGTGGTTCATACAAATGCTACCTGATATTGACCTTCTGGTCATCAAACAAAAGTCACTTTTTCCTCCTAGAAGAGACTGTGGGGAAATTGGTTTTCCAAGCATACAATGCCAAGGAGACTAACTGAAACTTAAAAATCTGTGATAAGGCTGATCAGAAGGAAAATGAATGAAATCAGATGTCGTGTTCATTGGTAAGGTCAGGTAGGAAAGCCCAAGTGAAGCTTGGCTGTTTGTCTGAATGGTGAGGCAGGTATCAAGGGAAGGCACTGTGTGTGATGGGAACATACATGCAATTCCTGAGAAAGATCCACAAAAACAGTGGATATTTAAAAATGCTGGAAGAAAGATGACTGCAGTTGTGCTTTTTCATTACAAACATGATCCTAATGCTTAAAGTGAGCATCCCTGCCATAGTCTTCAATGGAAGACCAAAAGCCTGTGTTTGAACATCAAAAAACATATTCTGGTTGTTTTTTTCTTTTTCCTCTTCCAGTGAAAAACATCCCTTGTGTCTTTTTTTTTTTCTTTCTTTCTCTCTTTTCCCAAAGACTGAGGCATTCAGACTCTAGGGTCGAGGCTGTTTATGTCTCCTTTTTTTCAAAAGATGTTTGACAGCTGATCCCAGGAGAGGGTCTCTCAGTCTTTAAAATTTTATTAAGCTGCAATATTTGGAATTTTGAGGCTAGACTTTAGCCTTTGAGAGAAAGTATTCAGTGGTATGAATCTTTTAAGCTGCAGTGCTGCAAGAGATGATTTCAGCAATTTGCCACAGACCATTTGTCAAAGGGACAATGAGGCATTTGTGAGCAATATATGGTGGGAATAAGCTTCAATTTTTTTTAGATAGCAAAGTTGGAAGAAACAGTGTTATGTCTATGAGGTTTACATGGTACTTAAAATAGCTCCGGCAGCCTCCAAAGGAGCATAAACCTAATTTTTAAAATAAAAAAATATAAATCTCAATTTCAGGTCAAGCTGGACAAAGGAAACAAAGCAATTTAGGAAAACCTCTCACAATCTTTTCATCTGAATTTGTAAGTGTATAAGTGTAGGTGGAAGCTGGGCTCAGTTTTGGGCTGCTTAAAGGGATGCATCCTTACCCACCTGTTACACAAGTGCTGGCATCTATTGTCTTTTCAGAGTTTTACATAAAATCAGATTCTGTTACTGTTGCTAAGATTTAAGAGGACTTTTTAATGCAGATTTTAAGTGTGAAGTCTATATGAACATGAACAGGAGGGAGAAAGGCATCCAAGCTATTGTAAACCATCTCTTCTACTGTGAAACATGCCTGACTTTTTCCATCGTGGGACTCACAAAGTATCTTTTACTAGATGGTGTTTTATGTACAACTATAAGTGTAGAGTGGAATGAGACAGTCCAGGTATAGAAAACCTGGGTAGAGAGGAGTCTAACAGTCCTGTAAAACTTGAAAATTTTTTCAGGTTTACTGACTGGTACAAACTATACAGATGCTTGATAGCAATCACAACGCTTAATTTATATTCCAGTGACACATCTTTGTTCACTACCATTTTAAAGTTCTAAGTTATAATGAGTGTTTTGATTATGTAAATGACATCCAGATCTATTCTGTTCTATTCTGTTCTTAAAATCTATAAATAAGGATGTTGGGATCCATGGAAGAAAAAGTTTAAATTCCTTTGTGTTCTCATTCTGTTCACCAGTGAAGTAAAGTACTGTACAGTGCAGAATCAGCATAGACTGAAGATGAAACGGTGGAAAATGAAGTTAGCAGCAGTGGTTTTCCTTTCCTCATGGAAGATCTGTAGTGGTAAATATAGTGCCAAAAGTGGAAAAAAACATAATGTTAACGTATCGCATAATAATGACTTCCTCATTCATCACTGCAGTAAGCCAACTGTTCTCCCCCCCTGGGTGTCACAGCAGTAGGGAAATTTCAGCTACAAGGATCCACAACATCTTTATCTACTTTCTGTCTTTGAACAGACCCAAATGACATAATGATAGTGCCTGGTGCTGGGGAGTGAAAGTTGAGCATCCATCTGCCCTAGCTGCTTCACTAGTAGTCTCTGTCATTACCGGGTGCTCGGTTTAAAGGTATAGACTGAACAACTTCTTGTTAAGACTGAAAAGAAAAAGAAAGTTCTGAAGAAGAAATTATTGGACAATTGGAGTACATTTATTTTCCAGATAGATGTATTTAAAAACTAAGCTATTGCAAGGCAGGTGCTTGAATAGCTCCAGCTTATTATAGAAGTGGAGAAAATGCACGAACATGGCTTTACGTCGTAAAGCTGCCCAGAAAGCTCAGTTATTCTCCTGTGTTGCAGAATATTGTGCTCTAAGTGCTATACATACATCACTGTGGAGCTTAGACTGTCTTCAGCTATTTTAATTTCACTATATTTTCAGCTCCCTTAAATGCTACACATACACATATGTCCTCTTGCAACCTCGTTCTGTATTGGATTTATTTTCCAGGGCTTTTTTAATTCTGGCAGCGACAGTGAACATGTTAATTATTTTTATTGCAACTTGCTCCATATGATATTTGTGTGAAAAGTGTGGAATTCATCCTTTAATTGAGAGCATGGATTCTTTGCTATGCCTGCAGGGTTCACGTAGAAGGTGCATGGGCAATATCTTCCAGTCAGGAATAGCTACTTTGTAGAAGCGAGGGAAATACTACTATCAGCTTCTACTTGGAAATGTCATTCTTGCATTTCAAGAACTGGAATGAAGCATGTTGCTAGAATAGACAGCCAGACATTTCAGAAATGTTCATTATGTTAATCTGTTTCAACTTTGGAGTACTCAGCTTGAAGAAACTGATTTTCCAGATGTGTTCAGCAGTCACCACACCACTCAAAGTTACTAATTAAATTGTCATTAGCTGCAAAAATCTGAGAGGTCCTTCAGCAATGGACAAAGAGAAATCAAGAGATTCCAGGTGAGTGCAACTTTTGAAAAATTAGACCCATGAAAATAAATTAAATGGATTATCCAGTTTCATTTTTAAATAAGCTTTCATCTTCCCATTAATATTTTTCTGCTGAATTCCTAAAACTATGCCAGGTATGCTGCTGACCCTGCTGCCAGGAACCCTGCTGCCAGTTGAGCAGAACATGTAGCTGTTCCCCTTGAACCGCTGTCCTTTAAAATATCAACAGTGAGCAGCAGTCACGAATTCAAGGTCCAAACCTGGATTTTGAGGTCGTGTGAGCGGGACACATGTTACCGCCTGGCACTGCTGTGCTTCTGCGTAGCACTGATTGAATCCTCCACAGGAATTCCCGTGGTACCTGCCACCGGGAAGCTCCTCAGGATGCTGAGCCGGAGCCGGCGCTAACGTGGAGTCAGAGCTCCGGTTTCACGCTGCCAAGCGTCGCCGTGGGAGGGTGGTGGATTTGTGCCTCGCTGAGGAAGTCAGTTTCATGCCAGGAGCCAAGGAACCGGGTGAGAGGACAGCTAGTTGAGGACTGTCAAACTGTATGAAAACTCTGCACACGTGTGTTTGGGTTTAGTAAAGGGAAATAGCACTGGGAGGCACATGACCTATCAGGTAAAATGAGGGACAGTGGTGGTGAAGGCCTGAACCATTTGCAAATTCAGATGTGAAGTTTTCAGTGAGCCCTTCAATCTGCTCACGACACCAAAGTGAGAAACAGCTGAGGCTCTGAGGTCCTTCTGGTACGTTCATAAGGAAGAACAAGCATCTGTATGTCTCCTCCTGAGATTTGTTGATAAAACTGGCATCAAAATGTGTAAGTCAGTCAGGAATTATATCTGATGTGCTCCTGCTGTACTTTCCTCCTCCCATTTGTTTCAGACAGACTACTGAGACTTATAGGAGACTTTCAAAAACCTGAAACTTTCTCATTTAGACTCAAATGTTACCTTTCTTCATTTCCAGGGCAAGTTTAAAAAAATATTCCACACGCATCATAGTTTGTGCCATATCAATCCCTTGTGCCTAATTACATTTTTTTCCAAAAATGGGTCCCTTATTTAGTTTATTTTTCAGAGTACATCCACTTGTGCTGTTTTTCCGTGGTCTCCTCTTCTGAATCGATTTCAATAGGATGTCCTTTGAGTGGAGAGCTTTCTCTTGCACTCACACAACCCCAGTAACATAAAATGGTAGCCCATAATAGCTTATTCTCTAGAACTGGGCCTCAAATTATTTCTTAGCAAAATATGTACTTTCATAAAGTCAACCTTATCAAACAGATCCATGCCCCAAACTCCATGCTTCCAAAAGTACTCTTGTGGTGGATAAAATAATCATCTATTCTAAAGGGGTACAACATACTGTAATAATACATCACTGCAGCCTCATTGCTAGTTGATGTAATACATCATCATAAGAATGTCAGACAAGAAACAATGGGCTTTAAGAAGCCTTCTATCATACATGTTATTAAAATGAGATTTTTGAAATGGTAGAGATATGGTGGAAAATATTCATGGTGAGTTCTCTGTATATCATCGGAATCATTATGAATACCGATGGCAATGTCATTTACTGTAACCTAAGAAGCAATAATTCAAGTTCCAGCCTAATTTGATGAAAGATGCTCTATTTTTCCCAAGTAATTTGGGGTTGGTTTTTTTTTTTTAATTTTATTTTATTTATTTAGTGCTGCCATGGTATTTTATTTTTTCCATCCAAGTCTTGCAAGTAAATTAGGAAAAAAAAAAAATATGACTGCAGTATAAGGGTTTGGGGTTTTTTCAAGCTTGAGTTGAAAATTGTATTGAAGGTAACTTTTAGTCTGAGTTGCTAAAGAATCAAGGCTTAAATGGTTATGGTGTCTCCTGCTTTTATTGTACTGCCTCCTGTCTGGTTTCTAGCAGATTGTTATTCTGTTGGCCAAATATGACTGAAAGTTGAAGCTGCAAAAAGTGCTCAGGCTTGGGGAGGTGGACTAAGTGATCTTTGGGGGTCCCTTCCAACTCCTAAACATTCTGTGATTCTGTGTGTTAGGTACTTACATGATCCAGGAGAGCGAGAAACCAGAGAGAAGAGGAAGATACAGCTTAATGCCCTACCCAAAGGAAAAATTACTAATGTAATTTAACCCACTTTTAGAGAGCAAATGTCATAGGAAAGCAGGTTTCACAACTCCTGTAGCTTGGGGAAATAATTTTGGGGTATAAATATGAGAAGAGTTGCTCAGTTGGCATTTCCCAAGTGTATAATCATTAACTGTATAGCTTCTAGCTTTCTGCTACAGGTCCATTCAAAGTGTTTGCTTTGAAACCTGATTGCATTATTGATTGCTTAAACACCAGTACATGGGGTTCATGGAATGATCTGTGTATCACAATAAAACACCAAGTGACTCCTTTGAAAATGCTTTTAGTGAGGAAGTTTACATGTAGCTGCAGTCATTTGACATGCTGTCTACTTTCAATATTTTTACTTGGATCAGCAGTTTAAAGATAACTTTTTTCATCATAGACAACATCAGTTTCGGTAGGTTTGATCTTTCTTGTGGAATGGTATTTTTCTTTTGTGATAGTAAATTTGGGCACAGAATTCATTTGGATCTGGTGTTCAAAGTTTTGTAATCCAAGGAGGTGCTGCTGGTGGTATTATTATTATTATTATTATTATTATTATTATTATTATTATTATTTCTTTATGTTTTGCCTGAGAGGTGTGAAAATATTTTTTTTACTTCCAAAGTAAAAGCTGAAGCAAGGTATGGATACATATTTATATCCTTGTTGTATTTTTGAATAGCTGCTCTCAAAATACCTGTCTTAAAAATGGAGATAAGTGGAAGGAAATACTTTAGGTCTAAAAGAGGGCGGATGGAAATGAAGGCACTGTCTCTACAGGGAGCATGCAGTGACCTAGGTGGTCTATGCCCTGTGGAATGTAGCAGGTTTTTATAGATTGATATACCACACTGTTTTGGTAGTGGTGGTAAATTACTTAATATCTGCAAGTCCTGAATTATGTGTATTGGCATCGTGATATGGTCTGTTCTTGAAAGGAATTTATTTGAGTTTTAGTAGTTTATTGTAGTTAAGGCTTTTGAAGGAACTTAAAAAACCTCCAATAATCCACAAGCCTCTTAATTGCACTCAATAAATGAGTCATTCATCCAGCTTTAATTCATACATAGTATATCAACCTCTAATTTCTGTTTGATTTTAGTTATAGTACTCCTTGGGCTTATTTCCTCACAATTTAAAAGTGACAGTTGCATTAACTTAATAACCTTTACAAAATAAATGAGAAAGCAGCAAAGCCTTTAATAAATGTTGTTCATAAAGTACAATTGTTACAGGATACTTAATTAGAAATATTGTGTGGTCAAAATAAGGATAGAAGCGAATGAGACAGATAACGTTTCCTTGCTGGTAGCAACATCTTGAATGCTCACAGTAATTGTAATAATTCTTGTTGCAACTACTCAGGCTGTGTGCTTTGTGGCAGTGTTTGCTCTTTGCCTAACTTAAATTCAGAAACTGGTGAATGTCTTGAAATTATAATGTGGATCTTTTTATTGTGTAGAGCTATAGTCACTAGAGAAGTCAAAGATGTAGCTATGAACTTATGGTCCTTTGCCAGTGTCTTGGCTATTCTACATGGACAGGAAAGATCGTGATCTGGGGGATGTTTTGAGAAACCAGTGCAGAAGCCTGGTTTGTTTGCTGGGAAATATTTCTGTTTCATAGTGGTTTGGGCATAAAGTATCTATTAACATCACTAATGGGCTTTCTATGTGAATATTTCTTAGTGAGATTTAACAAAGGCATTGAATGAAAAGAAGAGCATTTAGTAGTTGGGAGAAAAGCGATGACAAAGACAAAATAGCAGAAGGAAAAAAAAAATTGCTGAACAGTGAGGGACTTGATGAACGAGAGCTTGGCATCAGCACAACATTGACAAGAGGTTTGGGGAGGAATCAAAATACAGCTTTTGAGAGTTCTCCTTTAGATGCTGAGGTGCAGCATTTTGAATGTGTATTTATGGATGCTTTTTTTTTTTCCTCTTTATTTCTGTGTGTGTGGATTGGTCCATTCAATCAGATAAATCTGCTTGCGTATAATTAACGGCAGATAATCTCTGTGTGACTTGCTGTTAGCTAACTCTGTTGGGAGATAATAGTGCTTTATAACAAATGAAATAACACTGACATAAAAGACAGCAATCTCTTCACAGTAAATACACAATCCAACTTTTTAAGTGAAGGATCATCTCTACTGGGTGTTGTTTTTTATTGGTTCTTTGGGACATTTCTTTCTAAGTGTATTATAAATTAAAATTTGTTAATATATAAATGTATCCATTTGCTGCTGAGTTGGCCCAGAACTTGGATAGCAATATCGTGGTCTTGGAAGTGTCGCTGACTGTGCTAATGATTAGATTGTCTCAAGAGCCATCCTGATCTTTACTGCTTTGTAAAATCTGTAGTCCAAATGTTTAGGTCCCAATGAGCACCATAACACTGCTGATGAGTTAATTCGACATCTGTACTATTGCTTGAGTCAACTGTAGGGAAGAAGCATACGGAAAAATATCTGAAGTTCAGCATTTTATTAAAGGGAAGTGTAGAAAGAAGAAAAAGATTTATATTACTGAATTGAACTGTTGCCCCAGCTTAATAAATATCAGTAAAATAAATTAACCTCCACCCCCAAAAAAAATAAAGAGAAGTTCTAATTAGATGGTAATAAATTTATAAAATTATTTTTGGAGAGGCTAGTTTTCACAATGTATGTTTAGCCACTGAACATAGAGAAATGGTGAAAAATTATTCTTATAAATAAATCCTTGTGACTACAGACACATCAGTTAAATTGGAGAGCATCGTATTGAGCTCCTTCCTCCTCTTTATCTGAAATATCTGAAAAATCAAAGATCCTTCCCCTTGATCACATTATAGCCTATTATCTGAACTAGGGAACAGTATGAACTATTCCACACACAGCTCCATTCATGCTTTCAGAAAGTGTATTGTTCTCCATAGACCACAAAATAGAAATACATTTATTTAGCTGAAAGGTTCAAATAGAAATGCCAGCCAATATTAGTAAAGAAAATCTAAGCCAAGATAGATTTTGCTCAGAAGTATCTCATGAAAGGAAAACCAAGCTACCTACAGCAAGCAATACCAAACAAAAAGAAAATACTGATGCCACAGTGTAAGAGCAATGAACCTTCAAAATCAAAGAAAAGACATGATAAAGCATTTTTAGAGTGTCAGCCTTCTACTCTGGTTGAAGAGGTAGCTCCATTACAGGTTCTGGTACAGCAGACAGCTCAGATCTGTGTGCTCCTGCACAGCAACTAGAACTGGAAAACCCTGCCATGAAATAACAAAACCACTAAGACCCATAACTGTTTTACAATATTGGGGGTTTTATATATGTGGTAAGAATATACTGTAGGAAAACCACTCTTTGATTAAAGAAAGGGCATTAGTTAAACTAGGGAATGTAAAATATTCTAGGAGTTGCAGCTGAAAAAAATATCCTAGCTGTTGAACAGGAGAAAATATTTGTGAACAACAACAACAACAAAAAATGTAGTTGTAGCTTAAGCTGAACTTCAGGGAGGATCAGTGACTCCCTTTATGTGCTCTGAGAGTACCCAGCTTCTAGCAGATGATAAAGGAGAGGGGATTTCTCCAAAGAATTTCTTCAAATTTTTTTTTTTGTTAAAAAGCAGTTAGTAATGAGCATTGCAGAAATTCCAATACAGTATGGGTGCTCTGCAGAGTGTTACATAAATGAGGGTATTCCACTCAATGTTTCTTGTACGTGTTCCCTCTGTTTTCATGCAGAAGGTGGTTAAGAGTGTACAAATTAAGCCACTGGCAGATAACTTGAAAAAACTGAGTCTCCAACTCTAATAGTGTCTCTTCACATTATAAAACAAAACCATAGTGATGAACCATGACAAAGCATACTGGTGTAAACGTACTTGCAATGTCCACTGTGTTTGCCCAGCTGAATAGTGTAGGGTAAAACATCAAAATTAAGAAGCTTTTGGAAAAAAAAAAGTAGTTTTCTGTGGTTTCTCTACATATATTTTACAAAGTATTACTACAGTACTGCCAAAATTCACACTTATTGAAACCCCTATTTATTTTCTGATATGGGACCTCATTACGCTAATAGTATACTATTATGTAAATGCATTTTCTATAAATGTCTAGTATCTGTAAGTAGTTTAGTCTCTACATCCCTAATGTAATATATCAAACAATAACTCATTTGTCAAAGAGAGACAGTTCATTAGTATTCAGCAATCATTTGGACAGAATAAAAAAGCAACAGTATAAAAATTGATGTTGCGAAACTTAACAAATGAGGGAATAAGGAAAGTGTGATTCAGGAAATTGCAGGCCTGCCCTCAAGGGCCATTTTTAGGTCACTTGTCTGCATTTTAATATTACATTTGTTTTAGAGACAGTCTCCAAGTTATTAGGTTGGGAAGGAAGCCAATTTGCAACCATGATATCAATATCCAGGGGTTCAATAAATGGGAACATAACAACACTTGGGACAGAGTCAGGGTGAAAAGGTGTAACACTGCCAACCATGGTATTGTAACGCAGTTATGCAATTAAATTATTGAATGACATAAACCTTAACTTCTAACATTTAAATACTAGTAAATTTGCTCTTGAAGTCTCTTATCTTGTAAGACAAAGGAAGAAGTAGGTACATGTGTGTATGATTTAAATTATGGTAGTTGCATTCACTTTACAATTCCATTACTGTATAGGTACATAGAGATGTGTTTTGTCTACTTATGGGCAAGTTTGATAAGATGCCAATGTCACAATTACGTTTGTGTTAGCCATTTCACACAGGTATTTGGCATATGCAGCCCTCAGTTCCTTGCATCGGGTTTTGCTTCAAACTAGCAATTTATTTTCTTCTTGCAGGCGTGGGTCTGTCTTACACTGGCGTGTGTCATCTGAATTGTAGAGTCATAGAATTGATAACAACTTAGTTAAGAGACATTTACAAGGGAGATTTTAAAATATCTGAAAGTACCTTGTCTCTCATCCCTGCTGTGAGGGTTGCTTGATTATGAATCTCTTTTAATGTGAAAAGAATTTGAAAGACATTGTCTGTGGCCTTTAAATACCTTGCTAGGTGAAGATGCACCATCTTTGCTGTCTTGCAGGAAATGTCAGCAGCAGGTTCTGTGAATCTGTATGTAATTCTACATATTGTTCATCTCAGAACAGCGAACAGTACTGGTGGAGTACTCTCAGTTTGGTTCTTCTGGCTGCCATCATTGCATATTCACAAAGAAATGGGCATTTTCTAAAACAATACATTGGTTTTGACGTGCAATTTGTGCACATATTATTTTTAATTGTGTTTTTGACCAGAAAATAAGTGAACCAGATATGTTTTTAGGTACTGAGAAGTAGTTTTCCTAGATGCTTGATCCAGGTGTCTCTCATCACGCTTATTCATGAGGATATGCCTGTTCATTTGATTCAATATTCTGTTCTCCTGTTATTTTCCTCCTAAAAGCACTGTAACCTCCATTCATCAAGTCTAAGATTAGCCATCTTCGGCTTTTCCAAAAATACCAAGAACTACACAGTTGCTGTTGAATCAGAATTAGAATAAAACCTTCTTATGTAGCTTTCTCTTTTATATTCAGCACCCTCATTTCCATCTTTCACAGCTAAATCGGGTTATTTAGATTACAGCAAGGTCTGAACCAACTCAGATGAACAAAATTATCTACAGATCCTATTTACATTTCTTTAATGAAACAGTACATTGATTTTGCATTAAAAAGATTTTTTTAAAAAAAACCAAAAACCTGAATGTGATAAGCATAAATCTATTGTGAAGTTAGGATAAGCTTAAAACTGAAGATAGCTTTTTGAGGAAAAAAAAAAAATACTTTCAGAGCATGATGTAGATGAAAATTAAATGACGTGTTGCAGTGGTCACATTATATAAAATTCAGAAGATAACCATTCCACAGTGGTGTTTGAAATACTTCTGATCACTGCAAATTACCTTCTCTGATTCAAACCACAGCTGTGACAAACATTTGTAAACAAACACTGGGCTTGCTTTAAAAAATCAACCAACCCATGTGCACCTGGAATCTGACACGTGTTCCTGTGAAGAAGCTGTGGTGCAAGCCAGCCCCTTCCTGTGGACCACTGGGGACAGCAGGAGCCATGGAGAGACTCCAGCTCTGCTGCTCACCCATCCTGTGCTGCCAAGAGGAGGGGATCATAGAGCTGGCATTGCATGAAGCGTGAAGGAGTGATCCATTTAAGGTATATCAGATCTCTTGTAGTTTCACAGTGCAAAGTAGGCCAGAACCCCATTGCTTTTATTTTAATTTTGTACAAGAAATGGAAGTGGAACCCAAATCTGAGTCAACAGTATTTCATTGGCTGGTAGATGGTAGCCAAAATATGGCCCTTTGATTTTTGTCTTTATCAACAATAACTTCCTTTCCACATGTGGAACACCTACAGGATGAATTTAAATGAGGCTGCCATCCCTTTTCATACAAAATGAATATTATCTGTCTGTGCATGAAGAAGAAAATCCTACAGCTCAGGCTTTAAGTCTGTGTTTTTCCAACCTCTACTCTCATGATGAAAAAGATGTTTCTGCCAATCTCTAAAACCAGGGAAAATTATAATTTGATTTAGTCCATCCTTTTAATTATGCAGTCATTGACAGTGGGGGAGGTTTCCGATATTGGGAAAATGTGACATAAAAATATTAGATATGTAGAAAAATAACCTGCCATTTACAAGGTAGTTAAAGAAACAGACAGTTCAGAACAGATGCTATATAGTGATACTCTTTTCAAAATGTCATCTCTCTGCTGTCGTGCTTGCTGCGCTGCTTTGGTGAGCAAACAAGAAATGTTACAAGTGGAGCTGATGAGCGGGCAGAGATCATGCATCGATGAGGCTGAAGTGGTATTTATCTTTGGGTTAGTACAGGACTGAAAAATTAAAATCTAGTCTCATATATAACTGTTTGAGAGGTAATGAGTCATCAGCAATCTGCTAATGACTGACTGTGCAGCTATCAGGTGTGGATTTGCAGAAGGCCCTACGATAGCCGTGCTAATAACAAGGGGTTTATTTATTATAATCTGAATATATCTCTTAAAAGCAATGTCTGATCAAATTGTCTGTCTTATCTCTTGTTACTAGCTCTTGGGTTTTAAGAGTTTGGGTTGTTTGGGGGTTTTTGGTTTTGTTTTTTTTCTTTCAAAGGACCTTCAATGTAAGTGTCTTGCACCAATCTCAAAGGTTTTTTACAAACACTTATTAATAATAAGTTATATGTATATAACTTTATACCAGTAGTCATCAAAATAATCCTCAGAAGGGAGAACTGTAATCCTCATCTCTTGCATGGGAAAAATGAGGCTTGGAGCTATGATCTGTCTCAAGCTAAGAGTGAAGGATGCAGCTGGCAAACCAAGAGACACTTGCCACCTACTGCTGGAGAGATGCTTTGTGTCCTAACATGCTCAAACAGTGCTCTTGAATAGCTACTTATTCCTCAGTCATATTCTGTCTAAAGCAATAGAGAAGAGGAAAATCCAAAACCATTCCATGTATAGGCAGGCAGGCAGCTTGTACTTCATACACTAGGTAGGAATTAAGCCCTAGTCTGTCTATTGATAAACACAAGATTCAAACTCAGCAATACTTCTTGGCCTCCTCTTTGGGGTGATTTTTCTTGCATCCCAATAAGGGGATTAGTATATATACCAGGTTTTGGGTGAGATTTTTGCATCACATTGTTGAAGCTCCTCAAGTGCTCAAGTTACGTGACCAGTTCACAGGTGCTGTAAAATCCCTAGCTGCCCTTAACCCAAGGGATTACTGTTCAATCACATAAAAACTCAATTGGTCTGCCAGAAAATATAGTCCATGTTTCTGTGTCTGTTGCAAAACAAGATGATAGCTCACCTAGAACTGAAGACCAAGCAGGAACAACCAGGTTATGACAGAGGGGAGGAATCACTAATTAAAACAGAGCTATAACATAACCTGGAAATACCTCTCGTGATGTTTTTGACCTTTATCTAATTGGGTCCAAACACTGAAGTCTGCACTGGATTCTTAGGAAGAGATTTCAACAGTCTTTCCTTGTAGGCTTAATAAGCCATGAAAATAAGGTGGTAAAACATACAAAACCCCGGTATGTTCCCATTTTGGTATGATTACCAGTCCGTAGGATTACTGAAGATGCAGTGCACTTGGTTCTTTACAGCCATGCAATGTCATTGTGAAGGCAGGCTTTGTCAAACTTTCCCTTCAGATACTTTACATGTGAAAACTAGCAAATACCAGCCTACATCAACCACAAAAGAGTTGTGGGGTTTTGGTGGTTTTTTTTGTTTTGTTTGTTTGTTTTGTTTTATTTTTTTG
Source organism: Heliornis fulica (assembly GCA_013399135.1). NCBI lineage: Eukaryota > Metazoa > Chordata > Aves > Gruiformes > Heliornithidae > Heliornis > Heliornis fulica. The sequence continues at coordinate 563,051 of VXBZ01012772.1, read as the reverse complement.
TTTTTAAAGGCTGGTACTTAAACTGCCCAGAAACTGGATTCATAGTCTGTAATTTCCAGGGATGATGGTTTTTTTGGAGCTGCCAAACAGATGGCTTGTTGCCAGGTAGTCACAGAAAGTGCCTCTCCACCTTGAATGATGGAGGAACCCAGAGAACCCATTGCTGCTAGAGGTTAATATAGATGGCTAGTAAATGGGAGCTGGTGGCATTGCAGGTGAAGGCAGGAGGTTCAAAATGGTAACTGGTACTTCTAGCATGGAAATAATATGCTTGCCTGAATCAGGCTTTCTGGATGCAGAGCTATCCAAGTTCTGCTCTTCAGCTGAAGTCCTTAGGAAGCTTATTTACAGGGAATAAGAGTTCTGAGTTGTTCATGTCTACAGACTTTCATCTGATCAAGCTTAACGCATTACTAACCTCCAACTTTCCAAAATCTTGAATATCCTGGCTGGTGAACTATTAAAATGCAGATTAACTAAACTTCAAACAGATTTATTGCAGATGGCTCCTGCAAAATCCTTTTGGATTACCTGCCTCTGGACATCATTTCCTAGTCTGCAGGGGTTCATTAAGGACAGATTTAAATGTGTTAGCTGGGAAAAAGCCAGCACTAAGAGTACGTTGAAAATTATTCATATTATTATGCTCGATCTAGTGATACAGACGTACTTTTTAGGAACCCTAAAGTTTCTCATAGCTATAATGAACAAGGCTTGCAAGCACACCTCGTGTATCATGGCTTTGTTTAAGAGTGCATTTCATAACCGTTGAATAATTTGTGGCAAAGTCGCCTGTGGTGAGAGTGCAAGGAGATAAAACCATCGCCTCAATGTGGTGCCCCTCTTAGTTCTCAGCTGCAGCAACTATACCTCCCTCTGAGGAAAGCCTTGAGATTCAGAACAGCCATGAAGCATTTTGCTTTGCTTTTGCCATGTAACCCATTATAAAATACAATTAGCCTGGGGTTAGATCCAAGGTTTATTTCATTATGCTTATAAAAACAAAAATAGCGATGTTTAGGCTTACGAGATTCACTAATAGCACTGTCACTTGTTTTTTTACAAATTGGCTCCAAAGCTCTTAAGTTTTTTTTTGAAGATGTATTTAATTTGAATTTATGCAAGAGCACTGTAATGATTTCTCCTTCAGACTACAAGGGGGTTTTAATCACTTTCAACATTTAGCCCCTGATTGGGCAAAGCACTTAAATCGAAGTACTTGTGTGCTCAAACTCCTCGCTATATCAGGTCTAAGAATTCTGAGGCTTAGATAAATGCTGAATTCCTGGTTGCCTGGGATTTTTGAGAGAAGTAGAAGTACAGCCCCGTGAACAGGCAACATCTTGAGGCTGTTGAGCAGATATGCAGTAAATCGGAGCCCTCGATGGGGCTGGCAGTACCATCCGAGCAGCGGAAAGCCAGGGTCTTCCTTGAGCTCAGCTGCCTCCCTGCCTGTGTGCCACTTAACTGGCACACTCTTGCCTCTAGATTTTATTCTGTACTTAACATGGGCTAAATATAGAAGTCCTCCTAAGTTGTTTGAAATCTCTTTCCACTTCAGATTTCTAAATGCTTTATTCATTATTGCAGATGAGAAACGAATATTTTGACAGTGTCAAGCATACAGTCCAAATACTCTTCGTAGAGTCCCGATTCAATTTACTTTGAGTTTGGTGAGGGCTGAAGCCAGTTTCAAAGTACCACTGTTTCCAAGCTGAAGAAGCATATTTCATTGACAAGGACTTGCCAGAACAAAGCTGCCAAGCACTGAGGTGTCTTCAGCCCTTTGAACAGCAGGACAATACTTTCCACAGGCCGGACATAGCCTGACAGATAGATTTCAAATGTTGGACCTCTGGTCTCTGCTGATGAAAATGTAGTGCGTTAAAGAGTGACACCAGTTTGTTCCTCTGACATGAGTTAACCCTCACACCTGCTCCAACAGTTTTGTCTTCAGTTGCTGTATGCTGGAAACCAAATTTTCAACCACGTTTCCTTCTAAAATGTGCTCCTCCACTCGTGTGAACAGGTGTTTTTGCAGCAACACTTGTGCAGGTTAAAACCCACCGTGGTAAAGCGCACGTGGTTTTTAGACTTTATCCCCTTGAGCTTTCATAAATGCTCTTTTCAGGTTCTAATGGCATTGCTGATGTGTGTGTGCAGGTGTCAGTTGTGTTGAAGCATGCTTGCAGGCATTCATGGCTGTGCAGGATTGATGAACATGGCAACTGGGGCTTGAATAGCAGGTGCTGAAAACTGCCCTTTTTCTTCTTTGGTTTTTAGTTTTCTAGAGCCCTTTGACTGCAGAAGTGTTTCAACTGTATTGCAAGTACAGCTATTTTTCATAGCATCATACACATAACCACCATGATTGAAGTTTTAATCTGTCATGGATTTGATCTTGCCATCTAATGAACACAGAAAAGTTTTATTACGGGAGTTTTATAATAATGTGGTTTTCATCCTAAAGGCTTGCATACAGGAGTTATTTGCCAAATTCTAACTGGTAAACAACTCAAATGCTACTCATGTTTCTGTGGCCACTTTCAAAAGATGCTGCCAGGGTACATAATGCATCAAAGTTTGCATTGCAAAGGAAAATCGATCAGTTCAGGTACTGTTTTATTGTGAAGCTTGGCGTCGGGCTTGGATGTTTGCTTGCTTTCTGAAAAGCTGGGGAGCCATTTCCTCTCCTGATCTGGGAAATCTCACATAGCTGAGCTCTTCTCTAATGGTTACATGATCCTTGGAGAGCCCAAGATCTCTGTTATTTTACTGTCAGTGAAAGAGGAACAACATATACATGTATGTCAGTAGGAATGGACAAGAGCTACTAATTAGAGTAACTGGTAACTCAGTCCTGTTATGAGATGGGTTATGGTAATTGGTTGTCTCTGGCAATAAAGGGAGGCATGATGTGGGGAGGTTTTCTAGATGGGTTTTCATGACAGAAAATGCCATACTCTTCAGAAAAAGCCTGGCCCTTGATTTGAAGGCCATACAGAAATCACACAAACATCCGCTATAAAAATCCCCACCTTTTTCTAGAGAGCTGTAGAGAGGATCTGAAGCATATTGTGCACTCACATTCCAGGTTCTCTAACCTTCTGCAATAATTGGCAGCTAGCCTGCTTCAAGGATAAAATTTATAAAGCAGAGAAAGCCTCCCATATGCTGCCCTTTTAAGGCAAGTCTTCTCATTACTGGAAAGCAGGAGCACAGTTATGGTAAAATACTGTAAGGATCATTTATCAATCATGCTATCAGCAAAGCTGCAGAAACACAGAACTAGAGAAATTAGACAGGAAAAAGCTCTATTTTTCATCTTCATCTCCCTCTTTCCACCAGTGGAAAACTTTCTAGTGCTTTGAGTCTCTCAGCTTTAGAAGCTCAGATCAATGAGGTGTGCCACTATCTCTCTCAGGAAACTTTCACTCGTTTTTTTGCATTTCTCATAAGTAAGATGTATATTTTCCCCCTGTTTTTATTTTGGTTCTATTGTGTCTAGAGATAACCTTATGTGGCAACCTGAATAATTCATGCTGTAATGTACCTGTTGTCCCTAGGGTGTTTTTTGACCAAACTATATTCGTTTTACCTTGTGTGTTTCCCACTTTTTAATCTTTTCCAAACGCTTCCCCCTTCAGCACCTTATCATATTTTGTTTCTCTTTTGTGAGCTTACTCCCATTTGTTTTTGCTTTGTATTCCAGATAAGAAAGACACATGGTGACACCTGGGTTGTTTAGTACCTTTCCACTGCTAAACAAGTGCTAAGCTGCATTTGCAGAAGCATCACTTTGGGCTGCTATATGGCAATGCAGACATGTGATGGACTTAACTAGGGTAGAAGTGGAGAAATCTCTAACATCATTATCTAATTTTCTCCTATTTCTCCCCAGGTTTAGCAGTCTGCATTCTTTCTGAAGCTAATCTTTCTTCACAGTGTTTTTATACTCTGCCTCTGCTTTATTACTGCTGTTTTTACAACCCCCTTTCCTTTTTAATGTCATTGCTTAATTTAAATGATCTTCTTCCTTCATCCCTATTATTTTTCAGGGTTTTGTATGAGGTGCTTACCCCATTTTTTTGTGATGCTCACTTCAAAACCCTGTACCCCCATCGCAGTTCCCGAAATGAAGAGCTCGGTCCATGTGAGCTTATGAAATCTTCAAGTCGTGTAGGAAGCATCTGAATGACAGGAGCAGGCAATCACAAGTGAGGAACAAAATTTGATAAACAGCATTCAATAATCTCAAACAAATACAACTGTCAGCTCTAAGTTGATGGATCACAGATATACCTCTCTATTCCCAGCTTCTTCATTTCCTCTTCCTGACTCCCAGAACTCTAATTATTGGGAGACTGAGTGGTTTGTAACTTCATCCTTCCAGCTTCCTTCTAACAAAAGTATAAATTAATTCCTAGTCTTTTAGTACTTCATTTGGTTTGGAGCTTTCTCTCCACTAAACAGTTGCAGTATTCTTCCCATTTAAGACAACTGTTTCAGATTTCTCCCCTGTTTAATGGGTTGGAAATTAGCAATGAACAGGAATAGTCCATTGCTTTGGTCTGTAGTTTAGGCAATGTGTGAAAAGGAAACACCTTTAATGTCTGTCTGCACACTCAGGAATGGTCTTCATTTTACTTTTGTAATTTTATTAAGAGTACAAGGCTTAGTAACTCAAAAAAACAGATTTAGTTTAGCAGAAGGCAATGTTCAAATGTGATTGCTATTGTTTTCTTGGGCAAATATTGGTTTTAAATCTTAGTTTTTTGCATGTGGGTTTTTTTTTTCCTCAAAGTTGCTTTCACTTCTGGTTAGCAGTGTATAAGATCTGAGAGGATTTTAAATGTTAGGTAACCACAGCATTTTGAGTCTTCTGTCATTCTTATTATTCTTATTATAATGTAAATAAGATGTTTATAGATGGCCATTAATGCTGTATTGTGTCATAGATTGTGGTTTTCTAAGTCACATAGGGTATTGCAACAGCTCCACAGAGGTAGGCTTCACCAGGACAGGGCCCCCAAGACTTGTACTCAACACCAGAAAATCCAATTAGAGCCACGGGGAGGTTTTTGCAATCTCTTAATCGGCATTGCAGCACTGCAGATGGATATTATTGCCCACTACTTAAACTTTATTACTCCATTTTTCTGTCTGTAGCCCTTTGCCTTGCCAACCCACCTTGGAGAGACGGCAGGCAGAGCCATATAAAACTTTTTATGACCTTGGCATCTGCGCTGTTTTGTCGCATGAAAGAAAAGTACAATTGTGACAACGAAGAGGAAGCCAGCAACCCTTTAAATTGGTTTTACAAGGGCAGTTTGCCCTGCATCCCAGTCAGAGGAGCTGGGTGATCCTCCCCAACAACGCTGCTTCACTTTCCTTTAATGACCGTACACAGGATTTGCAAAACCGACGACTTTTTGATGCTGCTGCTTTTAAAAGAGGAGACAGGATGATGTAGGGCAAAGGAGCAGGTGTTGGCTGCGTTCACACTCCGGTTTGCATGGAGGTGCAGATTCATTGTGTGACCTTGCATTGAGTCACTTGACTTCCAGTGTTTCAGTCGTGCTATAAAATTGACTAAAAGCAGGACTTAAACCAGACGCTGCATCCTGGGTAAATAATATACTCGGAGAAAACATACAGGAGGAGGGGATTATGTTTTTGTATCTTAAAATGCCTTTCCTGACAGAGAGGGTGGGTTTGCTATGGATGAATAGTCTGTTAGCATAAATTACTGTTATTTTCAGTGATGGCTTACCAGGTATATGTATCAAAGAGTGATACAGTCTGCTTGATTTTATGGTACATTAACTTTGCCAGAATGCATTTATTATATTTAAAACCTGCTAGGTACCTGCAGTGGGAACAAAGATTGTATAATTATTTTTTCTTCAGCTTGTGGGAAACCAATTGCTTTGAATATAAAAGATTCTAGGGGTGAAAAGTTCATTCCGTTCACCCCTCTATGGTGAGAGTATGGGCAAAAAGTAATCTGATTACTAATTTTAAAACAGATGAAAGAAACCAATATAGTGATGAAACAACTGCTACTTCCATTACTGCCCTCTGTATTATTGGAAATCATAAATAGATGCAATAGCTGAGCTGTGAAGCAAATCTTTCATTATTTTATAATAAGCATCTTCTCCAATCAATTAATCACTCTGGAATAAATAGCTTCAGGGTTTTGATTTTAAAACATATATGCAAGATTATGCTGCAACAGCAATAAACAGCAGGAGAAGTACCAATGTTCAATCCCTGTTTTAAATGAGGAATGCAGTGTCTATGAAATTAATGGAAATATCTTCATTAAGTTCATTGGCTTCACTGCCTCAGGAAACAATGATCTGTTCCTCAAAGTGTTGCAAAAATTTCCCCACGAGCAAATTCATACCTGGTAATAGGCAGAGGTTTCAATTTTTGGTGGCTTTTCCATACAGGTCTTGGGTAAATTTATTTGTATGGTCCATCTTGGTTACTTTAATATTGGATCTCTTAGGATTTATATGGCAATAACTGTGCCTCCTTATTTACTGTTTTATACGTGGGTCCATACCTGCTCTATGCAAGGAAAAGGCTCCCTTATAGGTACTGTGATATGCAGAAAGCTCTCTGATCTTTATTTGTCAACAATTAAATGCATTGATACTGATTTATTTTTTAATTATTTTTAAGGTCAATTCACCAATACATTTTTGAAAGCAGAGAATAACTTCCTAGTTGTTCTGTGGTGTTCTCCTCCTATGTTTGGAACAAGATAAGGGATTAAAATGATACACTTTTTAAATGTAAGAAGCCTGAAGCCTTTAAGCAAGTCAAAGAGACAGTAATTACATAGACCTGGATGTTGTCCTTTACCCTGTGAAGTGAGGTACAACCCCTAGTACCTGTGAGCTTATCAGAAATTGCTTTTGAGTCACCTAGAGCACCACGANTCCATACCTGCTCTATGCAAGGAAAAGGCTCCCTTATAGGTACTGTGATATGCAGAAAGCTCTCTGATCTTTATTTGTCAGCAATTAAATGAATTGATACTGATTTATTTTTTAATTATTTTTAAGGTCAATTCACCAATACATTTTTGAAAGCAGAGAATAACTTCCTAGTTGTTCTGTGGTGTTCTCCTCCTATGTTTGGAACAAGATAAGGGATTAAAATGATACACTTTTTAAATGTAAGAAGCCTGAAGCCTTTAAGCAAGTCAAAGAGACAGTAATTACATAGACCTGGATGTTGTCCTTTACCCTGTGAAGTGAGGTACAACCCCTAGTACCTGTGAGCTTATCAGAAATTGCTTTTGAGTCACCTAGAGCACCACGAGTGTAAAAGTACCAATGAAAGTAATGGCATAGAGTTACAGGTAATGATGTGGTGTGCTACACAGGGGTCCAAACAAGCTTGCTTTCCTTATTTCTGTTTTTGATTGTCCAGCTATAGCCTTCTTTTACTGATTTTTTTTTTTTTAGTACCTAACACCTATTGTCCATGCTCTCTATCTATTTTGACCTAGTTCTGGGAAGAAGGACAAAGGTAGAAGGAAGCATAAACTCTCCTGGGTGGCCAGCTCCCAACAGCTACCAGGAAGTGATTTATAGCACTCAAGTAAATATTTTTTTTCATAACTTGCCCAGCATTATTTGTGTTCAGTCACTTTTAGTGTGAGATATAACAAGTTGTTGACTATAATGTATATACATACTGTGAAACAATAGCTGTGGCAGTGCACAGCAGTGTTTAAAATAGTTTAGAATGAAGCAGACACCAATCTATATGTTTTAGTTTTTAACACATAAAAATAATGACACGGGGAAACTTAATGGTAAAAATATATATTTAAAAATTGAAAAAGTGTGAAGAGTATTGGGGGAAAAGTCAGTTTGTTTTGATCAGATCCACTTCCATACAGACTGTGATAGCTGGAGATGGACATACTGACAGCAGAGGGGGACCCCAGTATTCCAGCCACTGTGATGTTTTTAAGTGGTCTTCTATAATACTGTTAAATAATCTTCCAAAGATATACTAATTAATTGTAATTTTGAGGTGAAGAGAAGTATACAGTTGGAAGTTCTAGTTTCTATCCTAGAAAGAAATATGTCCTTAAATTACTGAGACTGGTTCTAAACATTTTGGGATGTATTCTATTAATTTAGAAAATTTTGTTTTCCCATGAGAAGAAGAAAACCATTTTCAAAATTAATATTTTTGAAATTACAATTCATCGTCTTTGAGTTTGGCTGATGGATCATTGAAAAGCAAAAATCATGTGATACCTTTTCTTCTAATGGAGGAAAAGAGTAATGATAGAGCACGATAGTAAATGAATCTGCTAGCCATCTCTCCCTTTCCATAGTCTATATAGTCAACCCATCACCTCTCCTTTCTGAAGTTAACAAATTAGAAGAGATGAACTTTCTTGACTGTCTCGTGAGAAAAGAACAAGAACTTAAGTACTTTATCTGTCAAGTGAGGTTCTACACCATTGACTGCAAATATAAAGTTATGCACATGTTACGTTAGAAGCTGCAAAATCATATAAGGATTAATCAAGCCAGCACATCAACTCATTGTATCACACTGATCCTCCACTGAAAACAGCTGGTATTTTGCTAGCAGTACATTGCCAGAAATGGGACACGATTCTATATTGCAGTGTCAGAGATGCCTTTGTTAACTGAAACAATCTTCAGAGTCAGCAGAATTAATGTTGAGTATAAATACATTTTCTGACAAATCTCGAGCACACCAAGAATGCCATCCGTTGCAATCTAGCAGATGCGCCTTACATTCAGTAACTTTGTCAGGATGTTGCTTGAGATCTGATGGTAATTACTGATGTGTCATTTGGGGTGTGCTGTTGAGAAAAGTCTATTAAAACTCAATTTATTGCATCAGTTAGCAGCACCCAGCTTATATTTTACAGTATGTTAAAAGAATATTTGCGCGGAATTTTAAAGGTGGGCACGTGGTTGCAAAAAAAATCTTCAAAATATGATGACCAACATCTCTAGGTATTTCATTCAGTCTACTAGATCCCATTTATGTGACACCTCATAATTCAGAAGCAGGTTCAAATATCTCTCCTAGCTCTGCTTTCCTTGATAATCTTGGGTGCGTCATTCCCCTCCTGGTGCTATGTCTCCTTGTTCCTATGAACTGAGTATTGCTGCTATTGTATTACTCAGGGTGAGGATAAAACCATAACATACTGCAAGCCATCATGATGTATAAATGTCATAGAGAGGAAGAACAGTAATAGTATTTTGTTCCCACAACCTGCTCCCCTAAGCAGCAAACCATAGTTAAAATGTAAGTAGTCCTTGGAACCTGAGTTTGCTTATGGACCGTATGGAAATGACTGACATCAAGGAGAGAAGGAGGGAAGGTGCTGTGCAAGGAGGTGCAGCAGCTCTAGGAGCACAGGGCATCCTCTATCTGGCTACTGCAGGTTTTGTGAAACCTATTATTTTTGGTGTTAAAATGCTGATACCGCAACAGCATGAGCAGACATCTAGTCCTCTTAGGCTGCTGAGCAACTGTGAGTCATGTTGGTTTAATAAACTCTCTTTCAATGTTATTTCACCATCCCAACTTTTCCCCATCTTGATTCCTTTCCTTCGCACAGACCCTAAGAATGTCCTTTTATGCCCCTCCAACATAGTTAAGCCCAGGGCTGTGGTGAGTTTTTAAGCCATTTACTATAATAAACACTAAAATCACATGTTAATGCCTGCTGTCTGCAGTCTTTGTCTTCTGATGAGGTGCTCTTTAGTTCTGAGTTCATACCTCCTGCCATCAAGTGATGTATGTGAATGAGGTTTACTGGCACAGTTCTGGCTTCATTTGCTTTCCATGGGTAATGATATTTTTTATTTTATTTTTTTTTTTGTCCTGGAACGAAACATTTTCCTGCTGTAAATAACACAGACATCATTGTACTTTCTGTTGGAAAAAATGCTGGGTGTAGTGACAGCTTTGCATACATAACATAATCCCTGGAAGGCCCAAATTCTGTGTCTTTTCAACCATTCGGTATGACTTCCTATATAATTAAGGAGGCTGTTTTCATTTATTTAAGAGAAATAAGTGCAGGAAAATAAAGCCCTAAGAAATGAACATTAGTTATCCCAAAAGTGACCTAGTGAGAATGGAAGCTTAAAAAGGTCTACACAGTTTAATTCATGCACCATCTGGTTTTGGGAAAATTAACACAAATTAGATTTTCCAACTCATCTGAGGCTAAGAAAGTGCCTCTAGAACCTGTACTATTTGGTTAAGTGCTAAAAACAAATTAGCATTATTTGACTTAGTGTGTGAGCACTGCGGATGTTAGCTCACATTGTAGTAAGCTGTAAGAATTGTAACAGCAAAATAGAGAAGTGATGCCTCTGAGCAAGCTAGTCTTTTCCATAATGTTTCTTAGCTGCCTTACAGAAGCGCTTGACATTCTTGTCCTCTTCCGAGCACTGTTTTGTTAGATGTGACCATTTTCTACAAATTTAGCTCTTGCTCAGGGCTGAGAATTTGTTCCTTGTGACCTCTGACTCGTGTTCCTTCTCTTACTTTGGCTCTATGTGGGTGTTGTAAGCTTCAAGACACTTAGTTTCATCCAAACACGGGTAACAGAAGAATATTACCCTCCCCGGAGAAGAATCCTCCTACTCAAAGACCATGTAATTGTATTGTATCAAAGTATTACTTTATAATTGTAGAGTAGCTTTCAAAAAAACATTAGATTTTAAAATGCATGACAAAAACATGAAATAATTTAGGTTTTGTTATTTTTATTTTCCTCACTTTGCTACTCACCAGGTTCCCATTTTCTTGTGCCAGAAAGGTGAAATTCGCTGTGCTGGATGAGGCTACTTGTGAGGCTCCCCAGTTAGGAAACACTGAACTCCTGGCCTTCTACTGAGAACCAAATATAGGGGCAGTAAATGCAAAGTTAGCATCTTTAACAGGATATTTACCTCAGCTGGGCACTGTTTCCCTTTCACTGTATTTGTTGCAGAATTCTCAGAGAGTGGTCTCAGTTACTGGGAGCTGGATGACATATGCACACACACTTCCAGAATCTTCAGTTTCTAGTCATCTCACATGTTTATCTGAAGCATCAATTATTCTCTCCTACCAATTAAATATTACTGAGCTTTGTTGATGCTGTATATTTGACGCAGAATCTATGAACACACTTCCTAATGTCATACTTTTACATATCTCAAAAGATTAAGGGCATAGAATCACACCCTTCCTTGGTTTGAACTGGCAAATTTTCTTGACTTCAGTAGAATTACTTAGATTTAGAATAGCAATGAGCCTGTCCATCTGTAGATGGGTATGTGTATCTTTTCAGATGGTGTAGTGGCAATGTGTGTGATACTCATTGCAGAGAGGAATGGGAGGATCTTACAGAAAGCTAGAGCTCTGCATTTAGTTGAGGCGATCTTTAAAAGAATTATCTGGTTGTAAAAAAGCAGAGCAAAAAGAAATCACCTTTCAGCAACTGAATAAACATTTGAGATCATTATTGGAAGCAGCACAGGCATTGTTGTGTTGGTGGATGAAACCTTCTTTAGTGAAGCCTGACGATCAGCATGCTGATAGCAGGTGTCTGTGTGTGCCCAAGTGTGTGAAGTATTTCTCTCTAATACCTTTAAATAAAGGTATTTCAGCTTTGCTTTGGTGGTTCCAAGGTGCTAACTGGAAAGTGAAATTCTGAGTACTACAACATTTGTTCTTCTGCTACTCCAGGAGCCTACTTTGAGTTAATCAGTGATTTTTCACAGACGACATCTAATCTATAAGTATAAATTGCTTTGCACTCTTATTATGCCTTAATTGAAGTGCACCAATGTGAAATTGCAATGGATGGAGATGCGCCGATTCTAGCCTCAGTTAACTTTGGTGGATTTGAAGGCTTTTTACCTTCCTTTTCCTTGGATTTTCCTTGAATCCTTTGACATCTTATATTTATTTAATTTATTTCTAGAAGATTTAGGGGATATTCATATGACCAGGTACTTTATAAGACTGCTTTGAAGAGATACACTGGAATTATGTGTATGATTTATATATAAATGCATATCTTTTATTTCCTGCTGTTTTATGTGATGGCAGTATGGTCAGTGGTGGCAAAATCCCCAAGGATCCTGCAGGGAAGGGAGGTGGAATCGTTTAAGAGCAATCTTTTTTATATATTTACTTTTTTATTTACTTGTTTGTTTATGTATTTATTTATTGGTAAGTGGCAGTTTCTGTCTCTGTACAGCTACCTTCATCCCATTCTTCAGTTTCCTTCCTTTCAGACAGAAGAAAGAGTGTTGCAGTGTAGCAAAATCATTGCGAAGAGACAAAGAATCTTACCCCATGGAACGGTATATTTTGACAGAGCAGACAGCAGAAGTTGTACTAGGAGAGGCAGGTGCCATCAAAGGAACAGGCATATGTTCATCCAGTTAATTCTTGGTTACTTCACGTTTTACCAGAACTGATATTTACCAGAAAATTAGATTTGATGCCTCTGTCTAAGCATGTATGTTCTTACAAATGTTTCTGGTGTTCAGTTAATAGCAGTGAAAGTAAATCCATGTATGAATATAGTGGTTAGCAACAGGTTTTTGTTAGAGGTTTCTCAAAGTTTTCCCAGGTGGCTCAGGCAGTCATAAAGTACTTTTGTGTTTGCTCTTATTTGGTTTGCTTTTCTTTGTCATCTTTTGTCCCTGAGAAGTAGCCTGCAGACTTTTAGAGGCTGTACAAGTCCCTTTCTCTGGATAAGAATAGATTCAACATCTCTGTCACCACAAATACAAATGGTAGCTAGAGTAGCAAGCCATGATATATAACCTATATAATTATGGTGGTGTTGTAGCATACTCCAACATGCTTCACCTTACACCCCAAATCAAAACTGGGTTGCTTACTTTTTTTTTCTTTTTAATTATCTGAAGCCAATCTTACATGAAGGGTGAGATAGTCACAAAACACATATGTTTCTAGGCTTTTAAGTGGATAGAGCAGAATGTCATGTTTCTGATCAGTGTGCTACTGTTGAGTATTGTATTGCAGTAAGGAAACAGGAGTGGATGCAGTGCCACAGGTAAGTCTCTGCAGTTGGTCTGCAGAGAGCACGGCAGATTGTTATCAGAAGGGTAAAAATATTGCCAGGTATTCCTGAGGATTTGTCGAGACATAAATTGGTTGTGTGCCCCAAAGTATATTTCAAAGAGCATAGAGGATGTGTATAAATTCATGTGAATAACAGAACTCCAAGAATAATGTTGATACTGATAAAATGAGATTAAGCTTTGCAAAAAGAGAAGGAAGATGAGAGGAAAGAGAGAGGAAGAGTGAAAGAAGGAAGATAGAGAAGCCTTATCTCTCAGGCTTTCTCAAAATGTGTTTAAATTCCAGACACGTTTAAAGGGTCTTTCCGCACTGGCCAGGCTATAGAAGTCTGATCTTGATTATGTAAGTCATGTTCTTTAACTCATGCATTCAAAAGCAAGAAAGCATTTTTGTGATGGTCTGGTATGACTTTTACCTATATTCTACTGTTCATTAAACTTTCCAGAATTAAATCTTATTTGAATAGTGACATATTTTAGAGAGCTTCCAATTTAAAAATGCAATTGATGACATACTGAATGCGATTCCTGGTAAATTGGTCCAATGGTTAATCTTTTCTATTTATTTTCAAATAAGGAGATTTAAGTTCACAGTAAATTAGCACCATAATTTCTGTGTTCTGATTGAAAGATTGCACTTTCAAATAGCTGCTAGGCTTCTAACTAGTGATTTGCATATACAGTTTTACATGAAAATTTCAGACTTCCCTTTCATCAGCTCATAGAATATATATAAGCATTGATTGGACCCTCATTGCCAATCTCAACACTGTGAAGAAGTATCAAAAATTACGGTGCTGCCCCTCTCAATGGAACTCATGATTTTTTAATTTCTAAAATATTAATTTTCCCTCCTAGTGAATTTAAACCCATCCTTTCTCTCATCTACAAACATTTTCAAAACTCAGAGAAACTGAGTGGTACGAATGAAACATATATATACAATATGTAACCAGAGTGTCCGTTATAAAGCAAAGATGATTTCCAGGCTTAAGTTAGAAAAAGTGTTCTCTGGCATGAAAAAAAGAAATTAAAATGTACTATCTAAACAATGCTTTTGAAACCTGAATCTGAACTGCCTGTATTAAACAGCTCATTATATAGCAAAAAGTTCTCAAATATATTGGGTAGAAAGATCTTCAAGTACTGTCTGTGCTAGCTTGAGATAATGAACTCATTTTGTCCAAATCTTGAAGGAAAAGAGAAAGGAGATTTTTTTTATGGGATCAATTTTTAGTTTTAAAGCCTAGCACATCAAGGACATTGATATTTGTGAACTCTCCACTAAAACATGTCTTCCTAGTTTGTAGCTGCTGCCTTTAATTGTATCATCCAAAATTAAAATTTACAGCATATTGTGTAAAGGCTGAGCATACCTTAATGCCTTATTTCTGATCTTGCTCCTGAGGATGAGGATGCCGAAAGACCATATAGCAAAGGACAGATATTTGATGCAATGTGCTGTGGGCTACTTATTTTGCATATTGTGCTACTTGAAGTAAGTAGGACTGAAACAGCTGTGCTCTCGATCCTAGAGAAGATGAGAATCTCTCCCTTGGGGCATCGCTTTCTTCTGCCAAGTAGGAAAGTCAAATGATGGCTTTGCTATGGACCTGTCTGTTCTCCCACATAGTCTTTCATTATCATTTGGCTTTGACTGAGTATATTTGAAGGAATCAGTATATGTTCATTTTTTTTATTCCACACTTTATCCTGTAATAAGATTTTGTTTTGCTCATGCTGTCTGTCAGAGACTATTGGTTTTATGTTTTTGCTTAAATTTTCAAAGACGCTGATTTGTAAGAGCATTGCTGTTGCATTACTTAGTAATACAGAGTCATTTGTTTCCTGCTAAAAGTTTGTACACAGCTTAAAAATACTTTAACCTAAAAGTTGTGTCACCCTAGAGCATGACTCAGCCGTGCACTAACAACTATGATTCTTACCTTGAGGGAGGCATTTAAGCACATGTTCTCTGCTTGCAGCAGAATTGCTTGTTTTTTCAAAGATGAAAATATTCATAGATACTTGTGCTTTTCTATAGCAAACCACATCTTTCTTTTTCCTGTATTCTTAAGGAAGAGGAGACAATCAAATCAAATATACTCCAACTGCCTCTTGCATCCACCTATGCCAGTGTCATTCATCATCTCTTAAGGCTTACTTCTACTTTCAGATATGTGTCAGAACATATCATTTAAAATCCTGTAAAATTAGTTTCTGCAGCTGTATTTCTGAGTCTGGACTTTGCTCCTTTTCTTTTCTCCTTTACAGCATATCCAGAAATCAGTATTTAAGATCACTTCTAGTGGACTAGCCCCATTGCTTATATAAATCTTTAAAAGTACCTTTTAGATTGTTATCAGACTTTCCTCTGGCTCTTCAGTAAAGATCATCTGTAATAAGCTACCCTAGAGCTGATCTCTCTGGTGATTGTTCGGGGCTGGCTGTGTTGTATTTGAGTAGAGGTCTGTCGAGCAAGAGGGCAGGTGAAGCTCCTTTGATCCATGCTCCCTGAGCTGGAGCCAAATCGTTGGCTGCAAGAACAAGAGCTGCCATCAGAGCACAGATCGGTTTACACTTCCCACCCCGATACCAACCTTACCACAAGGGCTTAGAGAATTGCTTCTGTGACACTTGTCCTCGCAGCTGACAGTGCCGTAACAAACAGCTGACTTTCTGTATTCTCACCACTGCCCCGTGTCTGACAAGCCTGCCACACGCTGAGGGAGCTGTGACCCAGTAACCAGCCAGGCTTGACATGTGGGCTGGGAGAGCTGGAGAGAAACAACACCACTGAGCCACAAACAACCCCGTGCCATGCTGTGGCCAGGGAAACCAGCAGCCTTGGTATTTATACACAGTGACCTGCTTCAGCACGTGGGGCTGCCCCGTACCATGACCCCCATGTGAGCGTGGGATTGTCCCAGGGATTGATATGGGAATGTCTCACAGGTGGAAAATGCCCAGAATTGGAGATACTGCACACAACTGTCCCAGAATGTAAGGGAAAAACCTCTTCATGGTGAGGGTGCCAGAGCCCTGGGACAGGCTGCCCAGAGAGATTGTGGAGTCTCCTTCTCTGGAGACACTCGAGACCAATCTGGACATGTTCCTGTGTGATCTAATCGAGGTGATCCTGCTCAGACAGGGGGGTTGGACTAGATGATCTTTGGAGGTCCCTTCCAGCTCCTAATGCTCTGTGATGAGGCAGAAGGGAAAATAACCAGTGAACACAAAGAAGAGGCAGACAAAAGTTTAGACTGCACTCTCAGGCTTTTATCATCTCTTTACTGAAATATTAAAGGCAAAGAGAGTCACCCACCCTCCTCTCACAGCCTGGGAATTATAACCTTGGGCTACTTAAACATTACAGCGGAATAACCAAGAATATCACAGTAAATCTAAGCCACTTCCTTCCTTCTGAAATGGTTGAGGCAAATCTTCCCAGAAAAGGAGAAAATCCTGGCTTCATCCAGACTTGTTTTCTTAAAGGACTTTGGTGTATCCTGTGAAAGAGAACCTGAGTTTTGGGAAAAGCCAGTGGCTTAGCCTGCTTTGGGCTGCACTGNCAGTTTGTTTAGCCTCTCACGGGAAAAGAAATTAAGTAAAATGCAAGGAGGTGAAAACTTCCCTTGTTTGAAAGAGCCACAAGGGAAGCCCAGCATTTTTGTAGGCTGTGGCAGCTTCACCAATATTAATATGAAGGATCTGGTACTCTGGGAGGAGTGTTACAAATTCTGGCAGTAAAATAGCAACGCTGAAAAAGCACATCTGAGTTTATACATAATTACACACTTTTCTCCAAGTATACTTTCAAAATGCCAAAGGATATAGTTATAAGCTCTTATATTTCCTGATTCAATTCTGAGAATTGTTTACTTGGGTGCAATGAATGGGAATTTCCAAGGCCTGATTGTGGGGCAATAGCACTGGCCAGTGAAGTTGGTACTGTTGATATTTTTAAGCCATTCTCCCTCACAGTTGCAGCACTTCAGAGTTTGGTAAGTTAATGAATTACTGCAGCTGTTTCGCATTGCTCGCAGTATGGTTATTGTTCATACAATTAACCTTGAGGTACTGCTCTTAATTAGTAAGCTGAATTAAAACAGTTAGAATAGTTGAGAAGTTTCTTAGGTTTTTTACCAAGTTATATGAATAGTGGGAATAACTACACTTAAACTTTTCAGTTTCTGAGGCAGTCTTGAAATCGAGTGCATACTCCAGATCTATTGAATTAATGGACTTTCATTCTATAAGAGTCTTTGTTTTAAAAAAATCCCTATATTCCACAGCTCTAGAATATTTGCAATGAAACTGGGCTCATATCACAAAATTTCCTGGTGTGGTGTGTGTGTGTCCATCTCTGACCAGTGTTATATGGCACATTCAGCTCTTTTGGTCGTCCCAACTTGACCACTGCAGAAACACAAGCCTGACGCATCCCAAAACAGCTGTGGGCTGACAAAGTCAGTGCAGGATATTTCTATGGAAAATATTTGTTCTTGATTTATTAAGTTTATGATATAATATTAGAAAATAAGCTTTCAAGCAATTTAAGTGGCTAGTCATGTAACCTTACTATGTGAAAACTGAACAGTTTGCAAATATATACATACAATGTATAGAATCATAGAATGGTTTGAGTGGGAAGGGACCTTTTAAAGGTCTTCTAGTCTAACCCCTCTGCAATGAGCAGGGACATCTTCAACTAGATCAGGTTGCTCAGATCCCCATCCAACCTGACAATGTACATCTGTTAACAAAATATTTTGAAATGGAACATTTTTCTTTTAATTGCTTACAAGTACAGTGTGTCCACCTGAAAAGGTTCTGATGTATTTATTTCTATACATTGAATTAAAATAAATCTGTATGTAAACGTAGTGTGTCACATACCTTAAACGGCCTGATAGGGTGCATAATGATGTAGCATGATACTTTGCACATGTCATGGAATTCAGGTAAAATCCTTTGCTCCTGAAATCATTAATCTTACAGTTAGTAGTGTGGGGTAGAAAGCTACAGAAACAAACAAGTACTTTGTTAATATTTCAATTACTTAAGTATTAAATGAACTTGATGCAAAAATCTCAATAAACATTTTCAGAAGACAGGTTTGTATGACTCTTGAGCAGAGGTATATTGCAAATGTCCAAGAAGAAATACTTTTCTTACCCTGAATGTTTTGTGTTCCCCTACATCTTTCTTATGGGAGTTCCTGGTTCTTTTACTCACCTTACCCCTTATCCATTACTAAAATATGCTATTAATATTAGGATGTGCTGGTCAGCAAAGCGAGGAGCAGTATCCTCTTCTTCATGAATAACACATATACATTAATGTTCCCAGTGCTGCTGCCCACGTAATTCATTCAGATTAGTTAGCTGACGTGAATTCTGAGACATGTCTAAGGCGAAAACAAATGTGCTCTTTAACCACATTGCTTAAAATTTGCTTATCTTGCTCACATTTCTAACTCAGTAGGTATAGTCTAAAGGGCAATTGAAATCTTCTGTAGTTGGCAATTACTATTCAATATTAATAGTGTCAAACTAAAGTTGTAACCAAGGAACTTGCAAACCAGAGAGAATATAAAGTCTTCCCTCAAAATGTGTCCTGTATTCTTCCACTATATATTGATGCATTAACTTGCATATACTTGTAGAAGTTAATGTTTGCTTTCAACAAAATAAAAGATGGCACGTGGCTGCATAGGGATTTATAAACTGGAATCACAACTGAACTATTATAACATGTGCCTAAATAGGTGGGTAATGTAAGTGTTAACGCTTTCAGGAACAGTTCTTTGAAAAAATCCCCTTTAAGCATGTCAGACCATTTTTATAGGCTTTTGTGGCTCATGTTTAGAGTAGCATTTGTTGCTGTGTATTTTCTCATAGGCATATTTATTTATTTATTTATTTGTTTAACTCAACAAGACATTCTACCTCTTACTTGCATTAAGACATAACCCAGAGGTTGCTGGGGTATGAAGAACTACCATGGGCACAACTCATCACAGAAGAATTACTCACCAGTACTTCTTACTTATGTACTCACCAGCCTTCTCCTAGTCTTTGCATCGGGTTGTACCAGTCCCAAAGATGGGGAAATGCT
This sequence comes from Heliornis fulica, assembly GCA_013399135.1. Classification (NCBI taxonomy): domain Eukaryota; kingdom Metazoa; phylum Chordata; class Aves; order Gruiformes; family Heliornithidae; genus Heliornis; species Heliornis fulica. The sequence goes on along the minus strand of VXBZ01012772.1, from coordinate 543,789 downwards.
CTGTCTTAGCTTTCTCTTCTGCATTAATTTGAATGTTTAAATTAGATCAGAGCTTAAAATAATTCAATCTACTAAGGTTTTCAATACAGTTTTGTAACTTTCCCAACTCTATTATTTTATTTACTCTTCACAAATTCTGGAATCATATTAGAAAAAGATTTATCTGAATGGCAAGCAGAAATCATTACCCTGGCAGATAAGCCTATAAAGCATTCACATTTTTCTTAACGCAAAATACAGGGCCTAGTTGTGGCACGATCTACCAATTTGTCCAAGGGACAAGTAACAGAGAAATGGTCCAAATGAGCTTAATAAATCTCTTTCTTAAATGTACAAAAGACCACATCCTCACTTCCATAATTCTATTAGAGTCTGCTGCTTTGGAGGAGATAAAGGGAGAGATAACCTCTCCATTCAGAATATAAAATAGCAATTGTTCAGCTGATGATTGGAATATTTCCAGTAGTGGGACTTAATTATGGAACAAAATTAGCTCAATCTGACCTTTTTAGAGAATAATGTAAAAATAAGTTTTTTTGGAAATGTCTTCCTGGAATAAATGAAATAAGGAGTAATTTACTTCACTGTTTTTCCAAGAGCAAAAGGTGGTAGCATATGATAGCAGTGTTCTTGCAGAGATGACAATCCAAGGATAATAAGATAGCATTTGCAGAGAGGAATAATATATTTTAATAGACTAGCTGATACAGTTTTAAAACTGACAAGCTTTCAGACACACAAGCCCTTTTCAGCAAGAGCAGGTTCACCTTTGTGACTCCAAATTGCTAGCTTAATATCTAGATAATGTAATGATCGTGCCATAGAAATGCATAGAAACATATGGTACCTATACTATTTACATACTGAAAGCCTCTCTTGGGATAAAGACAAAATATATTGCTGCAATCTCGTTTCTTCTAAGTGATAAACAGGAGTAAGTACTTGCACCCACAGAGCTATGGGTTGGGTATGATGCTGTGTGTTAAGGCTTTCTCTATGGGTGATCAGTTAGATGCGTTTATCTGTATGGAGGCTCTTGTGAGGAAAAAAAAAAAAAAAACAAACCACAGACTGGCAAGAGAAACATCCTCTGTTTTATCAGTCCTGTCTCTGATTTCATGACTTTACAGACGCTTCTAAGCCAGGCTGATACTACTGCATGCAAGGAAATAGGCAGAAACAGGTGGTAATATTAGCAGGCTTCTTATGGCTCTGAAAAAACGAGATAGAAATGTTTCACGTCATGAAAGTCAACATCGATAATCATCCATCTTGTGTAGATATGGAAGTCAGCCAATGTGGTTCTTGCTGAGGAGGCGTGAGATATTTCTTTTGCATCGGAGCTGTTGCTCTGGACACAAGTCATAATTTGTCTAATATAGATGAATGAGGAGAATATTACTAATACTTCCTTCCTTTTCAACTTTTTTTTTTTTTTTTTTATAAACTGAAAGCTCCCCCTTCTGGCACATTCCCTGAACTGAATGCAACTTTCCTGATGCCTGCTTTTAGCAACGGGAGACATTTTCTGCTCTACTGTCTTTTTAAGAATCTTTTTGCAAAGATTCTTTAAAAGTGGTGTTTATATAGTTTCCAAAGGATTTCCCATTTTCCCATATAGCTTCAGAGCTTGATGTGAACTCATTTAACAGGAGGGGCTTGCTTTAAGGCTTTACCTAGAATTTTCATCTGTTGCTTTTCCAGGTAAAGACCTCCAACTTCCCTGCTTATTACACAAAGTATAGAAAGCAACTTTTCCAAAAAGTTTGAGTGTTGGAATTTTTTTTCCCCCTTCAGGAAAGGCAGTCACTGTATCTCATCTATAACCCCACCATCTATAAATGTCTTGGAATCATTCTTTCTGAACCAATGCTGCACCCTTGCTGAGAGCAGATCCTGTCCCAGCTTGGGGAATCTGCAAGCCAGGAAAAGGGGAAAAAGCAAAGAGGGACTGATTTAGAGCATAATTTTGGTAACTGCTGTAACTGCTCTCATCTCATTGCTGCCTGTGCTTCAAGGTCAGCCAGTGTCAATCGTTCCTCTAATCCCTCAGATCAGCGCAGTCACTTATGTGCTTAATATGATGAACTGATTTGTCACTCATTTTCCACTGCATGTACTTGGAAAGCCTTTCCCAGCATGTGAAGCCACAGGATCCTGTAGCTCCCATAAATTCCAGCATTTTAATTTTGTTACAGTCACTCTTACAGTCATCCCTCAACTCAGGGCAACAAAGGCACTCAGACTGCTTAGGAAGTGTGCCTTACGTTTGCTATCATATATTCAAAGACTTCAGTCTCTCTGTGTCCTTAGACACTATTTATGGGGAACAACATTTCAGTGGAGCTCAAAGACAGGAATGAAGGCTTCTCTGTAGGAAGGATTATAGGGAGGACCTCCTTTTCCATAGGCATGCACACCAGCCCTCTGGCTACACACAAGAAAATGAAAGACTGAAACAGAATAAAATATCATCTCAACTCAGTACTGAGCTAAAATAGTAAAATGAGATGGTATTAATCCCAGGCTTCCTTTCTGGGCTTCCCTTGATTAGCAGGGTGATCTTTTCTTCCATGGTAGTGATGCTACCTTGCTTTTCTATTCACCTAAGTAGTAGACGTGGCAGGTTTTAGTTGTAGAATAGCAGTTATTTTCAGGCCTAGTATCAGCGTAACAATTTACTGTGGCTACAATGAATGAAGTATGCCCATTAGACTTGGTACATTAGGTCTGAAAGTGGGAGAATTGCTGGCCTGGCACCTTATGCCACTTTCCAGTTCCCTCTCCATGGTAACAAAAATCAGGATTGACCTACACAAACAAAGCTGATCGCCCTAAACGGAGCATAGCTCAACTACGGAGGCAGCCAGGCCAATTAGCTTTCAATGCAGTTTACAGCAAAGGAGGTCTGTTAGTATAAATGTCTATACATACACCACAATACCAAATATATGATTGCAATCATAATAATATAGCAACAAATTGTGTGTTCATTATATGCATGGATATAGATACACATGTGCACCTGTTTGTATTCTTGTGAAATTCTTACTTTATCTGTGTATATGTGTGTAGGTATTTCTTAGAAATGTATCAAAACCTTCTTTTATTGTCATAATGGAACAGTAGGACTCCTTTGAGAACCATTTGGCTGAAAAACTGCCGTAAACAACTTTTGAGTCGGCTGACTGCACTCAAGAGAGTTAAATCAGTAGAACTTTGACGAGACTAGAAGACCCGCTAATATCTAATTAATGTGGAAATAATTGTTGTAATGGTTGTATTTCTCTACAAAGTGTATGCTGAAGAGCAGCTACACTGTCGATTTAGTGAGTATGAAATCAGTTTGATATGCAAATGGAGGTGCAGGGCTACTTCATAATACTGCCATTATTTAAACATTTGTTTATTAAGCTGAGAAAATTGGAAATGTCAACAAATGGGATCTGAAAGCAATGACTTTTATTAACAGAGACTTTCTTCAGGGTTTATATTGTCCACCTGTTAGAGTCAGTAGGCTACAACAAGAGTAACAGCAGTACTAAACACGAGGGTACTGCTGGGAGTATTGTAAAATGGCCATTCCTGCACCAGACACATTCCATCATTTTTCTTACAGTATGAATAAAAAAGAGCAATTTCTATGCTTGCCGGATTACTCTTGAGCTCTTATCTTTTTGATGTTAAGGGGTCATGGAAACAGCTTAAGGTATCTTTATCCATTTAATGTAGATTCAATTAACTCAGGTTAATGACTATGGGCTCAGGGAGTTGAGAGCTGTTCACATTCTTCAACCCAACTTCTCCCTTGACATAAGCTGTGGTTTTGGGGGGAGGCAAAAGGAAAGGATAGTGTGTTGCAAAGACATAACCAAACACTTTCCACAGAGTAGTAGAGCTGTTGCCTCTCAGGTGTGCACAAAGGTCAATTACATCTATTTACAGAAGCACAGGTGATCAAATCACTTGCAAAATTACTGCAGTAATCTGTTTGTTAAGCTTTTAGTCTTAAACTAAGTGCAGCCAACATGAAGTCATGGGAGCAATATGTTGTGCCTTAAGCCAGTGTTTTGCTTGGGATGTATCTTCATCTTTGCTGCATAAATATAGCATGGCCAAAAGAGTGACTAACAAACTGTTTGTTTCAGGAAAAGGAAAATTTGGAAATTATTGTCCAGTGAATATGGAAGATTATGTGTTTGCCTAATATTTAATGGCATCTACTTTGGAAATCTTAGAAGATTGCAACAGGATTACTCAGAACATTTCCTAACCCTTCCTTTTTTCATTTACATTCACAGGATTTTTGAGCACTGGGGACCAAGCAGCAAAAGGAAACTATGGCCTCCTTGATCTAATTCAAGCTTTGCGATGGACTAGTGAAAATATTGGGTTCTTTGGTGGTGACCCATTAAGAATAACTGTTTTTGGATCTGGTGCAGGAGGCTCATGCGTCAATCTGTTGACTTTATCCCATTATTCTGAAGGTAACCGTTGGAGCAATTCAACCAAAGGTATTATGCAGGTTGCAAATTTTGACAATTTTGGTGTCTGCATGCCACCACCATTAGTAATATGTGATGCTCTTTGTATATTCTCTTTGTCCCTACGAACTGTTGAGTTCAGGTCAATATTAAGCAAACTTTTTAAAGGCTGTACAAGCTGCCTTCTCCCTCAGCTCTTCTGTGCATGTTTAAATTTTGGGTCACTTTCTTCTTTTTTCCAATGGAGCTTTGTAGAAATACTTTGTAGGAGACTTCTGAACAGCATTTTCTCAGTGCATCCTTTTCGTCTCTTTTCTTTCCTACATAAGGGTGTCCCTTTTGGAGAACCAGTCTGTCGTGCTCACAGTAGATGAGGTCGTCTATATTCAGACAGTCATGAAAGGCATGTTTAGTTTCTCATGAGGAGGAGAATTTAAAGAAAACTAAAAAGGCACAGTTTCTCTTTTCAGGCTAACAGCTGAAATGCTTAAAACTGTTATTTTCAGTGAAGGAAACAAGTACCTAGTTCAGAAATCTTTTGTCTGAAACTGCATGAACTTCACTTGCTGTCATCTAATAAAAGAATGGTTGAATGTTTTGCATGCATGATCCAAAATTGTCAAAGCATCCAAGTTGCAAATGGATTTTCTTCTATATGTTTTTTCCTATTCCATAACTAACACCTTTTCTCTCTAGTTGAGGCAGACAGTGGGAAATTAAAATCATGCTGTTTGAGGCACCCAATTTTTTTCCTATGATTTTTGCACCAACATTCCACACAGTTTTTTTTCATTTGCATGGCTGTTGCATATGATCACATTACTTTTGGTTTGTTGTTTTCACACATTTTTATCTGTATTGTTTTACCAGGGGCATCGCACTGTGCCCTGTTCATACAAACCTCCCCCACCATGTGGGACTAATTGGCCAGTCATAAAAAAATTACTTCCACTGACATTAAAGGAGGTGTATTTACCCAAAGCCATGATGCAGAGCCCAATGAGGTCAATGGAAGTGACAGATTTTGGAAAATAGATTGTAATTTAAATTTTAATTTATTTCCACAGTTTTATTTTTAATGTAACTTTTAATCTTTCTTTCCGTTATTACACACAGTTAAATAGGACATATTTATAAACTGGCCCAAAAGAACAAGCTGTAAGCATTAGCTCATTACACTGTAAACTGAGGGTCACACCAGACCATCTTTTTTTCATCAAAACTCAACAAAAATAATTTTTGTCATAGAGGATTTAGCTTAGGTTGAATGAGGAGACTTGGTTTCTCCTCTCCTAAATCTGGCTTCATCTAAATCTTGATCTTCTTCATGTAACATGACATTTTTGTAAAATGCCATATTTGCAATATCTGGACAGTCATGTGTTGCTTCTTATCAGAAAATTTTACCCTGTTATATTCTAACACATGGCCAGAATTCTGCCAGGAGCAGAATCCCTGTTTGGGGATACTGATGCAGTAATTCACTAGCACAGCAGATGAAAGGATTTGGGAGGAGACTGGAGAGGGCTTAAGGATGTATACTTAAAATCTAATTGTAAAAGTAAATTTTTGGAGGATTCCTTCTCTGACAAAGCAAAAACATGCTGTATTGAAGTTTGAATTAGAACAAAGTGCCACACCTCCTTTTATGTTTCATTTGGGGATGGTTAGACCTGCCACTAAAAAAATTAAAACAAAAATTGGCCAGCTTCAAATAAGAAAATTTATCTCAAGTTTTCAAACATTTTCAAATATCTTAACATTTTGAAAAAAACCTTTTGTTTCACATTATTAACCAGTCCCTTTCATAAGCTGTAAATTCTGATGCTGTCTGCTTCCTTCATTTCCCTTTGAAAGGATCCCTTGGTAGAAGCATTCAGCCTATTGCAAGATGGTGCTGTTCAGAGCTTCCCATCTGCAAGTGGGCCAAACAGCACCCATCTTCAGAGCGTGCTCTGAAAAATGCAGATGAATATATGCAAATTGTTATTATTTACTTGGGTGAGACTTTGAATAGGAGTCACAAAGCAATTGTCCATTGAGCATTTACAGCTTTCCATCAGTCTGAAGCCCCTAAGCTATAGTAATCATACGTATTATCGTATAAAAAATGGGGTTCTGCATCCTGTGTGGTACCAGTTTCTTTGAGGAATTATGGGACAATGGCAATAATTTTTCATACTGTTGCTCTTTTTTCACCAAATGGTTTGAAAGGAGGAATAGTTCTATAAGCATTCTTCATCAGGAGGGATTTCATTTCCTGAGATATCTTTATGACCAGAGGACTTGACCAGTTTTACTTAATTCAACATTTAATGTTTATGTAGCACTTAGCAAGCCTTAGTGTTTATATCAGCATTTTCTTAATACGTAGCTTACACTTTCTGTCCTTGTTCAGTGATATTTAATAAAGCAATAAGAGCAGATTTACACAATATGCAGAAAAAGAAGCATTATGAAGTATCATGAAATACATCTTTGTGAAAATTCAGTTTTGTCGTTTAGTTACATTTATTACAATGCCTGGATCCTCGGCAGTAATTCCACTGACTTTGAGCTGATTTATACTAGCTCAATATCTGACCTTGTAAACATGCAAATATATTTTTACCTGCTTTATAGCTCAAGTTCTTTCTTATTTTTTTACTCATATCTTGCAAGGAAATAATATCTTGGATATGACTTCTCATAAATTTAAGGAGGTGGTTGAGTTTAGATATTTCAGTCCTTATACCTATCTAATTTTAAGACTTTTGGATTTGGACCTAATACAGTCTAGAATGATTTTAAAATTCCTCAGAAGCCTGTAAAGTGCTTCCTGCCAGCAAGTGACTGCAACTAGCTTCTGAGTGTACAGTGTCTGGTACTGCAGCAGAGGCTGTAAAGGCACGTCTCTGCCTCGATTTACAGGCTATGGGAATTTTCTCTCAAGAGAAAGATGCACTTATCAAAGCAAAGGCATGTCTTTTGCATTATTGGAATAAAATTCCGAGGTAAGCTGAGCACCTTAACTCCAGCTCCTTTAGTGGGAGTATCCAGCTGTTCATCAAGCATTGGACCAGATGTCACTCCCAGGCTCTGAGCAACCCATAGTCACTGGGTGCCTATGAGCATAAGTAAAACCAAATTTTGACCCATGTATCTTAAACCAGCAGAATGTACCTGAGCTATAGACCATGTTGTATTACCCACAGTGAGCTACTGAAGGTAGGGTCCAGTATAAAATATTTTCCAGAAATGAGTGCAAAAGATGTGCTACTGAAATGAGAGGGATGTACATCCATGAAAATAATAAAAAAAATACAAACCAGAAATGTCACAGTGACCTAAATATAGCCTACATTTCTGACATTAGAGATGAGCATTATTTGCTGCAAGGGTCAGACTGAAAATTTCTTGCAGAACCCAAATTACTTTTCCCAACAGGAGCAGGAAAAGGCAAAGCTGCAACACAAAGGGAGCAGAAGTATCAGAATGTGGGTGGAGTTCTGATTTTATTAAATTAAACAGCAAAAAATTTGATTGATTCATTGGCTGCAAGGCAGTGAGGCTTTCACCCATGGTATGGTAAAAAATGCTTACAGAAGGAAGAGGAAAATGTTAGTTTAAAGATATTTTGTTGTTTTTATGAGTAGAATTCATTGTCCAGTGCGCCAGGTACACCATCATAAATTCAAATTAATTGCACTGAAGTCTTTGGGATTTGCTATGCTGTGCCAGATCGTACTCTCTCCCCCCCTAAATGAAACCTGAACTTATGTTTAAATCTCAGAGCTAAATAGTGTAAAATATATAACTTCCCTTTTTACGTGTGACCGCTATAAACCTTCATTAAACAACCTCCTTACAAGAAAGGATATTGACTCTCAGAAAATTAGAAATTTAATAGGTGCCTAGAACATTTTCATCTCTTACTCCAGAATATCATCAGGCTTATTTAACATAGTTGTGTCACACATCTTTCTAATGGCTTGAATAATATCCAGAAATTCAATCCATTTTGGCTACTTGTTGGCTTTTCCTCCAACCTAGAAATTGCTTTAACTTCAGGATTTTTGTTCAAGCTAACGGTGTTATCCTACAAAAGGTAATTCCACTTCTTTTTCTTCCTGAATTTCTTTGGAAAATCTGTTCCTCAGCTGGACTACATTGAGGTATAATCACTTGCTTCAATTTCCATGCATATTGCATTTATTTTGTATACATTACCTGTAGGTACAATGACAGTCAGATCTCACCATCTTGTGTACTTAAGTACTATTAAGATTCAGGTATATATCTTCTGTTGCAAGTTTTATATTGTTTCAAAGAACTCCTTTGAATCTTTCAAGTATGTCACTGTCTCAAGGTCACTTCAGTAGTTTTTAAATATTTCTCCCCACAGGACTTTTTCAAAGAGCAATAGCTCAAAGTGGAACAGCTCTCTCCAGCTGGGCAGTTAGTTTCCAGCCTGCAAAATACGCTAGGATGTTGGCTACAAAAGTTGGTTGCAACATGTCAGACACTGTAGAATTGGTAGAATGTTTGCAGAAGAAGCCTTATAGAGAACTTGTCGACCAGGACATTCAACCAGCAAGATACCATATAGCCTTTGGACCAGTAATCGATGGCGATGTGATACCAGATGATCCTCAGATCCTGATGGAACAAGGAGAATTCCTCAACTACGACATCATGTTGGGAGTTAACCAAGGGGAAGGGTTGAAATTTGTTGAAAACATTGTGGATAGCGAAGATGGCATATCAGCTAGTGATTTTGACTTTGCAGTGTCTAATTTTGTCGATAACTTATATGGATACCCTGAAGGCAAAGACATATTGAGGGAAACTATTAAATTTATGTACACGGACTGGGCAGATCGACACAATCCTGAGACCAGAAGGAAAACGCTGCTGGCTTTGTTTACTGATCACCAGTGGGTTGCCCCAGCAGTGGCTACAGCTGATCTTCACTCAAATTTTGGATCGCCTACATATTTTTATGCCTTCTACCATCATTGCCAGACAGATCAGGTACCTGCCTGGGCAGATGCAGCTCATGGAGATGAGGTTCCTTACGTACTAGGAATCCCCATGATTGGTCCTACTGAATTATTTCCTTGTAATTTCTCCAAAAATGATGTCATGCTAAGTGCGGTGGTGATGACGTACTGGACAAACTTTGCAAAAACTGGGTGAGTACCTGACAATTGAATAGTCTTGTATAAAACTCAGGATATAAAGATACTCTTCTCTCCCTTGGTTACATCCCTTGGGAGTGCCTCTGTGCTCACAGAATGAATAAGATACTAAGAACTGGGTCGGATATTTATGTTTATTGTAATGTCCCACAGGTCACAAATTCTAACAAAAGGCCGGGAAGAAATATCCTTGCAAACATTCTCTGTGAAGAAATTTTTTAAAAATTTTGTACACAAAAATTTTTAAGGGATCCCTAGAAAAGTGCAGAACTAAGCTTTTACATTATGTGCATAGTTTAAAATGGTTATATTGCTAACTGACTTTACCTCTTATGAGACAGGAAATCACAGAAATAATTGCACAAAATATGAAACAGTTTATTTTAGTAGTGTATTTTGTTTTAAGTTGACACTTCTGACCATAAAATATGTGACTTCAAACTTGAAAAGATGTCATTTTGTTAGTTCTTCCTTTACTGGTGGTTCAAAACACTTTTCTACCTTTGGTCATTGGACTGTAAGTCACTATGTGTTACTCTGCCATGGTCTTTCGCCTCTGGAAGACCACAGATACCATGTAGGAAATGAAATGCTGAGTTTCATGAACTTTGTCCTACTAAATACGAAAAGTGAAGCTTAATGTGCCTTCACACCAGTCTCTCATAGGCATTTGTCCACATTACCAGGTTACTGGTACAACGTGTTCTCAGTAGCAAAAGGTTTCAGTGTGAGAGATACTGGCATCTAGGGGAACTGAGGAAGTTGCTGAAGTCTATGTAAGAGAAGGGTATGTTTGTCTAATGCTGTTTCTAATCAAGATTATTAAGGTCTCTAATTTTAGGAAATAGCATTCTGCTCTGTCCAAAGGCAGACTTAAACATGAAGTATAAAATCTTAATTATGTTAATCTTTTTAATTCCTTTTCAAATACTTTGTAACATTGGAGGTTATTTTTTTTTTGCAGTGACCCAAATCAACCAGTGCCACAAGATACAAAATTCATCCATACAAAACCAAATCGTTTTGAAGAAGTAGCATGGACCAGATATTCTCAGAAAGACCAACTGTATCTTCACATTGGATTAAAACCACGAGTTAAAGAACATTATAGGGCCAATAAAGTGAACCTTTGGTTGGAACTGGTACCTCATCTGCACAATCTTAACGACATTTCACAGTATACCTCTACCACAACTAAAGTGCCATCAACTGATAATACTTTCAGACCAACAAGGAAAAATTCAGTTTCTGTTACGTCAGCCTTTCCTACAGCCAAACAAGATGATCCCAAACAACAACCAAGCCCATTTTCCGTGGATCAAAGGGACTATTCAACAGAATTGAGTGTTACTATTGCAGTCGGTGCATCTTTGCTGTTCCTGAACATTTTGGCCTTTGCAGCATTGTACTACAAAAAGGACAAGCGGAGACATGATGTTCATAGGAGATGTAGCCCACAACGTACTACTACCAATGATCTTACCCATGCACAAGAAGAGGAGATAATGTCCCTCCAAATGAAGCACACTGACTTGGATCATGAATGTGAGTCCATCCATCCACATGAGGTGGTTCTTAGGACCGCCTGTCCCCCAGACTACACGCTAGCTATGAGAAGGTCTCCTGATGATATTCCCTTAATGACACCCAACACCATCACAATGATCCCCAACACTATACCAGGGATTCAACCCCTACACACATTCAATACATTTACCGGAGGACAGAACAATACTCTGCCCCATCCTCATCCCCACCCCCATTCACACTCAACAACCAGGGTATAGCCAGACAAGACGAAACAAACTTTATTTTTTGATGGATTACAGTAGGTGATATTACTGAAGATTACTTGGCTTTCAACCTACAAGACTCTTACTATTTAAATATGGAGGAATATTATGTGAATATACATATCAAGAACTTTTGGGGTTTTGAAAAAAAAAATGAATTGTACATATATCAAATGAACTTAAGAAACAAACAAAACAAAACACAAAAAAAACCCAACTGTTTGCAATTGCTTGAAGCAGTTGTCCTGAATGATACTTTTTCATTCACATTCAAGTATTAATTTTTTGAAGATTTAAGTTACATAATGGAATTAGGCATGTGCAACACAAACAGGAAAGAACTATGACTGAAAATTTAAAAAAAAAAACCTATAAATATGCACAAGGGACACACTAATGGAATGTCAGATAATTTTCACCAATTTTTATTTGGACCTGTTTTCTTGTGTAGACCATATTTACATATTTGAATAAGTACACAAAGCACCAATGCTGTTAAGGCCTTAGAAAGGGGCTCATGCTGAAATCTGCCAGTCAAAGAAGTTTTATAGCCTGGCAGGTACAACATTATCACATAAGTGCTGTCAGTATAAAAGTTGTGGGAATAAAGGAAACTGGATATTTTTAGCACGATGTGCATGATAATTTATATGCTTGGTGGCTGTGCTGCTGATTAAGCCGTAATTAAAATTCTTCTCATCCCATTGGAGTTTTTAATAGAAGCTTTTTCCATCGATTGGCACAACCTAAAGAAGTTTTTTTATTTTAAAGGGGCAAAAGTAATTACAGTTAAATGTTTCAGTTTAGCTTCAGAAATAAAAGGAATTGCAACAGTTCTCAAACGTATAGAGTGGAGAACCCTCGCTGATACGAATCCCAGATTAAAAAAAAAATCTGTATTATTAATATTCTTTTTCCTTTCCACCTAAATAATTTCTAACTTTAACATAACTATAACTTTGATGAAATCTCCTTTGATGAAAGATTTATAATTTGCTGTGATTTAGTTACAATTTATTTAGTTACAAATCGGTAAAGTGTGTCCAAAAATTTAATTGCGATGATAGTTTGCAATATGAAAGTGCCCCAGTATTACTGCTCTGATTACACCTTTCAGTTTATTGTTTAAATTCATGTTGCATGTTACAGAATTTACTTATAGTACTTTAATATAAAGTTAATTCCCTTTTTGCTATACATTAGCTTTGCCATTAAAATGAATTCTCTAGACCAGATGGCAACAGTGTAGAAAAAGAGGGTTTGTAAGAACGGAGGGAGAGCCAACAACTGGATATTTTAAAAATATGAATACTACTTATGTTTGTGTGATTTGAAATGAATGTTCTAAAACTACAAGAAATTTTTCATTCCCCTGTTGTTTTCCAGTAATTATATACCATGGTCCTTTCAAAATGTTTGTATATGTAATCAGATGTACATTTATATAAAAGAAATAATTGAGATGGACTTAAGAGCACATCCCTGATAAATACTTTCTCTCTTACCTGTACTATATTTCTATTAGACTAAAGTTATGTGATTTTTTTTTACATTTTTTCAAATTACTAGCAATTTTGATAGTTTGTAAGATAATGCGAAGAACTTTCTCTGACAAACTAACTGCAGTAACAGAAACATTTCTTTTCAGTTACTCTTTTTCAAGAATGAAAGCTTATTACACACAAAAATTGTATACTACTTGATGGAAAATTACTTTGTACTTCTTGGCCATGTTGCTGGTCACTGAGTGAAATAAAGATAATCTGGATAACGAATATTATTCCAATGCTAAGAGACCTGATCTTTGCTCATTAAAGAGCTAAAATGTTTATTGCTGTTTTGTCATTTTTTAATGAAGTAATGGTAACTGTCTCAAATAAAGAGTAATATCTTAAGACCAGTCTGGTTTTTGAAGACATGAACATGCCTTCTACTACTAATACAACTGCATATTTAAGGGCCCACCTACAGCCATTTCTTACAGAAATACTGATGTTGTGACTGCATGATGTCATAGTATTACTCCCCTAGCTTCCAGGAATAAAAGGATAAAAATGCAAATATCAATGCCAGAAAGAAGCCGAAGAACAGGCCTAATTGAAATAAATCTGCAGTGTTTCATGAGGGCAAAAAAGGAAAATAATTCCCTGGCTTTTATTTGGGTGATTGAACTTTTCATAAATGATTGCTAGGAAGTTCCAAGTGTGTTTGCTAACTTCAAGCACAAATGTTAAAATCTGAAGCTGAAAGAGAAATGAAGTACTGAAATTTCAGTCATTTTATTTAGATATAAAAAAAGAGGAAAAAAATCCAAGTATTTAATTAGTGCATGTTGAAGTCCCCACTTTTAAATTAAGCTCTTTCGGTAGAAGCATAAAAATAGTCTTCAAAATCCAGGGTGGTCTGTGTGCAATTTCTGCCTGATGTGGTTGTGCTTTTAGACTGTGACCTGCCAATGTAAACCAATAAAAAGAATTGTCTGCCATCTGATAATTATTGTTTAATAGGAAGATTGTATTTTGCTATGTTGATGAAACAAAACAAAAAAAAAAAACCAACAAAAATATTGATGGCCATAAAACAAGATATTCATGAAATATGATTTTATGTGCTTTTCTTAACTTTATCAAAACCAAAATAACTTTCTACTATAGTTTATTTGTGGCCATATATCTATATATCTCTATATATACAGTATCTGGTAATTGTTTACTTTTATTAGTTACAAAATAAATGATTTAGGTAAACCAAGCATGACACTACACTTTATTTCTGTCAGCCAACAGTATTCAAAATGTGAAAGGCGAAGGCAACACCACAAATTTTATTACTCCTGTTTAAAAAAAAAAAAAAAGTCCATTCCTGTGATGCAGATACTGTGAATGATATTTTAGTGGCTACTTTATAATTACATTAAAGCAGCTGGCTTTCCAGAAGTAAGATGGTGTCCCACATTTCAACACAACATTAAGAAAGATCAAGAGATGTTTTAAACAGAATAAAAAAAATATGGGAAATGGTTTTGGAATATCTTCATTATGCTTCATTGAATATAAGTTTGTTCTTTTTAAAATATTTATCTGTTTGATTTGTTTTCCACGGTAGCCTACAAGAAAGTGAAACTGAGTGTGGCATTTAATTTCTTGTATCATCTTCGGACCAGATTTCCAATAAAATTAGGATATCAGTCAGTCTTTGGAAGTTCAGTAAAAATATAAAAAGCCTGCATTTATTGCTTTCACACTTTTGTAAATATGTTTGCAGACCTTTTTAAGAAAATGTATTCTACCATTTTGAGAAAAAAAATAACAATGGAATCATTGTCTCGTTTATCTATTAAAATTACAGGCAATATAATGTGCTGTGCTGACATTTCTAGGAGAAATAAAGCAGATAAAAACGCATTTTGCTCAGTGGTATCTCAGTTGGTTATATGTGGTGTTCTCCACCCACTGAAGACTTGCAGGGCATGGATGAAGCACCTGAGTGTTCCATAGGAAACCAGAGTTGTTGCTGTCTAGACTAAACAGGAACTCCTGTGTCACAAGACTTTAGTTACTGGATATTTTGGTTATTGAAACACCCAGAAAACAGAATGAATAGAGGTCTAACAAATAAGCACATTACAAATTTAGAGACATGACTGTACAGAAAATACTGGCATTACTGTTGCCAGCTTCACTAAGAGGTGAAACAGTTGGATTCATAGGAAACTGTCAAACATGATGATTTTTCTCTGAAATTTTTAAGTTGTTGGGTATTTCCTGTGGTGTTAGTTTAAAATATTGGCCTTTCCTGGCCTTTTTTCTAGTAGCGAACCATTGCAGATGATCTCTTTTTAATGTAAGAGACCATTAGATAATTTAATTATTATTGTAATAGTCCTCACAAATAAATTAGGTTAATGGGAAATTCCCTGCAGAGGTTTTGTTATTTTTCATTTAAAGCTCTTGTCAATATACCTCTTGCAGTCATTCTGCATTTTTTTTAGTCCATAAGCTAAGAAACTTTCTCGAAATAACATTAAAAAAATCTCTTTTTCTATTTGAAATGATAATTCTATAAGATTAAGATGTTCTGAGGCCTCCAGATAAATATGAACAACTTGAAACATAGCAAACAGGCTTTTAGTTTAAACATTTGAATTTGATTTAATTCTGGTACATCGATACATTTGTATGCAGACTAGAAATTAGTGCTGTTTGATAGGGCATTCAGGAGTACTATGGAGCAGAATCAATGAGTTATCTACCAGACTCATGCAAAGTCCCTTTTCTCTTAGGTTCTGTTAATACTATTGTATAATTGATTTCTTATTTACAGATTCAGTAAAATCTTCACTTTGTGAAATGGGAAATGGTTAGAACAAGGTAATGAACTCTGGCGGAAAGTGTTTAGGAAAAAATGTAGACACTCAGCTAGGAAGTACACTTCATATGCAACATGGCTTCAATTCCTGTTTTATTATATAGTTCTCAGTAACTCATACATGTTCAAAGCTATTGTGTCTTTAAAAAGCTTTAATTGCTAAAAGGAATCTAGTATGTAAATAGTGGATTTAAGCTTATTCTAACTTTAGTTTCCTTTGCTACTGGATGAATGAAAAACCTCAAGGAAGTGCAACAAATCTGTACAGGTAATTTCCATACAGAATCTTTCATACAGTAACTAAAGAAATGTTTTCTTTTCTTTCCATTTGAAGATACAAGTATCATCACAACAGTAAAAGCTGTTGTATTTGTCTCAGAAAAATGCCTTCTTGCATATATGCATCCTTTTCTCCACGTGCATACCCACACGTGCTGCTCCAGGCAGTAGAGGAGATTTCAAAAAATAATGAATAAACATGGCATTTTACCTCTTTGCACCATGCAGAGCCAATTCAAAGGTAAAGTGCTCAGTGTGGAGGTAACCAATACCTCATTCTGCACCCTCCACTGTTATTGACCAGCTGCTCAGCTGATGACATTTCTCTAGCACAGGCTGAATTAGTATTTATCATAGGACCATTGAAATCAATGAAGCCCCAACAATTTACACCAGCTATCGATCTGCTTCCGGGCCTTTAATGTTCATCATGGCTCATCTCACCTTCCAATTTTGCATATCTTCTCATGCACATGAATGCCCACTCACAGAAATTATTACAAGTGCCTGATAGACAAGCACTCCCAGGCACTGAATGTGCTTTATAATATGCTTATAGTTATTTGTATGTTAGGCCAAAATGTGAAATAAAAATCTTCTACATAAAAAAGAAAATAATCCCTGGTAATTACTCTGATACAAAGGAAAGGTTTATACCTCAGTTTGCAGCCTTAACACGCTGTAGTAAGTTTTATGTTAAAATCTTTGTAAAAAAGGGACATTCAGTGCTGTCTGATCCTCAAATCTATATGTTGACCTATATGTCAGACACAATGACACTTTACAGCAGTTGTAAGCCTGTTCTGCTCTGCTTCATTCCAGATGGGAAGAGGAATACAACTAAGCCACATGCTTGCTGTAAATTCAAGACAGTAAAAGCTGGATTTTCTCTGTCATCTGAATTTTCCCCTCAGTGTCAGCAGTGCCAGGAGCTCAGCATTCATGAGCTCAGCTTTAGCATGAAGCCATTTAAAAAAAAAAAGCCAACCAAAACTGTAGAGCTTTTAGGTCTATAGGGTTGGGAAGGATTTATTGAGGATTTCTGCTTTACAACTGTAAGACCCAGTAACTTTATTTAAATGGAAGTTGATAATGCTGGCAACCAGAGCTGATAATACTGGAGCATAATTAACAAGAAGTTTTTGAGAGACTGTGTGAGTGGATAACGCTGTAACTGCATTATTAAAGAAAAAAAAAGACAAAATTTAGATGTGCTGGTTTTGTTCAGTTTCTGTGGAATGTAATGGGACTTTACCAAAAGATGAATCTTTCAGAGATCTGTAAGAACTTTTGAGAGGTGCATATAAAAATTAAACATGAGCCTCCTTCTAAGAGCCTCAGGATATTTCCAGACCCCATCCCTTCCCCAGAGTTATTTATCCATACGTATTTCTGCAAAGAGGAACGTAAACGTTCGAGTCTTCACGGTCAGTGGCCCAACTCCCACTGTGTCCGAAGAGGCACATTGCTGTGATACTGGAGGAGCAGCTAATGTATTTTATTTTTCAGCAGGTCTGTGAGCTTGGTTTGAGCACTGGGTCAGCATGGTCACGTTGCTCTGGGCTGGAGCGTGGTTGTGTCTCATTGGCAAGAAGGATAGTCACGGGCCAGACCCGGCACAATACACTCGATATAAATGTCCCCTGGAACAAAATGAAGGGTGAGGGAGAACCTCCTGGCAGGAGGCAGTTTGGAAGGGTGAGATGTATGAGGTGCCTATTTAATCCATTAATTTGTAGAAATAAATTCAGCAGTAATTTAAAGCAATTAAGGCTATATGAAAGGTTTTAAAAATAATATATGGTTCATTTATCTCCAAATACAGTTTCAGAAGAAGTCATGCAATATTTTACCGATTGCTGACAAAGATGTGGTTGTACAGTTTGGCTTTTTTTCTACTTCCACAAGGTTATTCCTGTGTAGTGGTGAAATTTGGCTAAGCAGACAGATAGATTTTGCTATCATTTGCATACAGGTAAGTCCAGAGCAATGTCATGAAAGTGGAAACATGGATCTTCACTGAAAAAGGTAAGTATCATCCAAACCCAATTACTCTCAGAGAGCTATTAGTGATTCCCATGCTAAACCATGTGCTGATTTGTTCTTTACCATTCATGTTTGCCATAAATGTTTTTTTCTCTCCCTGGTCAGTAACTGGACTAAGTGTGCCCTGACAGATCTTCACAGAAGATGAAGACAAGATGAACCTTTGTTTCTTCTCGTGAATCATGACTTCAGTGTCCGATAAGAGAAAAAAAAAATAGAAGAAAAACAGCAAGTTAAGCTTTGGAGTTTGGTTTGGAGTTTTTTTGGGGTTTTTTTTGTTTGTTTGTTTGTTTGTTTTTTTCTTTTTCCTGGAGGCATGTTCCAGTATCGTGATTCTTTGAAGGCTTACCCAAACCCAGGATATGATACAGCTGTCATTGCCACAGCCAGGAACTTTGTTGGGAATTTTCCTCTTTCCTTGTCCAGGAGACTTCTCCAGAAAACCACTCCCAACTGTAGCTCTGAGACACACTAAGAAAGTGTGAAAACATCCAAATTCTGCTATGTTTGAGGGAAGAAGGAACCTATATTGTCAAATTTACTAAAATATTAGTAATGTTTGTATATTTTTTTTGCTATTAACTTTGTTGTAAAAACAAAGTTAATAGAAAAGTGATCCTTTTACAACAACATAAACCTGCTGCTTGGTTACTAGAATTTGGACTGTGTTCTAGCAGTGCATGTGCATTCTCCTCTGTCCCATAGTTCTCCTGGTTCCATTCTACAATTCAATTCAGAGAGTTCATTTTAAAACTGGAAAGTTTCTTGCTTTATTTTGTTGCTTCAGTATGGGCTGCTCCTAGGTGCAGTTTGTTCTCTCTCATTTATTTAGCATTTGCTCAATAAGTATATTATGTCAATTCTTTCAGTTAGGATTTATTCCCCAGCCCTCCCCCTGACATTTTTTTTTTTCTTCCCTTAAGTTTTGGTGTTGGGGTTTTTTCACATTGTTTCTGTGACATGAAATTTTATTTTCATACCCTCTCACATCATTGCTACTAGTCTCACACAAATGCAAATAATTTAAATCACTGTTTCCTTCACTTATTTTAATCTTTTTTTTTTTTTTGGTTCCTTCTGATTGGAATTTTGCTTTATCTTGTTTTTTTTCTTGTATTTGCATATCCAGAGCTTTTCTCTGATGCTTCCTTTCTCTGTAGAAGTAGTGTTTGGGTACAGAATAGCTCTGGACACTAAGCTCTAATTATTGTTCTGGTTTGGACTGGGCATCCATCCACTCTGGACTTTCTAGTGTCTAGCATGGCCAAGACCAGTTACTGGTGGGTAGGTACAAGAATCCCTTCAGTCAATAACGACAGGCATGAGCCAGGACATTCACAGCCACCACTGAATTACCCTCACACATGTGTCAAATGACAATCATTCCCTTGAACTTTGCTGGAGCTGCAATTTCACAGACAAAAGCCAACCTTGACCTAAAGCAAGCACGTGCCTTCAGAAATAAGCAGTGACTTGTAAACTCTACTGCTTGCTAGATTAAAAAGCTTAAAGAGGCCATGAATATTTCTTAACTCATGGCCACACTTCAGACAAGTGTTGATGCGTTTTTCCTGGGTACACAAGCACTAAAACCTTTGTTCTGAACTGGGCTTTGTCACGGTGCCTGTATCAATGCTACCACTGTTCCAGGGAGCTGAGCTCCTGCTGACCCTGCTGCAGTAAGCAGCAAAATTTCCATTGGCTGCACCTGAGAAAGACGACCACCTACCACAGGGGAAAGGAATGAATTACAGATGCAGAGCATCAGACCCTATTTTCTACTGTTTGTTAACTTGCAACAGCACTTTGCCTCCCATCTCAAAGGGCAGAAGGAGGGCTTGATAGTTTGGATATGATTGTGGGAGGTGGTTTTGTGTCGATTTCTGGCTGGATGTTGAAGGTTACCAGCACTATATTCTCCTGTTGTAAACTTAACTACTGGTGTCAGGTGCTTAGTGTAAGGAAGCTGGTTAGAGCTTATCTGAAGTTAATAAGAGGGTGAGTTTTGGTACTGGATAAATCATACTCTACTGGTAGTTGTTTTTCCCCGTTTTCTAAGAGGGAACCAAATCTATGTTAAAAAATTAATTGGTGTGCTTTATATCCTTCAGATACACTTAACTAGCTATGACATTCTGAAATCTTTTTATGAGATAAAGCATTTATTTTTATATATGTATACTATTACTTTTAGTTGCATAGATCAGAATGATAGCTTTCCACATGTGGTGTTTGTTTATCACTATAATGCCTATGGCTGAGGAAATAAGAGCAGCAGTGATAAGAATTAAATAGCAAAAGCTCTGAAGATGCATAAAGTAATGAACAACCCTTACTTTAAAAAATTTTCAGTGTAGAAAGCTGGTAGTAAGCATAGCTAAGTCTGGAGTAAGTTGCACACAGCTTCTGCAGCACAGTATGCATTTCAGAATGTATCCTGCCTTTGGACAGCTGGAAATGGTTCTTACTCCCATCTCTGTAAAATAGGTCTGAGATTCCCAACAGATAAGACTCAGTTACGTGGTTTGCAAGAACTGCTAGATCCACAACATTATTTCATTCCGTGTGACATCACTTCTTGAGGGGTAGGCTTTGTTAAGAGTGAGTTAGCAAAGTGGAAATGCAGAACAGAGAAATGCCATGGGGAGAGAAAGCAAGGAAGAAGAGCTGGAGGAAAAAGATCAACCCAGAGGAGTGAATTTTGGGGATCAAACCACTACCGAGCAGTCTGGCACACCGGCAGAAACAGAGATGTCTTACAGCACCAGGTGAGACTGCTGTGTTTTGTCAGCTTGAGCTGCTTTGATCAAGTAGGCTGATTCTTCCAGAAGTTAGTGTGGGTTTAGATGCATTTAACACACAATAGCTATACTTAGCAAAAAAGACTAGCTGCCTGTTCTGGTTCAGGGGGGTGTCCTTTTTTATGTAGTCAGACATTCCTCTGCCTCCTTCCAGTTCTGAGCACGTGTGTACGCTTCAAACCTTTCTCTAAGGACTGCTAGAGATGGTGGGAACAGCAAGAGTTCACATGTGGAAAGGATGAGTTGTGTTTTCAAAAACTGCCCAGAAGCAAAGGGGGGTTTATTAGTTGTAAGCAGCATAACAAATTATTTCTGTCAGCTTAGCAGCCTCTAGTTACAAAGTCACAGTGAGCTGTGCTATTTTAACCTGTGTTGATTGTGAAGATGTACAATAGATGGATCGATGTCAAGCACTCTAAGAAGGGTTTATATGAGTATTTTGAGATTTCTGTGTGGTCTCTGACATTTATTTGACAAGTACTTAAGACCACAAGATTTTTAAAAACAGACTTTAGAGTAAGAATTCATTTAAATCATTGCAAAGTTACTCTATTGGAGAGAGAACTGGATGATTGTCTTGTAAATCATCAGTATTGCGAAGAGAACTATGCAAAACATGTTCACTTGTGTCTTTTAGAGAGGAGTTACGTGAATGCTTTGGCTGTATGTGTTCAAACCTCTGAACCTCACACTGTGTGTTGTAATCAGATTAACCAAAAACCTAAAAACAAACAGAAAAAAACAGATAAAACTGATAGTAATATTTGCCACACACTGAGGTCAAAGAGGTGTAAAAACTGACACGTATTGATAGCTTCATTGCTTATGAAACTACTAAAATTATCCATTTAGAGTAGAGATCAATATGAAAAGCACCAGCTAATGGGGACTACCTGTGGTGCAATTGCCATCAAGTGCACATCCACCCTGTTGATCTATACTGCTTCTGTAAAAATGCTTGAAAATTCTGAATTTCAGATAACAGCTGTGAGCATTCATGAGACTCATCGACTCTCGTTCTTCTAGGAATTCTTTTATGTATTTGAAGAATTTGCCAAGACGTTGTCATCTAGTTAACCTAGATACCAGACGTAGCAGCCTTTCATTTACAGTAGAATTGGTTGGATTGAAGGTCAGTATGCTTACAGATGGTTCACATCTGTTCAGCCAAAAAGAAGCCTTTTTGATACTGTGACTGTTATCTATGTGTCCCCAGCTTCAGTCTTGCATTATTCGTGGCATTTCATGAAGAGAGGTGAGGAGCTTGTGCACTGTGCTTACCTGCATAATAGTTTTATTTGGCTTTTATAAAGTTAATGAAAAGCAATTCTAGGAAATGGGAAATATCTTTGATCCCCAACAGCAGGAATTTCCCTACTGGTGTTCAGAAAGTTCATTTCTGCAATTAGTTTTGTATTAACATCTACTTTCTTTTCTCTCTCTGTTCTTACAGGTATGTGCTAATGAAACAACAAATCTGGAATGTTCTTGTTCAAGTTTTGGGTATGAAAATATCTTTGCCTTGTTGATAGAGGTGACACTCAGCCCTAGGATGTTATGAGACTTAACACATATGACCTTTAAGTTCATCACTGCAAGTCACACTGGAATACAGCAGTCCTGTACCAGCGTTATGATGCCATAAAGCAATCATTCATCTTTAGACCACGAACAGTGAGGCCTCCATAGCTCCACTCGCTGTTTTGGCAGTGTGAAAGTTGCACTAGACAATAAAGGTTATCAAAAGGCAGCACTGGAAATCACCTCTTTATGCAGACTGGTAAGGTTAAGTGTTGTATCCCAGCTGAGCCCATCGTGGACCTTTCCACAGGGAGTTTGCTGCCATCAGACTGAAATCCAGCAGTAGGGAGCAACCAAAGAGCTTATTTCAGGTTTTTTATCGTTGTCATGATGGTAATGGATCTAGGTCTGTGGTCTGGTGTGCTGAGGAAATAGAAACAGCAAATTATTTTTTATAAAATCATAAGAAAAAAGAAGCAAACATTCTTTGAGGTTAAAATTTTGATCTGAACTGTTGGCTTGTGAATGACCTTAACTCACAGGTGTAATCACTGACCTGCTGTGCTTTTGGCACACCTCATGTGACAACGGATGGAGAACTTGGGTGCTTGTTTCCAAACTAGAGCACATGTGTATCTACTTCTTCAGCTTCCTGTGATCTGCAATCAGTCTGTAACACCTCAGGTAGGTGCTGAGTTTATGTTTCCCGACTGTCCATCCCGCAGGGATCTGTGTTGCCGTGGTCAGAGCCTGGAAATGGACAGAGAAAACTGATCATGCTATAGGGAGCTGAACTTGGAACTTGCAGACTGAAAATCTTTGGCACTGTATGTAGCAAACCCTGTAGGATAGGCTGCATTTCTCCCATAATGCGAGATTATATTTAAAACAGGATCAACTAGAGACAGTTGCATTAAAAAAGACTCATTAAAACCTCAAAGAAAAAAAATTGATGTAATAATCGCACCAGTCATTTGTTTCTCACAAAAAAATATAAATAAATTAAATCATTTTTCTGTTGGTCAAATTTAGTAATGATTTTAAGTAATATATAGAGAGATAGCCTATATTTCTTCACAAATAATGCAAAATTATATTGCATTTGATATTCTGAATACTCTTACTTCATATATCTTCAACAAGTAAAGAAAGAGGAGCAATGAACTATCCTGATCTGTAATCTCAGTGTTTACCAGATGCAAGCCTGAGATGCCTACCCACCAGGTAAATCCTCCAACAGCTACAAGCTCAGTCAGCTGCAATATGCACCAGCACCATCATCAGAGTTGCTTTGAATTAAACAGCTGGTCCTATGAGGTGTTGCCTTCCCAGAGCTGGAGCCTCCACAGCACAATGGTGAATTGGGTTAAGGGTAAGAGGGGCACGGTGGTACCTGACCTTTGTCATTGCTGATCAATGATCCATGGATGGCAGGTGGCACTGGAATGGCACAAAACAGTTTTGTTACTAGCAGCAACCCCACGCTAGCTGCTATATGTGTGGTCTATCATTCTTGCCTTGGAGAGATCCGTAACAGCATGAGGTTGTGCCCAATTAGGCAAGAGTTAAAACCAGCAATTAAAAATACTAACATTTAATTTTAGAAAGTGGAGGCAGGCTGAAATAACCCAGAGCAGACAGCAGGGTCAACAGCAGGCACGGTCTGTAAATTGACTCTGTCTGGTGTGAGCAAACTAGGTAACTGCTGATTAGGCAGGTCTTGCGATGTGCCTTTTGTGAAAACAAATTCAAGCTGCAGCCCTCCGTACGCGGTATGGCTGATGATGGGTTGTTACTTAAAGGTCTGGGAAAGCAGTTTTCAGATCCCAAGCTTGTCAGAAAAAACAGCAGGAGGGGGCAGAAATAATGAAAACAAATGTACACGGAGAACTGGACGGGTAACACCGGTGCAGGAGTCAACAGTGTGATGTGCCCCGAAACGTATTGCGGGGAAGCTGTGTAAAGTGAAAGCTGACCCACGACACTGAAATAGCTCTTGTGTATTTATTACTTGCTGTGCTTGGGTCCTGATGGGGCAAACAGGATCAGCTATGCTTTTCTTCCCCTATGCAGGGTGTCACTGTTGTAAGATACTTCCTATCCTTGGAGAAAGAGGCTGTAAAATTGCAGTGACAGGTGCAGCTGGTTGTAGGGGGAAGAAGAGGCAGCAGCTAGTGATGCCGGAGGGGTGAGGGAGGGGGAGGGTTGGGGCTGAAGTGCACTGAAAAGTGCCATCACCAGCTGGAGCAGTGCTGATGTGCAAAGTGCAGGTTGGCAGCAAAGCTCCCAGTGCTGGTGGGTGCTCGAGATATTCCTGTAAGCCTCGGTGACCACAGAGCATTTTTCTTTTGTTCACTATGAAGACAGTTTTCAGTCAGCACTTAATGAATCACTTCCCTTACAAATGAGTAGCAGAAAACATCCTTTAATCAACAGAACCCTCTTATTGCTGTTTGTAACAGTTTTTTTCACAGGTGTTTAAAAAACAAGTCTCATTTCCAGCTGTTGCATGTGCACAGTTCTCAAAATAGCTGGGAAATCGGAAGCCATTTTATGGTTTTTGGGGTTTTAAAGAACTTTCTGGCTGGGAGATGGGACTGAATAAGAAAATCTAATAAGAGGGGGGCACAAGGTTGACTTCTGGTGAGGATGAGATCACTCTTACTAGCACTAGTAATAATTCTTGTTTGTACTTCATTCCCTATAGTAGGTACTAATTTTACAAAACCCAAGAACTGCAGAAAAATCCAGTATAATTATTACTTGACCTACTCTGCGAAAGGCAGCTGCTGTAATTTTACATGCAGTTCTAGCAGCAGCTGTTTATCTAATGAGCTTTGGAAGACCAGCTCTCCCAGCCTGACAGCTCCAAGAAGTACAGAAGCATGGCAAAAAGTGGCGTTGATGTTTCAATAAGTGACATTTTTTTCCTCTGAGTCAGCATGAACAAAATGCCATGAAAGAGTGTTTGAGGTGTTGGGAGGCATCACCTTTAAACAAAGTCAGTACCCATCTCCACATTAAGAGAAAGAGACCCCAGAGCACAGATGATAAATATGTGTATATGGTCATAGACTGGAAGGAATCAATGGAAGACTGACACATTTTGGGAAATGAGAGACACATTTTGAGAGAGACACATTTTGGTTCTCTGTAGTATGTGTAAGCTTAATAAATGCTACAGGTTATTTCTGCATTGCAGCTAGCTCTAAACAAAGTAATTCAGATCTCTCAAAGAGGACTCCTCTCAAAGAGGTCTCCTCCTGGACTTCCATTCACAAGTTCTCTGCAGGACAGATATGGTGCAGTGTAAGGCTCATATCTCTCCAGCCTTGTGCCAGAAAGTCACGCTGTTGTCACCTTGGGGGTGAAGCCTCTAGCCAAACTTATCATGACCTGTACTACCAACAGCTGAACCCTGGAAAGATGTTCATATTCAGGTTTAGACAAGGAGGAATCATGGGCTGGAATTAAAGTTGCGTTTCCCATTTGTCTTTCTTCTGATCCACAATTGTTCTCTCAGTACTGCTAAAAATAAAATGACCTCTCTCTTTTTCTAGCTGCTGTCATAATTGTCATTCCCCACCAGATGCCCGAACTTCCCCCTGCGCCCCGCTGGTTCTGCTGCCCCTGTTGTCTCTCAGTCCAAAGAGTTTCTGTACAAGAGACATGCTTTTATGGAGCCTGGCAAAGCTTCAGAAGGGAAAAGGAAAAATCAATACCGCTTCAAAGCAAAGTCTTTGCTTCAGTGAATATGACATTTGCCCTTTTTTTCACTAGTGGGAAAAACAACAAGGACACTCACACCGGCAATGGAAATAGAATGAACAACAACAGAGAGACCTTCCAGGTTTGACTTGTAAAGGGAAATAACTTTATAGTCATTGTCCCTATTTGGGGACATCAAAAGCAGGTGTAGAGCGTTAGGCGGTGCAGGCTGGGAATGAAGTGGAAAGTAACACAAAGTCAAAGAGAAGAGTTGAAGGAATTTGGAACAAGTGATAATGGACTCTGCTGAAGAAATGGGGAATGAAAGCCATGACACAAAGGTCAGGTCCATTGCTGCACAATCGAATGAACTATAAAATGTCACCTGCAAAGATGGGCCATAATACTAAAAGGACATTCCAGTAAGTTTTACACCATTTTGACATCTCCCCAGCAACTGAAAATGGCAACAGACCTTCACGCTTTGCTAATGAACAGCTGCTCAGAAGGGGTGAAGCAGGTCAGAAATTTTCTGACAGAAGTTGAAAATGCCAATTAAGGAAATTAGTGTTTCTGCAAAATCAAAACAACTTTGGAAGACTCATGCTGATGGTTTTGGAGGATTTACAAAAAATATAAACTAAATGTAAACCTTACAAGTCTGTCTCAATTATTTTTCATATTCAAGTTTTCATAAATTTCATTTTCCTCTAATTTTGACTGTGTTTTGTTTGTTTGTTTCCAGTTCCTTTTGTTTCAAAACTAGATACTTGTTCCAAGTTCTTAATTTCATTCTGTTTTGACTATGCCACTTAGCTACTTTTTCAAGTTGATTTGTTTTGATGTTTCTACTTCTGTGTCATTCTTCACATGCAGCTTCGTAGACCTCTTTCTTCTGGACTAAGGTGCATTGTTTTAATAAGCATTGTGTAACTGTTTGGAAATAGTCTTTTGTAAAGCAAGTATTTTCCTTCTGTGAAGCTGTGCTTTCAGCTGTGGCTGCCACTAGCTTCACTGTAGCTCCTGGCCTGTGTGGTGGATAATTTGCAGCACCTAACTTCACCCGCTGAGAGGGGATCCCAGGTCAGCTGCTGCTGTTGCAGTCGTGTAATGGAGCAGACTTCATCCTTGGTGAATCAAATAGCATGACTTCTGAGAAGCAGGCTCATAGTGTAGCAGGACAGTCATGTAGTCATACTCTGACCCCTGTACTTGTGCTGGGTGAGAGTTCTGCAGCTACAAGAATCAATAAAAATGTATTGATTTCTCCACACCGTCATAAAGCTTGTCTGCTCTTATCTCCAGTTTGCAAACTGAGAAAGAACACTGTAAAACCGCAATTGTCTTCAGCTTTCTCTACTTTTTTTTCCTCCCCCATTCCATGCTTGCCACATGGGAGACCAAGATTTGTTTCCTGCTGAGCCACCTGGCCAGGGAGACATAGCTCTGCTCATGATATCACAGCATCCCACTCTTCTAACACCTGAGTTGTGGAAATAGTTACTTCTGAAGCTTTCTAAGAAAGAAGTGGGGGGGGTGGGATTGAGCCAAAGGCTGGAGTTATGTGACTTCTCTGGGACTTAACTCATCCCCCTACATGAAAGCAGTGGTAGTCAAGGAAATGTCATGTGAATGCCAGAGTTCAGTGCTGCTCTGGATATTCCAGATTCACATGAAGTTGCTTTTTCTGGGGTCATTTCAGCTCCCTTTGCAACTGTCTGACGGTCTCTGTTCCAAGAAGATGGTAGGCATCCAGATGAAGAACATGGCAATTTCCTCTTATGTTAAAAACTGTCTCAGTGGTAAAAATTAAGCAGGTGAAGGGTAAAGCAGTATTTTCAATAATATTTAATTTCAAAGAAACTGTCACCTAAAGTTATACCTGTCAAAAGGTGAGTGGGCAGGTGTCTGCCTCTGGTCCTCACACAAACTACTTGGGAAGCTTGGCACCAACCTTTTGGGGATAGGTGCAGCTGTTTTCCAGTCTTGGTTAAATCCCAAAGTCCTGATCAAACAAATGGAAAGCAATCATGAGGTAATCGGGTTGGAAAAGGGTCACCCAGAAGACAAAGAGTCAAGACCCCTGCAAAGCTCAGAATACAGTTTGATGATTGCCCCAAGTTCATCAGCTAGGTCACCAGTATCACTGATGGGTCATGTTAGAGTGTTACAGAACAAAACGTGACCAGAAACATCTTAGAGCATTTGAAGGCATCAGTCTTGGACCTCTCTTGTTTCTGTAGAGAACAAGGGCTTTAATGCTCAGCTGTTTCTATTGAGAAGATCCCCTGTGGCACCAGCTAAAAAAACCCCAACCCAAACCAAAACAAACAAAAAAAACCCACAAAAAAACCCCACACAAAAACCCAAACCCATTTGCTATATGGCAGGCAGGTAAAACTGTTATGGCTGGTATGTTTTTGTGACCATTGCTCAAGTGACCAACCATGTATCTGTCACATCTGTACTGAAATTGAATGCTAATTAGGGCATTTGTGGCATTGCTTTTCACTTTACCAGCTGAAGGGTGAAGCAAACCTGCTGACAAACACCAAAAGGCCATACGGTTTAGCTGCCACGCGGCCATCTGTGACTCTCCCTACCCTCATGGTGTGAAGCACCTAACTCATCGATTCAGACTGTTGGGGCTGTTGAATGCAGGATGTTGAGACAGGCTCTCATGCACAGAGGGCTACTAGCAGGGTCTGCAGCTGCGAATATACAGAATAAAAGAGAAAACTCCTCTGTGGGCAGCTGGGAAAAACAGTGGTGAGTTCTCCAGGTAAGTGTCCTCGGGGACTGTCTCCAGTGCAGGGATGGTGAAGATGAACACAAAGATAATGATGTTTTCTGACATGTTTTTGCACTATCATATGCCTTTTTCAGTGGGATCAACCTATAGTCCCTCTTGGATGTTCCTCTTTGTGGTATAATTACAGCTGAGTTTGGTAATTAGGTAGAGGTTGCACGTTGGCCATTTACAATATTATTGGATAATATTTTAGTATTTAAAGTACTATTAGTGGTTAGTGCACAAATGCTGCTTTGTTGTGGGCTGGTTTAGCTGTCTTCAATATAAAGTAACATCTACAAACTGAGCTATGAAAAGGTAGGGGAAAAGGGCTCATTTTCACACCAGTGGTAGTGGCTTCCCATGAGAACCTGCCATATAACATTATTGGGGTTTGCAGGTGCAAGGCCATGGGAACAGTAAACAAAGATGTGAGAACAACAGTGGGAAAACACTGCCTCAGCAGCCGATGCAAAAGATTACAGAGCTGCAAACAGCAGCCCCTTAGCACTGCTAAGGCTGCAGCACTAAGGCATCTAGGGCACAGCACAACAGTTTTAGCTGAAAATTCAGTTTTAGTGTGAGCAAATGCAATGCCACGGTGCTCAGTGTCTCAACTTGCACTCAGATTTAAGCTGTAATCTTGCAATAAGGTACAAGAACAATGACTTTGCCCCAATATGTACATGTGAGCTAATATTTTCTTTGGGTTTCATTCTAGACTCTTTAAATATGGTGTTTATTCAATGGAAAAAGACTATAATCTTTCTGAAATAAATGAACATGAACTCATAACTCTTCCCTCCCTGCCACACGGAAATGAGGATTCTGTATTCCTAAGATCACAAAGTGAGTCATGCTGAAGTACATAAAATACAGCCCAATCAAGCCAGTAAAACAACCCAGATTTTAGAGATGAAGGTCTCTAAATGAAGAGTGTTCTGTTGCTGACCCCCAGGCTGTTAAAGCTCATGACTGTTTGCTCCAGCACCGCGGTTGCTATGGCAATTCATATAGACAAAAGCAGTAACCTTTCAGGTTCCAAACAGGTAAAAAACTAGGACTTAAATTATACTCAGAAACAAACAGGAAGCTGATATAGATGCCAAAGAATCAATATTCTGTGTCTAATACTGTTTTACATGCTGCACACTCCCAACACTTTTGAAAACTTGCACCACGTAGAGTGTATTGAGGCGAGCGTGATTTGGGAAAAAAATTATTTAAAAACTCTTGTAAAGAAACTGGGAAAAAGCAAAACATGTCTAAGAAGACCCAGACAATGCCTATCTGGATGCTACTCAAAAAACCAGAAAGTCAGATGGTGTCTTATTAGAAGGTACATGAGTTATTATTCAGTTCTTTGACGTGATGCTAAGACAGAACCCGAGCACCTGCAAATGACAAATCTCTTTAAGAGCAGGGTGACAAGCATGTGGATATGATGGGATCTGTTGTATTTCAGAGATAGCAGCCTGGACCTTGTTTCCATTTAATTAGTGAATCTATCTTGCTCATGATCCTAGAACTACAGCTCCTTAAACTGCATTAAGTATGTTTCTCAGGAGAAATGGAATTAGAAAAGACAACATAATTGTCAGCAGCTACTTTTATACAGTTGTATAATCTTACGTTTGTCATCTCCAGTAATGAGGTCAGTGATATAAATAAGAGATTCATCAGATGGAGACCACAGATTTAGCACACTGAAATGTTCTCGTGTCTTTTACAAACCTCATTATAAAGTGCAAAATGTGACCGCAACAGACAGAACGTATCCAAATCTGCCCTTCCAAGAAGGTTTTTCTGTCCTTGACTCCTTGTTCCTCACCTGGCATCACAAATGACCCAAATTGGGTGACAGACAGGTACTCCCACCTTGGTCCCACAAGGCAGTCGGCAGAGCTTCTGGATGGACCAAACCAGAAATGCTGCGACTGACGAGACCACGGTGTTAGAGATCTTCCTTACTGTCAATCTAGAAACAGTCGCTCACCAAAACGTTGCAAGCGTGAAAGTCTGTCAGCTCCCACCAGCTGTCATAACAGGACTCACCTTGATTGTAACAAGAATCTGAGTGAGCCATTACTGCTGTTAACATTGATGAGCATCGCAGGGAAGAAGTGACTTTATCTCCTGTCACGTACGGTTCCTCTTTGCAAAGCAATGTACCGGCACAACTCGGTACTGTAACATTTCATTCCTTGCCCTGCTGGCACATCTCACTTCTCAGAGAGCTGCAGATACACTAAGTAAATCAAAGGAATAAGAATTTATGAAACCCAAAGCTGCACTGGATTTTTGGAGTGACATCATGATTGTATATGAGTACTAATAAAAGGCAAAGGTTCCCTGAAGCCGCAGGCTATAAAGTGTAGTAGAGCAATATGATTAAGATGGAGTTAAGCCGTATTAAACTTTGAAGAAAAAGGCATTCCACAGTGACATGTTAATAGATCCCAGGGAAGATTTGTTAATGGGCTAAAAATTGAGAAGCTCTTTGTAGGCAGCATTAAGGAAAAAGAAAATCACTATTTCTCTATGGGTGAAATTCACTTAAAAGGGAGCTGGGCAATGCATAAATGTGGGGTACACCCAGGGCTGCCTGGCTGGGGCTCGGGGGCAGGAACAGGGGGCTGGTCGGGCAAGGTGGAGGTCTGTACAGCCACACCTGGTTTAGGTCTTTCTTCCCATCACACAGCACATGAGTGAATGAAAACTTATGATTTGGGTCTATGAAGGTGGGTTGGGATGTGGTGATTTCCTGAAGACTTTGTCCAGAATGTGAGCCACAGAGTGTGTCACAAGATACAGTTAATTAAGAACTATTTTTTTAATTAAAAAACACCACAGCAAGATGATGACTAAAAATAAAACAATGTCATCAAAGCCTGAAGCTTGTAAGGACACTGAACCCAGTAAAAACTTCACCTGAGTGGTATGAGATACTAAAATTTACACCAATAGCCACCTGAAAGCTATTGTAACAAGTGGGGGGAAATGGCAGTAAAATGTTTGTCTTGGCCTGATCTTACTTGTGTAATCTGCTTTCCAAACTGACATACTGGAAACAACAGAAGTGACAATATTTCAGAGCACACTTGCCTCCCAAAGGCAGAAGGCACTAACAAGTGCCAACAGAACAAGTACTACTGCCTCCTCTCGGTTGTGAAAAGCTGATTTATTCCTGCTGCATTATTATAAAAGGTATCATATATCCTGTAACACGCTGAAAGCAGTAGGGGACCTTTACTTGGCCGGTTTTATATCTTTGTCTCAACTTATTTTCCTAATCAGGTACTTTCAGGGTCCAACAATATTAAAGAAAAACAGAGTATAGGCAGGTATATCAAGCACCTTCAAATTAGTTTATAATGTGTCATGTGAGTGGTCAGTTTTCGTTAGGTAACAAGCATTTTTAAAGCCAACTTTTATCCCATGGCACTGTATTCCATGAATAAATCTTCTGTGATGATATTCACATCTAAGAAACTAAAACCTGATTTCTATTTTCCACACCCACAGTCTTAACTCAAGGCTGCCTTTTTTCTGCTGCCTTGTCCAGATGCACCTAAGCCTTCCTAACACAAACTATAACCTGCATTCCAGAGACAATGAGAAAGTGGCATCACAACTTTGAATGCAGCTTTAGAGAAGACTGGACATTACCAGGGTAATTGCACAGCTGCTGTTGCACCATCAAGGACAGCTCTTGCCTGCAAAAGAGGTTATCCTGCATGTTTGATGAAGGGGAGTTATGTACATAGGTGGTGATAGTCACCTAAACCCCAGCAGTAGTGATGCTGCTGCTGCTGGGATTTTTATAAACAGTCCCACAGTTTTTCCCTTCATCCCTAAGGCTGCAAGGCACCACAGCCTGGCAGGATGCTCAGGAGTATGGCTGATGCTTCTGCTACTCCTCATGCACTCAAACCCAGGTCAGTCCCAGACATGGACATCATCTCCCATCCTCATGGACAGGTGTTTTGCATTTGGGAACTGAGAAGACTGAGCCCAGGTGGTGCAGACCCAGTAACAACAGCCAGGTGGTTTGCATTTGGGACCTGACCATGGATTGCATATAGCAACCAAAATGGGAATGGCTTGGTTTAGTTCTGTGGGTGTTGGTGGTTTTTGGTGAGCAGGGGTATGTTCTCTTCCAGAAGTCTCTTCTGGGAAGAATTTTTAGGAAAGATGTGGTGGGAGAAGAGAGGAGGTGGGCAGGTAGCAGAGAACAGCCATAGTGTTGGTGCCCTGATGCAAAGCTGAAAAGAATGAGGCATCTAGAGTATCTTCAGTTAGGGAAGAAGATCCCTTCTTAGTAGCAGCTTGACCATCTGAAGGTAGGAAACATGTATACAGTTACCTACAGATGCTCTTTAATGGATGTGTTTTGAGGCAGGGGATAAGCCAGGGGAGGTAACAGAAGCACAGCCAAGGAGCCATGCTTGCTTGCTTTGCTTTTCAAGTTCAAAGAGGAATTGGGGGTAGGGGGGTGGGTGTCCTTTTTTCCTCACATTCCTACATGCCAGGAAAATGTTGAAGTGTTGACTCTCTCAAGATACTTATGACCTTAATTACCTTATCGATTCAAAGCTTGCACTATATATGTGCATTGTGTTCTATTGAGTTTTTTGCCTCTCATGTTTTTTGCTGCAGTTAGCACTAAAATTTAAGGTATGTGAGATGGAACTGTCCTAGGGCTTTTTGTTTCTTACATGTTACAGGTTTGGGTTTTTTTATAATATTTCCATATTAATAACTACTTAGCTTTTTCTTCTGACTCTTTTTTTCCCTGAGGAAATTATACTTCTCCCCTCCTTGTGGAAGGGAGGGAATGATGTACTTTTGGGGATTTTATTAATATTTTTATATTAGTACATATTTAAGTATAAATAGTACTATTTCCTAAAATGTCTAACTTCTGTTTGGCACAGTATGTAATGGAATTATGTATTTAGCATTTTTTTTTTTTTTAAAAAACACATGATAGAGAGCAAAGCCATTTAGCAAATCAGGTACAAAACTAAGATCTATGTTTTAGGAGCTGCAGGGGAGTTGGAAGAAAATTGGCTCCTATGATGAAGTGTTATTCAGTCCATCATGCATGTGAAGTCCAATTTTGCCCCTGAGGTGAAGAAACTGGTATTTTTTTCCCGTTCTCTATAACCTTGGAATTGGCAGGATTTTTCTTGAGTAAGCTACTGTACCTCTTGTCAGTGTCTCTGACACATGTAATGATTTGGGATATGCTAATCAGGGGAAGGTAAATAGGGGCCTGATTGTAGATTTAAGTAGTTAAGGGTAGGAGGAGGAAGACAGTGTTGTTACCCAGTCCTGCTTCTCTCACGTAGCTGTTCTTCATAGTAGGAGGAAGGGGACTTTTATTGTTTGTTTTGTTCTGGAGCTCTATCAATTTTCATTGCTCTTGATAAAGAATTAATATAAGTCAGCGGTGTTTGAATTAACTTGTCTGTGTGCACAGGAGCAGCCCAGAGGCCCTGAGCATCGTGTAAGACCTGTTTAAAGGACTAGGGAGTCACCAGCACTTCTCTATCAGCCCAGCATTGCCTGTGCTTTAGGGGACTGTCTGTGGTTAAGTGGTGATTTGAAGGTAGGGGAAATCAGCTGTTACATTAAAAATTGGGGGAACTAGGACAGTTGAAGTATTTGAATAGATGCATTGCTATAAATCATTTATATATATATATATATGTATATATCTCAGAAGAGGTAAGAATGGGTGCATGGTGGGTCCACTCCTGGGCACAGCTTCAGCAAGCAGCACTTTCAGTATTCTGGAAGCAATGTGCAGTTTTGGAGGGCACAGAGAGCAAGAGGAAAGGGGGGTGTGCTGTAACAACACCTCTTCAGTATTTCCCTTATTTCATGTACAGCTTATTACCTTCAGTGTCACCGTGATGCATGAGAGTGACTGTGAGTGATGTTGATTGTGCGCTGTGGAGAGGATGGAGCTTGAATTCTCCTCTTTGACTTTCCAGCACTCCTTTCTGGTACAGAGTAAGATTATTTTCTTGCCTTTTCCTGTTCCTCTTCAGAGCACTCTAAGAATACTAACAGCGTTCTTGTTCTGCTGTGCTTTACTGAGCGCCGGGCTGAGAAATCCAGCTGGCACTCACACAGAGATTCATATGGAAAACTGTCCAGGCTTCCTCCTCTTAACCCTCTGTAAGGCCAACCATTCTATGTTTCAAGACATACTTGGGATTTTAATTTATATAATGTAGAAACTGCAGTTGTGTACAGCTCCATGGTTGAGAATGATATGTTACGACTCTTGCTTAAAGATAGAGGGCAAATCTTCTGAAAATGTTAGCACTTTGCCCTGTAAAAGAGGAGAAGGGGAAAACAAAATGTAAGGTTTGGATAGAAGGAAAAATAATCTGAACAATATTCTGAGAAAAAGAGCCAGAAGGAAGTTGTACATGTTTCAGAGAGACAGATTGGGCAAAAAAAGCCTGGCAAAGAAAATCCTTGTAGCAAAGCTGTTAAAATGGCATTGTCTTAGAGCAGTGAAACAACTCTGCTTGCTCGCATTTGTCTGCATGAATTAACTTGACCCCAAGCCATTGTTTCCTATGGAAGTGGAATAACTTGATAGGCAGTGGGAGGCAAAATTATTTCAAGTCTTTCAGCATTGCTTCCTGTAACCAAAAAAAAAAAAATAAACAGACATCAGCATGTAAACAGGATGCTCAGCTGTAAATTAGAGAAAGATGTATCTTGTTCTACATTCAGCTTTTCCAAATATAATTCTGCTTTAGTAAATAAGACATTCTGTATGTGTGTGTATCCTACTTTAACACATTTCAGATTGCTGTCAACAAACTGTAGGATTTTAGGGGAAGGTGTTTGCTAAATAACAAGTAAGGCAAACTGGATTTACTAAATCAGACCTTCTCTGTTTTCTGTTGCTAAACTTTTGTATGGAATGTGCCTCTTCTGTATTTGGAGCAGTGGTACCAGGGATTTACCGTTTCACTGTTCTATTTGTGGATGTGGCTGTTCTTGCAGAGCATCCTATGGTTGAGATACAGGGATGAGCAGGAAGTGGGTGCTCTAGTTCTAGCACTGCATCCCTGTATTTTTGCCTCTTTAAAAATACATTTTGGCAAGCAGGGCTGGGTTTTTCTGAACCTGACTCTTTTTTTTTTTTTTCCTTCATTTTGCTGCTGGAAAAATGAGGGCTCTTCAGTATTTAAATAAAACTGCTGCAGTTTCTCTTGGAAATCATACTTTAGGCATATAAGGCTGCATTGCATAAAATAAACCATCGTTCCCATGGCATGCTGCATTGACTGGGTACAGGGGAAACTGATATATTTGGTTTTATGGGGGATGTGACAGCAGCCTTCCTGTGACTTTGAGGAGGCTATTGAGAAGACAGAGCCAGGCTCTTTACAGCAGTGCATGACAAAGCTGAGGGACAATGGAAGTAAACTGGAATTAGAGGTTTACATTCGATTTAAGGGAAAAACTTTCTCATCATTAGATTAGGTGAATGGATTGTTGTATAGACTCCATCTGTGGAGATTTTTCAAAACCTGATTGGACAAATCTCTGAGCAACCATGGTGAATAGACAGGAGTTTTAGTTCATAATCTCACTTTTTTGTCAAAATCCACTGCATCTGTATAAACTTCCTTTTGATGTATGTGGGTATAGTGGAAGGCAAAGCAAATGATAGGCCAGGATGAGAAGAGATTTTTGTCTTGACTTTCTAGTGAAGGCAATGTTCTTAATATTAGATATATAGCAGGAGTGTAGTAGTACAGTGCAGCATGGTGACTTCCTGACTCCTTAAATATCAGACCCAGCTTACATAAGCTCCATCTGAGAGAATTTTCAAAATACTTTCAACATACTGGTGTTCTCATTAGGCTGTTGAAAGGTAAGTCAGATAATCTTCTCTTGCAAATAAAGATTAGGCCTAGGCCAAATCAACCACCTTTATTTCTTCCTTATCCAGGTATTGTATTCTTCATAATGCACATCACAACCGCTGGAGGGATGGTGTCTAGCATCAGCACTGAGTGATGCTGTTTGGAGGGTGAATTCAAAGTGTGCAGGCAAGTTGTAGGCATAAGGGAAGGTGTTAATGGAAAGAGGGCAGTTGCTTGTGGCTCAAACTTTCTCCTCCACACATACACACACTGTGTTAATGTTAGTTATGAAGCAGTCAGTGCACCGTACCCGTTTGCCTCTCAACTACTCTTTAACTTCAGGTTGAGAAGTGTGAGGAGGCAAAAATCAATGGGTTATAAAGATTCATTCCTTTCCTTTTCAAGTACGTGTGCATATCATTGCTCACACAATGTACTTAAGGGCTTGTAAGTGGTCAGTCTCAGCATAGTGAGTTACAGTGAGGGCAGCTGAACAGGCTCTTTGATATTGATTTACCTTGGATGCTATCTTGGTGCAATTTGCACCTTGTCTGCACCAATAAGTGCAGATACATCTGAAGAGTGGGTGATTTCCCACTTCTAGAAATGCAAGTGCTGCACTTGCTTTTGTAACAGATCTTGTGGATTTAAATATCCAGGTGGTGATACTTAGCAAGAGTCATATCTTAACAGGTTTAATTCATGCTGCAGTTGTTCATTTTGATGCTGGACATGGCTTCAGAGTAGGAAGTGTTTCAAAATGAATATGTTTATCCAAGGATATTTTTCTTTCAAGTCGGTGAATAAAAAGATGAGAGGGACCCAAAGGAGCAGCCACCAGCTGTTAACGGTGGTCTACTGATGTGAGTCTATTTAAGTGATAGACCACTGAGAACAGTGATGATGCTTTCAGCCTGGAATGTATCCTTCTGAGCAGTCAGGCAGCCTGCAGAATGGCTTTGGCCACATGCCATCTTCATCTTAAGAATTATATTCTAGGCTGCTAAAGAATATTACACTAGGAGGTAAAAATCTGGCACTTTGTGTCAAATGTCTCACTTGGTGCTAAAATTTGTTCTGTCAGCTGTGGAGTTATTATTTCTGAGTATTTCCTTAAATGCAGATCTGATTTTGAAAAAAAAAAAAACAGGCAAGGGAATGCAGAAACACAGGTATGATACTATCCAGTAATAGGCAAGGACCAGAGAAAGCTTTGCCAATCCTTTGAAGCAAAGACTAGTGTCAAAGTGTTGTTACCTTTACCCAGTTAATAAAAGTTCTGCACTCCTTGTTTTAAGCTTTACAGTCAAAGAATGTAGTTCCTTGGCTGGGTGGTGCTTCAGGTGCATCTGCTTACTGTGTGCCTCCAGAATCACAGTCCCTTCAGTTTGAAAACAGTGATGTAGCTTGCAGCCTCAAGATGGATTTTTTTACTTTGCCATTCCTGATGCAAGGGTATTCAGGTCATTCAGTAGCTTTTAACTGGAGGAAGAGTCTGTAAGCAGTGTAACATTCAGGAACAGTGCTCCATTTTTTTTTAATCAGTAACTTTTGACTCATTGTAGAAAAAAACCAAATCAAAATATAGTGCTACAGAGGAAGACAGTGACACTCTGTGTTCTGTCACAGATGTAGGTAGTTACATGGGGGAAGAGGCTAAAGGACAGCATAAAAACTCAATTTCAATTAATTAGTATCACTACCTGTTTGCAATACTTAGCACTAATCACATGCTAGAGGATATCCCCACAAGCCACTAAGCTGCAATGAAGTACTCTTTACCTGTACATCAAACTCTGAGAGTTGCAGGAGCTCCACGTCAAAGGCAAGGAAGGTCGAACTGCATGAATCGTATTGCACATCTGAATTCTAGGTACTATTTGAAAAGGAATGAAGCAGTCTGGAGGTATATTGTGTATTGCTCTAAAACATATAAAGTGGAAAAGAAAATGGACTATACTGTGCCATTCTTAAACTAGAAGAGGCAAAAAAATATATAGGATGCATTTTCTTGTAGTTTTATGGGCAGACACAGCATAGTTCTTGGGCGGTTGAACAGTCAGCCTTTTGGCATACACAAAAACTAACTGCTCAAACCATAAATATCCCCATCTTCAAGCTGGTTGCTAAAGTTACCTTACTAAATCTTTATAAAATTAAAAAGTAAAAATAAAATAGCTTCCTCTCCTCAAATTATCCTCTAAGGACATTGTTGTTCTAATAAAGTGATTAGATCTCCTTATCCCAGCTAGGGATGCTGCTAAACGAAGTTGAAATACCCATCTTGCTGGGATTATCCTTCAGGCACAATTTAAATGACCCACCAGCAAATATATCTGCTTTAACTTGACATTTGCTGTCCTTGTTGCTTTCTCCTACTAGTTCTGTAAGAGCCTCTAATTTTTTCCCTTGGAGCCATGAATAGCGTTTTAAGAAATAAAAGAAAAAAAATCTGTCTTTATTCTTAGCAGTGACATTCTTGTTGATGAGCCCTCCACTTTCTTTCACTTATGAACCTGAAATTGTATGCTTGACAGCATTTTTGTCCTTGGAAGTATCCAGCTATACCACCACACTTCAAAAGAACCACACCTGACCATTGAGAGCCAAATTGTTGTCTTGCTCCATGCACTGGTGCTCAGTCTAAAAGTGAAGCAGACCAATGAAAAGCTATTTACTATACAATGGCATCTTCAGGCCTGTGTTAGTTTGAAAAGGTCTTTTGTTATACTTAGGTTTCTACCCTAGCAGCCTGCACGTTACACTTTGCTTAAAAGCTAATTTAATCACCCTTAGTTTTAAAAGCTTTGGCCACAGGGAGTAAAACTGTTAATATCCCAAGACGATAGAGACTGAAATGGGAATCAATGAAAATACTAAACTACCCTTCTGATAAGAGGTACTGAAGCAGTGCTACCTCTCCTCTGGTCTTTTTTGGATTCTGTCTGCCTCTGTACTTCAACTTTCTCTTTCTTTTATTCAGGCCAGCATCTCCAGTTACTGCTCAGTACCTCTCCCTGTGCCCAGCTTTTAATAAAAAAAAAGATAGATTTTCCTATAAAATTGGCATGTATTTCTCTTTACCAGTCTCAACTATGGATTTGTTTATCCTGATTAGAATTAAAGCCCAAGTACCACCAGAACTAGTGCAAAGAGATCAAGTGGGATTCAGAGTCATGTGTTTTCATTTATATTGCACTCACAGAACTGTGTTTGAAATTAAGAGGCTTATTAGCATATTCTTTACACTGGCCTGCATTAGGACAAGTAAATCAGGTACAAGCTGTGCTTTAAAGAAAACTTAAGCCTCAGACAACCCCCCAATTTATCCACTGTAATCTGGGTTGGGTTATTTTACTGGCATGACTTCACTTCTGCTATATGCAACAAATGGGTAGCACTGGTGGAAGCAGATACGATTTTCATGAAATTCTGATGCCCTATTATGTCTACAATTATCTTTCAGCATTTGTACTACTTGACTTCCTGTATTGCAGTTTGCTTAGGCATGTCTCTGGAAAACAATGAAGAATTAAGCTACTGAATTGCAGAGCGAACTTTACTGCATGTGTTTCGTGCCAGTTCAGGTATATGAGTTTCCTGCAAGGCTATCCTGGGGTGAGGTAAGAGCAGATATACTCTGGTCCATGCCAACTGCCTGAAGCTACCTTTGAAATCAGCGGGGCAGTTCACTGTTGTCTTCCATCACAGTCCTTTTCTGTCAATGCAAAGAAAATAAAATATATTAAAGCACCGGGATTCCTCAGTTTTATAACTGACAGAAGGCTGGTTCACCGTTGTCACCTAGTCTGGTGACAATGGTGAACCAGCCTTCTGGTTCACCACATAAATTTAAATCACATGCTTTTATGAATGATTTTATGTGGAAGACTTCTATAGAATAGTGCCTGGTCTGCTGTGGGTAGAAAATACTGAGGAAATGGCAGAGGGGGTTACAGCCCTTGGGGGTTCCACAGTTGGTATTTTTTTGGTACTCAGGCCTGCATTATGGCAGGCACAGGCCTCCTGAGTAACCTGCACACTCTTGAAAGTGTAACTCAGAGCAGGTGTGAGGAAGCTATCCTATAGCAGTGTGGTGGGCTGTGGATCCTGCTGTGGATAATGCTTCTCTGTGAATCTGTAAAAGCTATGAGGGCCTAGAAATAGGTGTAGAGGTGTTACCTCCACCTGCCTTTATAGTGGAAGCAAGCTATACCAAGGACTTGCATGGCAAGCCACAAGCTAGATCTCTCTGCTTCTACCCAGCACTGCGTTGACAGGACCTGTTATGTCAACAGCCTCCCAACAGGTACACAGGGGCCCAAGTCTAACTCTGTCACTACTCTGAGTTATGCTGTAATTATGCTTTTAAATGATAGTTACATTTTTCTGCATCAGTCCCCTGGTGAGTTAAAATTGACATGTTCTTGATTCTGTTGATTTATGCAAAAAAAACCTGTCACACCAATTTATCAGGTTTTGATTTCATTAGCATGCTTCAGGGAGGGGATTAACCTAGCACATATAGTCCCAATTTAAGTTTACCCAGTGTTGTACAATAGGGGAGTTTGTGCCAAATTAACAGCCAGGCCTTGTCCAGAAGAGCTTATATTCTGGTAGAAAACACAAAAATACACAATAAATACATAGAACAGCGTGTGGCCATGGCAGTTATTAAATAGAAATAAATTGAATTCATGACTTTTTTTGTGATTTTTTTTTTTAATTTTTTTTTCCTTCAAAGGTCTGGCTGGAGACCTGTGACTAGCTGTGTTCACCAGGGGTCGGAGTTGGGTCCGGTCTTGTTTAACATCTTCATCAATGACCTTGCCGAGGAAATAGTGTCCACCCTCAGCAAGTAGTCGATGATCCAAAGCTGGGAGGAGTGGAGGACACGCAGGAATGCTGTGCTGCCATTCAGTGAGACCTGGACAGGCTGGAGAGCTGGGCACTGAGGAACCAGATGAGGTTTGATAACAGCAAGTGTAGGGTCTTGCACCAGAGAAAGAACAACTGCAGGTGTCAATACAGGCTGGGGGATGACCTGCTGGAGAGGAGCTCTGCGGAGAAGGACCTGAGGGTCCTGGTGGATGACAGGTTGGCCATGAGCCAGCAGTGTGCCCTGGTGGCCAAGAAGGCCAGTGGGATCCTGGGGTGCATTAAGAGAAGCGTAGCCAGCAGGTGGAAAGAGGTCATCCTCCCCCTCTCCTCTGCCCTGGTCAGGCCTCACATGGAGTCCTGTGTCCAGTTCTGGGCTCCCCAATACAAAACAGACGGAGATCTCCTGGAGAGAGTCCAGCAGAGGCCACAAAGATGATTAAGGGCTTGGAACATCTCTCCTGTGAGGAAAGGCTGAGTGAGCTGGGGCTGTTCAGCCTGGAGAAGACTGAGAGGGGATCTCATCAATATTTATCAATATCTAAAGTGTGGGAGACAAAGGGAGATGGCCAACCTCTTTTCAGTGGCCTGTGGGGACAAGAGAAGGGGCAATGGTCACAAGTTGGACCACAGGAGGTTCCACACCGATGTGAGGAAGAACTTCTTCACAGTGAGGGTGACAGAGCACTGGAACGGGCTGCCCAGGGGAGTTGAACGTCTCCAGAGGAAACTCCACAAGACTTGTCTGGATGCTGACCTATGAAACGTGTTCTAGGGAACCTGCTTTGGCAAGGGGGGTTGCACTCTATGATCTCTTGAGGTCCCTTCCAACCCCTACAATTCTGTGATTCTCTGTGCCTCAGAATTAAGATGACAAT
Source organism: Heliornis fulica (assembly GCA_013399135.1). Taxonomy (NCBI): domain Eukaryota; kingdom Metazoa; phylum Chordata; class Aves; order Gruiformes; family Heliornithidae; genus Heliornis; species Heliornis fulica. The sequence goes on along the minus strand of VXBZ01012772.1, from coordinate 501,158 downwards.
TTGTTCTTTCTTTGTAAAGATTGCTTCTTGATATCCTCCCCTTCTAAACATACCTCCTAATGCAAAATTCTCAATATTCAGAAGATATCCTGGTATAATTTGCACCCTCTTTCCTTGTTTTTAGTCTTTTACAATTTTGCTTCCAAGTTATAGTATCTCTCCAACACTGATGCTTCATTGAGCATAGGTATAGTGAGTCTCTTGATGGATCACTGGGCAAAGCATACACTTGTTACAATTTCGGCTACAATGTGCTTTCAATATAGTTAAAAAAATAACCATGCACTGCTAGAGTAGCATTAGATACCTTCTAGAACACCTTAAAGCAAATGTTAGAAGGTGTGTAGAAGCTATTTAGGCTTACATTTGATTAGAACAAAAAATTAAATTTCTTCCTATTTATAAGGAACAATAAAAGCATTTGGACAACACTTATTCACAATTTTTTTGCTCTTCTGATGGCAAACTTGTTGGGATGAATCCTTCCTGTCATGTGCAAGCTTTTGTGTCTTGTCAGAGATAAGGTGATTTTGTGAAAAAACAATGATGATAGGGATCTGCAATTACTTGTGACTGATGAGCGTATCTGACATTGTTTCCTAGTATTCACTGATGCTGCTAGGAGGCAAAAGCAAAACAGACAATTTCCTCTGCTAGCACAGTATATATTTTATGTTCAAGATGCTGCTTGCCATGAGGTTTTGGGCAGGATTGCTACACCAGAGTGTGACAATATTAGTAAAAACAATGCATGTCTGGGGACCAGTCTGTTACTGTACCATCATGAAAAATAGGAACATTTAAAAGTAAAGAGAAAATGGGTCCTGTGAGACTGAGAGCTCTCCCAGTTGTCAGTCCTCCGATTAATTAACTCTGTAAGGGCAAATCAGAGCATCTTTGATGTAAAGGCCATCTATCTTTTCCTCCTAATATGAACAATGGCAATATAACTATTTTGAGTGGTGAAAGAAGATTCTGGGAGAAGTTTGTCTTGATTTAAAAAATGCTGCTATTGTTATTTTCAGCTAGGAATTTAAAATTACTATGAGATTTTAAAGTTTTGGAGGAGTTTTTTAAATGTGAACTAGCCTAAATAAGGCTGAGGTCTTGGAGCTCAAATAACTACATCCAAGGTTTCAAATCTACCACTAACTCTTAAAACTATCTCTATCTGAATAGCTTAAATGAAATACTCTCCTCTGGAAGTAAGAGGATAATATTTACTTTAACTGCACTTTATTTGGTACTTCAGAAAATGATCAGTTCCAAGACAATCATTAAAATGATAGGCTATAAGTCGTTGTCTTTTGAAGTAAATTGTATGTTGCAAGATATGTGGGTCTTTGTCTTTTCTCACACCAAATAAAAGCCCCAGTGGCTTAGACATTTTTTTAGATTGTCCCTTATTTTGCTAGACCTGCTGTTCTTAAATAAAATGTTTAGATTTAATAAAGAATAAAAGTTCCTTAGGTTTTTGTCAGTTTAAAACTTGCTGGTTTAAGTATCTTTTTCTAGCTAAGTACTTACTATAATGCAGTTCCTGGTGAAATTGACCAATTAAGTAATTAGAGGTGGTGTCCCTACTCTTCCTCCTTCAGCAGTTATCTCTTTTGCTCAAAAACAACTGGAGGTCAGGTTATGTGAAGAAACCCCATGATGAGTTAAATGATCAAGACCCAGAAAAGCCTGGAGCTCTAAAGTCTGTAGTGTTCCTCCTCCATTTGGAACAAATTGTTTATCCCAGCTTCAAACCTCAATGGGGGTGGATGTAAACTGGTTTTTATTTCATCTTAATGTTGTGTTTGCCACCCTACCTGTGCTCTGAGTATTTGCTCTAAGTGTGAGCCCTGCAGGCTGCCAAATGACCATGTGAGATACTCTATCTTTTGTTCCTGTTCTAGTTTTACTGTATTCACCATCCTAGATTAGGTGCATTGAACATGAGGTGGAGAAACATGGGTGGGGGAGGGAAGTCTATCTGAAGAAGAGCAATTCATGCATCTCCTGGTAGACAGGCATAAGAGGGTCTGGAGCTGCTAGGCTTTGGAAAAATTAGAATACAGCCTTTTTTCCAACTATTCCAAAGAAAGATTAAAGGAAATTAAATTTGAGGATTAAAGCTCAGGTTCTGTACTCTCATTTTTCCATTTCAATTCACAAACACCTTCTAAAAACCACTACTGAAGTGATTATTCTTTAAATAATTAAAAAGGTAGGAGGCAGGTTTTCTGTTCCATAATCTGTGGTTCTAAGTTTTATCATAGGAACTATTTCTCTTTTGAAACAACTTCAATTGCTGTGGCAACCTCCTTATTAGAGATGTCTGTTATATTCACTAATTTAAATCTCCAATGAGATGGTCCATGTCCGTGAATATCTTGAAATGCACACCTTGAGCTGTTTTCATAAATTAAAATAACCTATTAGGAACCCCAAATCCTGATCTTAAGTCAGTGACAAAACAATGTCCTCCTGGTAATACATGGAAATATGCATAACAGTCTCAAGGACTTCAGGTACTTCTCTTGTTTCTCGATAGTTCTGAAAAGGTAACTGTTTTGATTAACAGTATGGAGATTAGTTATTAGAAAATCATTTTTTCAAAGACAGTGGATGGGGCCAGTGTGGGCATGGGAGTGATTCTTCACCAAACAGACTTGTTCTTTTTCATGTTCTTATCTGATAGGAGAGTGGGGGAGGATATGGTTGGGGGGAGGGGGGCCCGGACACTTTTCACTTACTGATTCTAATTATTTTTTTTTAATCATAATATTTTTTTTCCCCTGGAAAAGCTGTATACTAGAGGTATTTCTTTGTACTCATAACAGCTGCCTGTCCTGGGCATCTATTGGAATTAGAGTCTTGAGTGGGTCCTTTTGTCAATAAAAACTGTAAGTTTTGAACACTTAAAAAGAAATACAACAAGCTATGTTGCAGATGTTGGAGATCTGTTTTGCAGCTAGGATACAGTTTTCTTTAGCAGAAGGCAAAAAGCGGAGAAAGTCCATTACAGAAATACATTGATAAGAAAATAGTGGGTTTTGTTTTCATTTCAATAGGATAGATTTCAAAATTAAAAGAGGATGCAGTACTAAATAGGGAGTTATCTCCTTTACAGAAAAATTCTGTGCTGTTTTAAGCTTGGATGGAAATCAGAACTGCCTGCTCTTGCTAGCTATTCTACATTTTAAGGCACAGATCAAGGAATAAAAAGAAACTCCAGACTAACTGCAGAATCCTGCCAGTTCTTCTGCATTACTATGTACTACCGAAGCCATAGTTCAACATGAATTAGACATTCTTCCAACTCTGTAAAGCATGCATGCTTAAATGTCTCTTTCTGAGTTGTCACTTGGTAATCACCGATTGTGGGATAATGAATAATTAATAAATTTTCTAAATATGTTGCATTACTTCTTGTTTAGTTATTTTTTTCTAAGTACTCAGGGAAGCCATATTAGACTTCTAGGAGAGTTGTGTAATCTTCTCACTTGCATAATGCTATGCAGCTCTACATTCCTGGCCTCAGTGGGTCAGAGTACTTCATTGTTTAGTGAACAGAAACATAGATTGACCAAAACTGGAGTTCCATTAGGAGTCCTGGTTCCACTGAGGCAGTCATGATCAGTGCTTAGGACACTTGATACATAAACAGCAACTCTAGCAAGTTTATGTGATCCATCTAATGTCTTCATTCTTTAGAAGCTACTGCTATTAATGAACTTTATAGGTAGAGAGCACTCATTTTTGTTGGTTTGTAGTGTACTTTTCCAAGTTCATTATTTAAAAGGTCATTTTTCCAAGGTTGTAAGGTCTGAAATGACCACTCTTGGCAGCAGTTCCAACTGTCTGTTCATTAATTTTCTTGCTGAATCATGGCTTAGTTCTTTAAAATATATATATATCAAATTAATTCATTGGTATAAAAAGCAGAGACTGTTCATAAAAAGGAATTTTAGACCTTCAAACTACACTTGGCAGATGGTTTTAATGGTATTTGATTTCTTGTTTTTCTTGGGAGGGATTTCTGTTATTTGTGTGGGGTCTTTAGCCTATGTAAGGAAGCAAGGCTTGACATTCCAGGCATGCTTACAAGTTGTCTCGGTCTCTGAAGCTTCCTTGATTAAATACGTGGGAGTGGACGATAAGGGACAGGACTGTAGGTCCCTTTCAGACCTTTAAAAATGACAGCTTGAACACCCTCTTCCTGCAGTGGAGTAAATAGCCCTGCCAGCTACAGCCATTAATGTCCTCAAGGACTTGAGAACATCACCCTTCATAGTGTCAGTCCATAAACGTGAGAACTATATAGGATTTTTTTTTATTATTGTGCATAGGCTGAACTCTTAACAAATGAGATTTTTATATTAATACTTCTAATATGACCCGAAAAGGCAGCAGCTTAACCAGCAAGTGCTTAAAGTGCCACAAGAGGGCACTTTTACTTCGTGTAACCACTAAAGCCCCATCACTTAGCAGGCTGGTAAAAAAAAACTTACAGAAGAAAAGCAAGCTTACTCTTGTGAAGAGCAATTTAAAGTCTGTAGTTAAAAACATCAAAAGGATTCCTTTCAATCTGACCGTTTTTGTAAAGCAGAAACTTTTTCTTCCTGTCTTGTGCACAGTCTAACATTCAACTTTTCCATGTTTCCATGAAGAGTTCCAAAGTACCCAAGATATGTTTGATAATGCAAGATGCAAGAAAACGCTCATGTGTTTTATGGATGTGCTGGTTTTGTGCATTATTTGATCTTAAGAAAGCTTTTTGGAGGTTTAAGCTTATATTTGTCTTGTGTGTTCCTTCTTAATCATGTCATATAAGTTTTTGCAAAATGTAATTGCTTGGAGTTTCCTTCATAGTTTAAGTTTATTTTGGTTCTCCTGGATGTTGGGAGTTTACTGACTCTTCTGTGACTCACTTGTGGAACGTGTAGTCCTGATTGACTACGGGGGGGACCCAAACTCAAACTCATTTCCTTGCCAGCTGACTCAAGCTTCTCCTGTTGGTTACACCTCTGTACCATGGGAAGTGAAGGCTGGCTTCTCCTGCTGCCTGTAACCAGGCCAATCCCAAGCAGAAACGTTGGGGAAGGACCAGTTAGAACAGCAAGAGGAAGACAAGGGTTTGTGCAGCAAAGCCAATGTGGTCATGAAATTCTAGATTTCTGTGACTTCTGCTATTGCTTCTTCAGTAATTAAGATACTTGTCCAGGAATATTTACCTGAAGTGTGGCAGCAGCATGAGACTCCAAACAGTCAGCTTTCTGGTTACCTAATGTGTTGGAGCCTTGAATGAAAGTATGAGGAATCTTGGCTGGTGCAAGGATTTGCTGTTGGAGATGATTTCCCTGTTGCAGTGTTAGCTCACATCTGCCATATTCAGGTCTATCTAAAAGTAGTTTACAACTGAAGTGGGAAAACGCAGAAACCTGGTGGTGGAAAGCTAGTTTTGAACATCAGTCATAGCTTTTCACATGGAATGGGTGTTATAGCCATGGCTCTAACCCCTAGGTGATCTAGAAAAGAGAAAATGTAGGAAGGAGCATGGAAGGTAACAGTCCTTGTAGGAGAACATTGTGAATAAAGACTGATGAATCATGCTCTGAGAAAATTTATTTGCACACCTAAATGCCTGATAGATTTCCGTTCCATTGGACGAGAAAAGTATGCCTCCAGTTGCAGTTGTTTTACTACTTCTGCTTAATGTTGGAAAAACTGCTTTATTAATGAGGATTGTAGATTAGTTCACCTGCTCTTCAGTGATTGCATTGCTCTGTGCTTTTTGAAATTGCTTTCAGAGCTATAACAATCCAACCAGACTTTCCCATTAATACTTTATTAGCAGAAGCTACTTCTGTTATAAATGCTTGGAATTTGCTTTTCTGTCTGCTAGTATGAACATCGTGTGCATGGCAGATTTTGGAAATACTTTTTTCTGCCTTTTCTGCAGTAGCTGTTGAATTAAGATGCTTTTTTCCTAATCGTATTTCTTATTCAGTGGGGAAAACATCTTAATTATCCTCACTTTTTTTTCTTCCCCTGGCATGCAGAGGGATATGTCATAAATGTCCTTCTGGGAGATGCTTCTTGATGTGTTTCCCCTTTTAGAAATGAACATTTCTGATTCTCTTGGGGTAAACAATACTAACCCTGACTTTAGACAGTGAAATTTAACAGGCTGTTACTTCTCATGCCTTTGCTGAAGACAGCAGAGCTCTGTTGCTTGTGTGGTAGCATCGAGGATTACTGGACAAATTGTAGATTTAGGACAAAAATGAACAGTAAAATGCTTCCAAGCAGAACTAAGTCATCTGTATTGAGAAAATTTCTTTTTAAAAAGTATTGTAATTGGACTGCAGTCAAGACCAAAGTTTACCTATGGACACCAAGAGGCTTTGTGAAAGCAGTAGAGTTACAGCAGTTAAGACGCTGGTGTCGCTCGATCCTGCTGGTATGTCAGATGCACGACCCCGGTGCTCAGTTGTTTGCTCCCGTATCTCTGTGCTGGAAGAGCTGTGGGCCTGTCTGGCTCTGGGTGCACTTGAATGCTCAGCCCTCTCCGGGCACAGTTACATCACCATATAATTTCTATATGTACAAACCCTCACGTATCCTACTCTCACCACAAAGTCTTAAACCAGGCTCGAACACCGCTGTATCTGACAAACGTTATGGACCTAGGCTGTGAGGCAGGGAAGATCCTCTCATCCCACGGGAGCTACAGCTGCAGGCTCTGGCAGTGGCCTTGCCCACAACCTGTTTGTACATCTTGTGCAAAGTTTTCCACAATTCTCCCCGTGTTCCTTGGGACCGAGGGCCAATGTCCTCCTGCTTCATCCATCTGACTTGGGGGCAAGGGGGTGGGGGGCGCTGAGGACAAAGGCCCGGGCGCTCACGGCTGTGGGAGCAGCTCTCCGCGCACGCAGGGAGCCGCCGAGGCGGGCAAACGCGATGCTCCGAACGTAGACCCGAGGGAAGGCGTCGCGCCCCCAGGCGGGGCAAAACCCGATGCCGCCGCCCGCCCCGCTGGCCGCGTCCTGGGGTGGCCGCCGGCGCCGCGCCGCTCGGGGAGAGCGCGCTCCCCGCTTTACGGCTGCTGAAACCCTCCCTCGGCGAGCGTGGGGCAGCCGTACGGCGCCGGGGCAGTCGGGGCGGGCAGGTAACGGCGCGGCCGGGAGATGGGGAGAGGAGGGGACGGGGAGTGAAGGCGAACGGGAAACGCGGCGGCCGGGCGTCGCTGCGAGGGGCGCCGGACCCCCGTTAGCGGCACTTCCCCCCTCCACACCAACTCTTGAGGCGGGAGGCCGGTCCGTCTGTCTGCAGGCAGCTGTCAGCGGGGGCTCGACCTCACGCCCGCGTCACGGGGGAAACTTTGTCGAAGCGAGGCAGTTCTGTGGGTGGGTTGTGGTTTGGGTTTTTTTTTCCCTAAAAGTAACCAAAAAGCGTCTCGGAGCCACCCTGGCAGGTTCCGTGGCGGCTCCTCCCTCCCCGCGGCGCCCTGAGGTGAGCGCGGGTGGGGGGGGAACCGCGTCCCTGCGCACGGCGCCCGGCACGCGCCGTCGCTAATTGCGCCGTCGCTAATTGCTCCGTCGGCTAATGAAGGGTGATCCACAGCACGGGTTCTCTCGGCTTGAGTAACGCTGCGGTTTGGAGCGCGGCAGGTAAATCTGCTGCCAACTACCCCGAGCTGCCTTCTCCCGGTCACGGTCAGCCCGTGGAAACCACGTTTGGGTTCGGGAGCACTTTGTTAGTGGCTTTCGGCTTGGAGAAACAGGGAGCGTGTGTTCTCTTGGCTGGGTTTGGAATCGGGATCATGCGTTGAGTCATGTGTTAGCTCCTTAAAGCTATTAAGTATTACAAAACAAACCCCGAAAACTGTGATAAGAGACATCCTGCGAACGTTCTGTCAGCCGTCAGAACAACTTGCTGGGTGAAAAACCTCATTCGGTTTGTAAATGCTCAGGTTATCCGAAACACAAAGGTGGTTTCACAGGTTTTCGGACAGGATAAGTTCGTAGTTGTGCTGTGTGAGCCACGGTGTCTTTGGTTTCTCCGTCCACGTGGAGTTCCTTCCCTTGTAAGTTTCAGGGTAGCGCTGCCTGATCCGAGGTGGCACCAAAGTTGTGACTCAAGTCTGCTCCGCAAAGGCTGTGGAGTTGGCACTTGCAAACAGCGCTGAGGCATCCCGCTGACTTCAGCTGAAACTTTCTGCTCTGTTGCTAAGTCATCTGGATGTAAATATTCAGGGAAGAAGTTAATTCAGATTTTACCCTAATACGGGTAGCCCCATTTCATGTTGGTTTGTTTATTACTTGTACCTTTTTGTTGTGTTTACTGCAAATTTATCTGCTCGCAATGGTGTATGGAAAGCATTGGGTGTCTGAAGCTGTGATGATGCCAGTCCTGTATAGCAAGCAATGCTATATGTATTTATAGAATTTTAATCTAAAGAGATCTCCTGCGAGTCCCAGTGCATATGTAATCCACAACTTATCTATGATTTTAGCAGAAGACTAAAGAATACCTTCTAAACTTTTGTCTTGCACATTCCTAAAAGGTGTCCTAATTATATGATAATCTACCATAAAGTTAATTACCTGAAACAAGCCAAAGAGTGATTTATTCTTTTTTGCAGACCTTTTTCATTTTTTTTACAGCTGAAATCTTAAGAGCTGTAGAGCTTATATACATGGAACTTTCTTAAAAAAAAAATACGTAAAGCCACTTCAAGTTTTATCAGATTTGCCTTGTTTTATATGTCTAAATGTTGCCCTTTTTGATATTCTTAGGTAAAAACAGTTTTAAATTGAAGATTCTAACAGAGACAATATTAACTGGCCCAATTGCTTGATAATGATGATACTTTTGTGCTGATGGGAAGAGTTGGGTCCAGGTTGTTTATCTAAAGCAGGAAAAAGAATTAAGTGGATAAAAATGTCAGAATTGTCTAAATTGATAAAATGATGCTCATGATGCTTTTGAGTGTCACAAGTTTCAGATTTTTTGTGGTAGCAGCTCCCAGTCCTCATGCAGAATCATATGACTTCCCGCTCTGTTAATTTTCATAGCTGAAGTCTTAGCTTGTCACTTACAGTGGTACATACCTGCATTATTTTTTCCCTGTCTTAAATAACCTCCGGGTATGAATACAAACTAGACAAAAATAGACCTTTAAAGTGCTTTTTCTCCCCCTTAATAAACAGATTTATTTCAGAAGAGTAGTTCTTAGTGATGCACATGTAACCCTCCAGGGAATGTGTGCTGTACATCTTCATTATGGTTAATCTGTCAAGTAGACATCTTCTAGATCCTCATGCTTTTTCACTGGCTCTGGAGCTCCTACTCCAAACATACTCACGTTGGCCAGGATAGCATTCCTGGAGTACAGTGTATTGCTGTAGTATGGGATCAGTGCTTGGGCTGTTGTGGATTTGGGTTTTTCTCTATTTTCCACAGTGACGTTGGCTTTGATGTTTAAGCACATGCATCTATAAATAGTAATTTATAAATATACATATTTATTAGGAGTATGCAATGTAATATGAGGAATTAATGGATAGCTAGCTCGGAATTAGTGATAAAACTTAGAATTGGTATCCTGTAACTTGCTTTCCTGTGCAGATAACAGTTTAGTTTGCTGATTTGCAGAACTGTAATTAATCCAGCTATGGCTTTATCTCCAACTGAGAGATACAGAGCAACTTCTGAATGCCTTTTCTCTTGTTTTTGAGGGGGCAAAGTTGTTTATTTCCTGTCATGTTTGAGATACAGGCAGTCTTGTTTTTCCCTGGCTTTTGTCTGTTTGATCTATTAGGAGTAGCAGTTTTCTGTGACTATTTTTGCAGGATTCCTTGCCTGATGTGTCTCAGCCTGAACTGGTGACTGTCAGTCATATTTGTTCTAATACACTATGCCAAAACCTTAAGTAGCTATTTACAGGAAGGTCCAACTCTTTATGTTTCCATCTTCTGTATAGATTGATGGCAGCCCAGCAGCCCTGGGTCTGTGTATGGACTGCCAACAGCAGGAATTGCAAACCAGTTTCATGTTGGTGTGAGGAAGTAGACTTCTGTGATGACAAAATTTTACACTAGCCTTCCCTGGAATGTGCACCACAACTTAGTTCACAAGACTGCTGTTTTAGCTACCAGTTTCTGTAGCAAAACTGCTTGGTTGATATCTGTTTATTGTTTAGACTTCACTCATTAAATATTTCTGAAACTTACAGTTGTGTTCTTTTGATTGCAAACCCAACTTCCTTGAATCAGGATCCTCTAGGCATGATGTCTTTCCTCTGTCCACTTTTGTTTCTCTACACAAGCTTTTCTAGCAGTGAAGTAAGTGCTTGTTTTTGTTCATGACTTGTGTTATTGTGAGCCTTCTCTGTGTCGTTTTGGGTGGTAGTTTATTGTTTTGGGATGTGTTGTTTGATTATTTTTAATTGTTAGTACTGGATTTAGCCTTCTGGAGTCATGCCAGCATAAACTTACATCAACACAGCTATACAATTTAACAGAAAAAAACCCCTGATTCTCCCCATCCCTTCTGTGCACTTAAATCGTTAACTGAGGAGTTTTTCCCTCTAATTTCTTTAAGATTTTCATGTTCCTTAACTGCATTGCTGAAGTGTTTGAAAGTTACAGTTTGATGTGGAAATTGCCTCCATTGAGAAGGAACTCAGTGGTTCGAGGGAGTTATGATTGGTTGGAAACAATGCACTCTACTCTTGGAGCCCAAGCAAACCTGTTCATTGAAGCACTTTGTTTCTCCTCCAGTTTGCATCTGCTGGTTCTGTCAGTTGTGTATGTTTGGTTAACATCATTGTGCAGGGAAGTAGGAAAGGTTATCCTTCCTTCTCCAGTAACTATGTGGTTCCTGAAAAGCAAAAATGAAGTACACCTCTTACAGGCTGAGTGCAGAAGAGTGGTTATTTTCTATGAGCCATCTACTAGTCATGGGTACTCTGGTCAGCTGGAATCCAGCCTGGAAAAAATATTAAGACTCAGATATCTGAAAATGTAGTTATCAAATGTTATCAAAGTTCATGAACACTGTACATGGAACTTTCTTAAAAAAGCCTGTAGTTCTGTGTATCTGAAACACACAGAATATGTGCAGGAACTTAATAATAGTGAGAAAATGCTCTTATTTACTCCTGATCCCTTATGTTAAGGATCAATATCCTGATGTTATTGACATTGGCTGTTGACGTCAGTAGGCCTTGACTTTTAACGCAGACTGGTTAACTCTCTATACCAGTATGTGTAGCATTCCTCCTTTACAGAGAGCCAAAGGATTCGGCCATCATGACATTTTTCTATAGTTTCTGCTTGAAAATCAGAGGAAAATGCCACCCAAGCATATGTGTGTAGGCAGAGGGAAATATGTCAGAGTCACATGGGATGTTGAATTGGTTGGATTGTTGGAGCTTTTGTTGTGTCTTTTTATCTCTTCATTACTCTTTGAGCCTATTGGCTAAGTAGTTTTCATGTAAGCAGGGACTAATTTATGGGAAGTCTTGAGGATTGTGTTGATTATGGTCAAAGCTATATATGACTGAGCAAAAAATGTATAATAACTTTGTATTTTATATTAATGAGAACAACACACAAATCTTCTGTCAAGCTTGGGTGGAAATAAGGATGGTTGTAGTCAGGAATATGAAAGAAATGTGAAATTAAAAAAAATCCTGCTGTCATTGAGTAAATTTTAAAGAGAGCACTTGGGCTGTGTTAGAAAACTGCTGAGTATGACAGGCTCATTAATGGAGGCGCCTGCTCAGTGTGTGAATTATTGGGGGTTTTGCAAGGAGGGATTTGTAGATCCTGTGGAGATTTCAGGGAAATCTGTGTTATAACGCATTATCTCCTGCAGTGAAGAGCCAGCAGGAATGTTCTGAGGTTTGTGGTGTGCTTAGTTTTACATGCCTTGAACAGGCGATGCTTTCAGGTCTTTGGCTTAGTGAAATTGTAGGCAGCATAGGGAGAAATAAAAGAATTGGAAATCAGAGTAGTGAAACTTGCTTTTGACACTTTAAGTTTGACAGTAAGAGCAGATACCAAGCTGAAGTGCAAGTCAGATAAGATATGACTGTCTTGTACGAACTCTTCAGATATTAGGAGAAGGTATCTGGAATCAGCCTTCAATATGATGAGAGGATCCTCAAAATAAATGAAAAGGACCTAAGCCAACCCACATTACTCAGTGAAACCAGTCTTTTTGCTTAAACCCCCAGGATACTGAAGCAATGACCAGAGGATTGATTAGAAGAGTGTGGTTTGGTGAACTGAATCATTTATGCAATGAGGAGCAGCTGCTTATAATACTCCAGCAAATTAGAGCAGGAAAAGTTCGTGTCTGGAAAGAGATTTGAGAGTCTGAAGATCATTGTGCTTGTTGTCTCAAGTGATACTGTGAGAGTAGCCAAAAAGTTTTGTGATACATGCTGAAGTGAAAGCTGGGTATTTGTTGCATGATCAATGTTAAGAGTTGGAGTTGTCTGTAAAAGTTTGTCTTGGGTTTTTTAGGGCTTAGTCAACAAATTCTAAGCCACTTACTAGCAAGAAACTGTGCAATGAAAAGTATTTAATGGCTTAGAAACAAGTAGATGACAGATGCATGAAGTACTGTTGAGAGATTCCAAAATCTAATTCCAGAAAATGCCATGTGAGTGCATATGCAAGGTAGAGATGTTTGGCTATCCACTGTTTTTCTACTTAATAATAGCTGAATGTAATTGATGGGGTGTATGTGTTTTCCTTCAGGACTAATTTTATTTTTTTAATGGTTATTACTTTTCTAGTTCTGGTCAGGACAAGACTTTCCCAAGCAGCCAGCACAGGTGAGCTGAGTTGTTCTGGGCTGTTTCCACAGCCCTTGACATCAATGAGCCCCTAGAAAAGGGGTTGGTGGGGCAGAGTCAGGGCTTGGTTGGTTACATGGCCCTTGTGATGGTGCAGTGGTCTCTGTTGGCTTCTCCTCAGTTGGCAAAGTACTCTGTTATCACTGGTGTGTTTGTTATTGCTCCCCTCTCAGTGTTTATCAGTAAAGTGTTTTTATCCCAACCCACTGGCCTTGATCTGTTTTCTCTCCTCAAGGAGTGAGTGGCTGGTGGTGCTCAGCCTCCACCTGGGGCTGAACTGCAACAATATCTTATTTAAGTTTATACTTAGGTGTTTTATTTAATGTTCAAAGAATGCCCATGTTCATAATGTTGCACAGATTCTACCTTTCCTACTTTATATTTAGATTCAAGTTAGGGGTTGCCTAAATTTGTTTCAAGCTCTGTATTTAATTTAACTTTTATGAAAGAGTAATTGTTTTTTAATTCAGAGACTTGGGTCTAAGACTATTGTTTATATATGTGACTTAAGGTGATATAGCCAAGTTTATGGTTTGAAAAGATTAACTTTGGCAAAAGTATGAGAAGTATTTGTGTGGGTGAGGAATTCTTAAAATAAAAAAAATTATTTGCAGAAAGCCATGTGTATGCTGGCAGTTTCCAAGTAGTCTTGGGTGTATTTACCTACCCATTTCGGTTCTTATTTTACGGATGAATATGCTAAGTGCTATTCAGAATTATTTGGCCATATGTTCCTGTTTTTATGGAACTTCATTTTGCAGGCTCTTAATATAAATAAAATTATTCTCTTCATGATGGCAAGTAGTAAGAGGAAGAAAAAAAAAATGTTATTTCAAATGTTATACCTTTTGCAAAAGAGCATATGGTGTTTGTACGTGGGGCTTCAAATAAGTTTTACACTTTGAAGCTACTGCTTGGTTCCAGATTGTCTTAAGTGAAATTAGTGTTTCTAGCTCTTCTGGGGCAATCTAGGTTATATTGCACTTGGTGTCAGTGTGCTTTAATGTCAGCAAAGATGGGGAGTAACACTGATTCTCCATGGCTTTCCATTGCTGTGTTTTTTATGTAATATGGATTGGTGCAGGCAAGAGCTGCTTAAAATTTCTTGTGTATTTTGGTGAGACAGGGCTGATGTGAGGCTGAATGATCTCAAGTTCCAACACCTTCATTCATGCCTGCTGCTTCCCTTAATTATCAAAGGAAACTGTTGTGATGCAGAAACCTCTTCTATGTTCTGGGAATGGGACCATTTGGACTGTACATCAAGGGGGATAAGAAAAAAAATCTAATTAAAAAGGAGAGATAGTTCTATGTGGTGCTGGAAATGTGCCTCTGGGTTGGCTTTTTTCTTTTGGTGAGGTATTCTACAGTATTAATTCAGAATAAATCCTATACAACATTCTTTATGTAAGTGCTTACACAAGAGGCATGTGTTGAAATACTCGGAGAAGCCTGGTCTTGTTTTCAGGGCAAAGTCTTGGCCCAGAGCTGATATGTTGAGCATATGTTCCACGTGCAGAACTACTGGTTACTCACTTGTCTTTCACTGTCACAGATAAGCACTGAGAAGTATCAGTTTTCTTCCTGTGTGGAATGAAAACAAATGCAAGGATAGTTTTAAATCAGATTGAATTCTTGTTTTCCTACCAGCTAATCACATGTAGTAGATGCTTGATGAGGGTTTGCCGTTTGAAAAACAGATATAACATGGGCGAGTGTGTCTGGCATAAGACAGATGGCTCGATTCCTGTCTTCATGGAAATCATGAAAAATTACATATAGTGAGCAAAGACTTTGGGGATCATGATGTTGGGGTGTGTGTGGGGTGGGAATCTCTAGTTCTGATCAATTACCAGACTTTGCAATTATAGTACAGAGCTTTTCTTGATGACAGAGTTCTGCCTTCTTTTCAATTGCTGCATCCACCTACTTGTAACTGAGTATTTTGGGACATGCTCTCACTTTGATCACTGGTCAAAAAGAGTGATTTTTCATGTTTTCTGACAGCTGTTTTTCATGAGTGTGTGTAAAAATTACTCACTTCCTATGCAGTCTAGATGGCTTTTCTGCACTGTTAATACTTCACCATAACAAAAAGTAATTCTGCATATCACTTCATCCTCCATGTATTTTGTATGTCAGCATGTAAATCTGGCTTTTGGAGGTGAGTGGGTAAACTTTGAAACAACAAAAGACTAAATTCACTAAATCAGCATGTGAATTTCACATTGATTTCATTTTTTAAACAAGTTCTAAAGGACACTTATGTTTTCTAAAACAAATAAGCTTTGCTCTGCAGGAAAAACATAGAGTATATTTGAAATGATTTTTTTTTATTAAAATGAGTATTCAAATGTCCAACACTTAAATAAAAAGCCAGAAACAAAACCATTGGATACTTCTGTGGCACAAATGAATTTTTGTTACTGTTTTTTGTTACTTTTTGTTCCCTCTTTTAGAAACAAGAAGTGTACCGTTTTATTTTGAGTAATATACAGAGATGGTTCTTGCACAGAAGTTATCAAGGTACCCCTAAGTATAGGGAACTGAAATACAGCTTTTCATATGTGAAGTGGTTATATACCAATGTATGCAAGCATACAAAAACTTACTGATGTATGTGCAAGCTTGATCGGATAGGCTTTTGGCTCCTGAGTTTGAAAATAGTTGCAGAAAGGTTGTAGAGACTATAGGAATTTGAGTTCTGATCCTAAGAGGGATATATTAAAGGAAATGTAAATTTTTAATGAAATACATAGCTTGAACAATTATTTCAAATGATGTGAAAGTAATCTGAAATGGTCTCCCTTTTGAAATAGGTGCCATTGTTACACACTGCACAATGCTGAGATCGAGATGTGGTGGTTGACCTGTTGCTACTAGGTGAGGATTGGTTTGATAGTTGTCTGTTTTAGTATCTGAGAGCAGATGTATCAACTGTCTTGGGAAGGGTAGAGTGAGGTTTGAGGGAGCTATTATCCATCCTTTCTTCCAGTAAGGGACTTGCTTTTTTTTCTTTCTCCTTCCTCCCTTCATGTGTTAGAATAAATGTTAGTAAATATCAAATTGTAATCAAATTATATTAAGTAAAACTACTTGCTGTTGATGTTGCCTCTTGATGCAGCAGGCTTTGTTTGGTGTGTTGATCAAGCACAAAAAAAGATTTGAAAAAATTTTTTCTTCCCTGTTTCTCAAGATGAAGTCTCTTTTCAAAAATAATACTGATGTCTAAATGCCTTCTGCTCCTTGCTTGGTTGATTTGTGGTTTGGTTTTTTTTTTTTGCCTTTATACAGAAAGAAAAACACATTATGTTCGAAGTAGCACAGCCTAACTAGTTTATCCTTTTAGCAAATATTTTGCATGATTGAATTTTGAAGGCCAACACTTTCTACAGAGACTTTTTTTTTTTTTGTTGAAAGGAGCTAATTAATGACACTTCTTAGGAAGATGAGATAGAAATGTTACCAAATAAGGGGGAAAAATTTTTTCTTGCCCTTTAGTGCATAATTATTTTTAGTACTAGTTCAAAAGTTTGAAAATCACTGATGTCCTAAGAAGGCATGAAAGTGCCAGTGTGAAAGATATATCAAAGTAATAGGGTTTTTCTGAATTGAAATTAATGTGATTTGAAGGGAAAAACGGTCAAGATACTTAGATCTTAAAACCACATTAGTGGAAACTGGGTTTTTATTCCGTTAAAAGGCTTAATTTACACTATCAGTTCTAGAACTAACTGATAGCTGTATAAAAATTTGACTTTATTACTGTGGTGCACCCTGGGGAATATTAATCCATTTGTTGTTAATCTCTTGCATTGGAGGAATTCCATTTGGAAACTTCTATTCAGTTGCCCATGCAATGAGAAGCATTCCAACCTGCTTCGTGAACATGCCTCTCTTTAAAGTGTGGATTGACACCAAGTTATGGTGGTTTATCAAGCAAAATGAAAACCAGCAGCATTTTCTTTTAAACTACATAGTGGAAATTTTCTTAGTGATGGGAGATGTACCTCACAAACCAGCTTAAAATGCAGACTGACCCTTGTCTTGATTTGTTAGGAGTGGAAACTTGAGTAGATATTTTACAAAGAAAAGGAAGCAGGCAATCTAGAAACAGATAAAACTTGAGTAATTTGCTTATGGAAGCCTAGGAGTGTTCTCTGTGCACCAAGAAGTTTCTTAATTTACAGAAGCTAATGTAAATTACCTCTGTCTTTCCTGGTAATCTTAAATTTGGACTTTTTTTAAGACTTCGTTTCTGATAGTCCTGGAGGTGCTGACTGTACCTAAAACATGTAGTAGTGTCTGTGATTTCTGTTTCAGAACTTCTTTCAATCCTCACTGTGTTGATATACTAATGAAGGTTCTCAGAGGTCTGCACTGTATTTTGTTACTTACTGCAGCAGGGTAAAAGTGAAAAGGAAGTGCCAATGGAAATCAATCAGGAGTGCTTTCTGCAGACTGCCCAGAGGGTGGTGGATGCCCCAACCCTGGGGGTGTTCAAGGCCAGTTGGATGTGGCACTGGGCAGACTTGTCTAGATGCAGGCCAGGAGGTTGGTGGCCCTGCTTGTGGCAGGGGGTTGGATCCTTGGGGTTCTTTCCAACCCAGACCATTCTGTGATTACAAATACTTTTAAATAGCCTGTTACTAAAACACATGTCTCAGTTTGTAAACTAGCACATTGTTTTCATTAGCAGTCTAGTGTCTTTTCATTATTGATATGTGAAAACACACACAAGTTTTATTTCTCTCCCCAGCCACTAACCTTTCTTTCTCCTTTAGACATCTTCTGACATTGCTTTTAAGCCCAAATTTCCAGAATGGGGATGTATGGCTGTATTAAGTAAAAATAAAAGGCTTTACCTGCAGTATGTACTGATTCAAAATGAACTTGAGGTATCTGGGAGGTACTAGGTTTTTGTACTGACTGCTTTTAGTCAAGCTAATTTGGGGGACGAGGAAGCTTAGGTCTCTGGATTTATATCTTGACCACACAGCACTCAAGTTGGGGCTCTTGCTCAGCAAAGCATTCATGTTTGAGATTACATGCTTCCCTCTGCTAACTTAACAAATAATGAAGCCTGTTTGCTGAAATCTCACTGACCACATCTTGGTGGAGAGATAATTACTTCTTTTCATGAATAAAGATCCGCCATCACTTGCAAACTCAGATGACTATAAATGCTTTCACAAATGGCTAAAACAAAATATGGGCTAGTCAGGGTTGCTGTTTTTTTTTTTTTTTGCTCTTTAATAGTCCTCTCTGGCTTTTCAGGTTGAATGTCCCAATTCTCACATGTTCAGGGTCTGTTCTGTGAGGTTGTTTTCATGCAGGTTGGCATAGAAGCCAGTAGTATTGCAGAAGAGCAATACTTGGATTATTGAAGTGAGCACAATGTGAGAGTACAAAGCTTGCATCTTCTTACCCCAGTGGGCATCAAAGGAATATTTCATTAGTAGTAAAAGATGCTATGAAGAGGAGAGAGTGGGGTCTTTGTCACCTTCTTGCACAGGGTGGAACATGGTACGTATTGCAGACTTCATTAAAGGTTGGGCTACAATAATGAGTACTGCAGGAAAGTGTGATTGGTTGAGAAGAGTGACATAGTGCAGGGTGGGAGTCAGTAAAAAAAAAAATACCCAAACCCCAAATGGTTCTAGCAGTGAAAACTGGAATGCATTTTTATGGCATTCTTTGCTTTGAGTAGCTTTCCAAATTGGATTTTTATGGAGAATTTATGAAAAATTTTATATGTAAATAACAAAGATTCATGAATAGTTAATTTCAATTTGATTTTTCCTGATCTATATGTGAGTTTATTAGCTTTAGGCAGGCCCATAAGGATTCAAACAGTTTTTCTGAAATTCAACTCATAGTACTATCAGATTTTGTTTCCTTTTAACAAGCAGAGATCTTATTTGACAGAGATCACTGGAGTGCTGGAGCTGCACACATCTGTAGCTCATGCCTGTTCTCATCCCAACATGTCTGTTGAACTTCAGAGGGCTTGAGGTCACATTTGATGCAGTTTTGATAGTCTGAAGGCAATTATTTTGGTGGAAAGAAATGTGTGAAAAGACCAGGTGTTTTGTACTGCAGTTTTGACTAATGCAGACTTGACTAATACAATTTAGTTGTGCCCTTTTTTCCCCCCTTATATCACCTAACACTTTGACTGAAACAAGTGGTCATTAAAAGAGATAAATTAATGTTAATCAGCTTATAAAATGAGTTCAGCTTGAGAAGTGAATGAAAAAATGTAAAACCCCAAATAAAAAAAAAGCACCTGTTTATAACATAGTTTCTAATATATTTCTATATTACTGAAACATAGTTTCTCCGACCTAGTTCCAAGTTAATTGAAGTTCCAAGTTATTTCACTAGAACCAGAATTAAAATACCAAGAGCAGGGCTAATATTCTATATGAGCAGAAGTCATGTAATTGTACAAACTCTGTATATTCAAACTAGCATTACATTGATGTAAAGCAAAGCAAGATTGTTGCTGTGCAGCATTACTCCTTATCTGCTGGAGTTACCCAGGAGGCTGCTTGATGCAAGAGGTGTGGAGTTCCTTGTGCTCCCTATGTGCTGATTTCATGGTGTTGCTGGTTGTGTTAATGGGGTTGGGAGATGTTAGAAGCAGTTTTACAAGGGTTGTAAGCCATGAAACAGAAAGCCAGTAGCTCTATCAAAGCTGGGGGTAGGCTTTTGGGGACCTCTTCAACTGGCATAATCTGTCGTACTCTAGTTCATATGACTATTGGACGTGAAGATCAGTGTTGACCCCTTTTACTTTCCAACTAAGAACTGAAGCTGAATTTTGCTTTTTTGTAAATATCCTCTGTTGCTGAGAAATGTCCAGAAAATGAAAATATAAATATCTAAACACAAGAATGAATGAACTTGGAAGACTTGGTCAATATTTAAATGCAGCCACTGTTCTCTTATATGGCCTTGGCCAAGACTGCTTTTTTTTTTCCCCTGAGTGCTCACTTCAGTGTATACAAAAAGACTGAAGCGGTGCTTGCTCTCTCTCTAAAGAAATTGCAGGAATTTCAATAAAAAGCAGTGAATTACACCAAGAATTACATTTTTTTGTAGTTGTATGACTCTTAAACCCTGTTATTTCACTCTAGTTATCAGCTGAAATTATAATTTCATTGAATGAAAGATGAAGCTTATTATCAACAACAACCAATGGATCAAGATTGAAATACGTGGCAAGACAGTTGCTAGGATAATAAATACTTGAAAATACAATTAAAAAAGACAAAGCAAAGGTAGCATAAATAATTGTGACCTTTCTTTGTGCACTTAGGTCAGTGATTGCAACAGGCTTGTGCTGCTTTGTACTGAATATTCATGGTTGGAATAGGAAGGCTAAAAATGGGTAATTACGGAGGCAATGGCATGTTTTGTCAGGCTGTATTAATATTCTTTGGACTGTAACTTAATGCTGATCTAGTAATAACAACATCACTGTGTTTTCAGCTTCATGTGAACCTTAGTTTCTGATCGATGATAATGCATTCCGCCGTGACTCGTGCTTCTTGTGTACCAGGCTCTAACTTCCCCTTGCAGTGTGTCTTCTAGCATAAGCTCTAACTAGAATAATAGTAGTAGAAAAAAACTTTGTTTTAATAATGAGGAAAGCTCTGCAGATGCTCATAGTATATTGCATATGACTCCTGTGTCATGGTTGCTTACAGGACAGGTATTTTCAGTCAGAGATAAATGTCACCAAATGGATCTTAGGGCAGAAGGATGCTTTGGTTCATCACTGGAGGCAGAACAAATGAAATGAAAGTGCATTTTGGGTCAGTTTCTGTTCTGATGCTTGTGTTCTGGGCATTTTCTTTGTGGACAGATGATATTTGGGGGAAGGGTGAGGTGGGGGGGGTGAGAAAAATCCTGAAATGCTCAAACACTTAAATAGGAAATGTTTTTCCAGAGTGGATGACTAGGAGGTACCTTTTATTATTTATGCATTCAATCTGAAGGAATGTTGAGAGACTAGGAAGGGTATGTTGGAGCCAGATATGCTTTGTCATGAGTGAAGACTCTTCTTGTCAGAAAGTGATCAACAGAAAAAAGGAAGGGGAGGGTCACTTCAGGGGAAAAGGGCTAATTAATTAAAATTGTTAAACTTTCATTGTATATTAATGGGTTGCAGTTAGGCCACATCATACCTGATGAGAATTCACCAAACAGGTTGTAGTTATACAACTGTCCATTAAGACACTGGAGAGCTCATGAATTCCAAGGTAAGAACTGTTCCTACTATTGATGTACTGAAAAGTCTTTTTTTAACAGTAATCCTGTTATACCTAGAAGGTAACCCACCTCATAAAGACTATTTGTATCCTGATATGGTAGAGTGAAAGGAAGAAAGAAATCTTTGTAAAAATTCTCCACCACTATCTCCATAATCTCTACTTGAGTGAGCATCAGCCAAGTGAGAAAATGAAAAATTATAACCTGCCAAGCATCAGTGGCAGACTGAAATGAAAAAATTGCAAGTTAATAACAGTGATGCCTCAGAAAAATTTGCTGGCCAATTTAGCATTGCTTTATCCAAGGTCACATCTTGCAGCTGATTATTTTTAGTAATTTGCAGATGAGGACTTTCTAACTTTCTTATGGAGAGTGAAGATCAGGGAAATGCCAGGTACAGTTTAGAGCTCAAGGTTATCAATCTCTTCAGATCAAAAGTAAATCATGTTTCCTGCTTATTTGCTTAAGACTGGGCACAGAAACTATTTCCATTGTAGTGAAGTGGGATGTCTGTGCCATC
The DNA here is from genome assembly GCA_013399135.1 of Heliornis fulica. NCBI lineage: Eukaryota > Metazoa > Chordata > Aves > Gruiformes > Heliornithidae > Heliornis > Heliornis fulica. The sequence continues at coordinate 479,496 of VXBZ01012772.1, read as the reverse complement.
CTTTAGGGCAGCAATGAAGTCAATGTAATGTGAAGACTTGCAGCGGAGTGAAGTTGATGACAGGATTGAAAGTAGGAAAACCAAAAACTGAGAGATTTTCTTCTGGAGTAGACTCCTAATGTTCATGTGATGATTTTTACATAGTGTTAAGAAGATACTATGTTGCACATTTTTGAGCTTTCTTAAGGAAAGTGACAAGGCATAATGTAAGTGGAGTCTTGTGAAATAACCAAAGTGCTTTACTGGAACACAAGGTGTGAAAATCATTAGTGAAGTGTAGCACTTAATTTCCTCCAACACAATCTACACAGTGATCTTAATGTTACAGAGTCAACCTTGCTACAAGGGTTTGCAAAGCACTGGCATGCTGTCACTTATTTAGAATAGACTGTTCTTCAACAAATGGAATGTAATCATTAGTCTGTGGAAACTCCTGAACCAGGCCCGTGGTGCCAAGGGCTGTGTGAAGGGAAATCCTCTGTGCTGTTGTTCTCATGTGGTTCTGCAGCCTGTTTAATTAAGGATGTGCATCATCACAGTATGCTGAGTGTACACAGTGGTTCTAAGGACACTTTGTGGCCTGGTGGCTCAAAAATCTTGTCGATGGGTAATTGTTTTTCAGTCACTGCATTGTTTCTGTGCAGAAAACAGTGTAGTGCTTCTGACTGGCATGGAAAAAGTGAAGGACACCTCTTTCTAGAGGGTTGATGGAATGCCCTGTTTTCTAACCATATAGGTGGTCTCTGTTGTTAAAGTAGTAAAAATACTTGAGCAGCTCCATTCAAGGACTCTTCAGAGGCATTCATTTTTATTCCTGTATATGTGAGCTTTATAAGCTAGGGCTATTCTGAGTTCAGATGGCTGAAACTGTTGCTGGAGTGCTTATCAAGAACAAGAGGATTAATTAGCGAAAGGTGTTACTGGTGACTGCTAATGATCATGGTGACCTGGGTTGAAGTCTGTTTCTAGGGCCTGCCTTGCTGTGCTTGCTCAATAAGAATGGGAGTTGAATTCCCAGCTGTATTTCCCAGCTTTCCATGGAAGTTCCCTAGGAGATCACTCATGTCCTGTCTGGCTTCTGAGAGCTGACAGGATCACAGCTTGAACTGTTTAATTTTTCTCACTGTAATGTGATGCATCATATTGAGTTTGTTCAATGCCCTAATCTAATGCTTACTGCGAAGAAACTGTGAACGTATCAATACTTATTTCAGTAAATGTGTAGCAAAATGAAAATTCTTTTGGCAACTTCTGTCCTTTTCATTATCTTTTTTCTTCTTTTTAATCACAAAACCGTCTCTTAAAGTTTCCACGCTTCCTTAAACTTTGTAGCCTGTCTTCTCTCATGTACATCAGGCTGATGCCAGCAGCTCTCTCCTCTCCCAACCAAGGTTCTGTCTAATGCATTAGTTGAATGTGCTGCATTCCTGCAGCAGAAGGAAGGTGAATCTTTCCTGATGAATGCAGGCAGCTGTGGCATGCAGACCTCTGGACCTGGGAGCAAAAAATACAGGGAATGAGAGACTTCAAACTTCCTGCTTTATTGCCTTATTTTTCTTCCTCAAAAATAGCTTTTTTTTTTTTTTTCAATGCAAGTGAAGCAAAGAAGCTTTAGTATAGCCTTTCAGTGAGTTACTCAGTTTTATTGTCTAGTGCTGTGTGATGTCTGATTCCTGTGACAGGGTGTGCTCTGTCCCAGGCCAAGCAGAGCAGCAGTTGTTGGATCATGTTCACATGCAAAGTAGAATTCCTTCACCGAACTGTGATATTTTTTCCACCTTATGCTGAGGTTGCCTTCTGTTTATACAGGAAAGTGTGTAATGTTTCTAGGCTTACATGGCCTCATATACATACCCTTTCCAGCAGCTTTTGGGCAGTGTAAAGAAATCTTGGTGGAGATTAAATTCCTCCCTTTTTTTTCTCTAAAATATACCTTTAGTCAAATCTGTAGTTTTATTGTTGCAGATATAAAGAGGGAAGCACACAGGTGAGAAGGGGGCAAGCATGGAGGAGATGAGTATCTGTACCTATCAAGGCAGGAGGCATTTCTTCATACCTTCCAGGGCAGAATTGATGAGTTGTCCCTTTCTTCTGTTTATGGCAGCAGTCTTGTTTTAGAGACTTAGCTCTGCATCCTCTCCACGGGAACGAAATGACAGGGCACAGGTTCCTCATGCCTGCTTATATATGACTAGCTATATGGATGGAGGAGAAAGCATCTGTGTCTTGCGACCTGCAGTCGTAAAATGCCAGGTTTTGCCAGTTAAGAGGGGATGTAGCAGGCTGTCCTCAAGAATCTGTCTGGTTTTGCTTGCTGTTAAGAGACTGAGTGTGACTCTGCTTTTTGCTTTTCAGGAAGTTTAATGCTTTTGCACTGTCTTCAGCTTCATGCTGATAATAAGCTCTGTAAGGCAACTTTTTATGCAATGATTAATTTAGCCATGAAACTCTGTATAGCAAAAGTGGACTTGACAAAGAGAAAGGTAAGATTAAAGCAAGCATTTAGACTTTTTTAAAGTTAACGTAGATTAAGGCCATAGAACACGCATTAACACTTTAGAAACAAAGCTGCATGTTTTTCCTGCAGAAATCTTCTGGAGTGTTACAACTAATAACATTTCTTTTAAAGCCTCTCTCCCAGCAGATATTTCTGCATGAATGTTCTTGACTTATAATTGTGTGAGATCTAAATTGTTCAATTTAATTGACCCCTTTGGCCTTAAAAAAAGTAAATACTCTCAGGCTGTTTAGGTTTTTTGTTTCCTTTCATTTGAAAACATTTTTAAGGTGACTCATCCTGTGATCATCCTTTTGTATGCATTTTTCTCATAGGCCTGTGAGTTTTAGAAGCTGATAATGAAATGATGGCAGAGATTTAAAATATATTTCCTTTTTGAAGCTTGTGCTCATTATTAAAGTGAGTGAAAGGAGTTCTCTGACCCATTGCAAAATATTCTTTTGCCAACAGAAAACATAATGCATTTTGATGACACTTATAATTGCAGTACTTCCAGAACAATTACCCTGGTAGTTCATTTTCATATTGTTGGAAATCATATTTGCATGCTGTATTTAATTGAAAATGGCATGCTTTGCTCTCTGTGCATCTGGAAATACTCACTGGGTTTAACTTGAGAGCAAATGTGTATTTACTTCTCAGGTAAGCAAACATTTAGCTGTCCTAATAGAACACATTGTAGTATCACTTGCATGTGATATCACATCTCTGTATGGCTGCTTCTTTCCAAGTTATAACCAGTCCAATTAGTGGGGATGCTGAATACTTAGGTGTTTATTCAGCTTGTTAGGATCCAAGGGTTAAAAATCTTTAAATAATTAAAAAAAATCATTTGTCTTCAGATTCATAGTGTCTTCCTCTCTTCAGTTAAATGATGCACTTTTGTGCCAAGTGAGGTTCTAGCTCTGTACTTCCTCAGAAGAAAGGAAACTGAACAGTTGCCCTTAACTTAGCCTTTGCCACTCTTCACCCTGAGCTATGATAAAACACATCCTTTCTTTTGACAAAGAGAGGATTGAACTTTTCATATGTAACTGAAGACACCTAGTTAATGAAGTGCCAAAAACTGTAGTAGGAAGGACTCTAGAGAATGAAAAATACAGATAATTGGGTGTTGCATTGGCACTGAATGAGAAGGCAGATTAATGAGTAAAAATAAAAAAGCTAGAACCATGATGTCTGGGTTGGTGTGATTTACCTGTATTAGGCTTGTAAGCTAAAGCTAGACTAAACACAGCTTTTTCTGTTTTGGACTTGGACATTCTAGAAATTCTGTTGACCAGAGTTCATGTATTTTGAGGTTAAATTACCCTGATGAAAGTAACTTCTTCGTACGCTTTCTGGTTATGTAGTTTAATCAGTCTGTCTCAGGAAGAGGCCTGGGACTAATACAGGCATTTTCTTGATATATCTTCACATCTTGTTTCATGAGAGGAGTGAAGGGCTATGTTCATTCTTCTGCTGGATGGGAAAGAGCTGCCTAAAGTTTTTGCCAACACTAGATTTTTCTGCATCTTCCCACCAATAATGCTACTGAGGTTATTTTTTGTTCGCCTAAATTCACAGCTTAAAAAATACTGTCCAGCCTGTCAAACAATTGGGAAATTAGTAGTTAGCAATATGCAGTTATTTAAAATAAAATCAAGCTGGGTGTGGAAACTCTTAGTGCCTGGAAATCATGTTACCTGACCTCAGGTTTCCCCCCCCCCAGCCTGATATGTCCTCTTCTGAAAGCTTTCTGTGTAACACATGTGTGTAGTGATTTATGTTTCAGATGGCTCCAGGTACTTAGTCTGTATGCTTCCAAATCTTTGTCTTCTGAAAGTGCTAATGTCTGTCAATTCAGGGACTAAATTTAATAACAGTTTTTCTTTCCTCAAGGCATACTGCTTTTTATTCTGGTGTGTGTTCAGGGTAAAAACTTGTGACCTTGGTTTAAAAAAAAACCCAAAAGCAATACAAGATCATGTTCCGTTGCATAAAAATACATCTGAAAAATTAAATAAGTCCTTTCCTACAGATTAAGACTGGTGCCTTTCTCCTCCCTTTTAAACATTTAAACACAGTCTTTACATGATGCTTAAGCTTTCAAGTCAAAGTTACGAGGTGCTTTAGCCAGGCTTGAGTCTGAGAACGAGACCCAAACCAGGACAATAACAAAATGACACAAAGATTGACTGCACTGTGCTTGCTGGATGAAGTGAAAACTGCTGAAATATAAATCCTATATCCTGGGATTTCACTGCCTGCTGGAACTAATCTCATTAACTTAAAACCACCTGAGGCTTAAGAGAGATATACACTGCCGTGAGAAATTATATTTATCTCATCCTAGGGGGAAATCCTTTCCCTCCCCCAGCTTACCTTACTTTTGACTTTGTCATTCTTGAATTACCAGGTCATTTCTCCCCCATGGGAAAGTCGTCATTGCTCACAGCAACGCAGTTACTGTATCTGAAGTTCACTGCTGTATGAAGGCTGAGATCACTGTGTTCAAGGTTTTTCTTCTTAAATAATTTCCTAAAGAAAACAAAGATTGGAAAAATAATACTGTGCTATGTTAGCAGCTTATTTAAGTAAAGTTTTCAGACTTTTGGGATAAGATTTAAGAGTTCAAGACTTGGCATAAGGCAAACAGATTATTGAAAAAGTTTAGGTGCTTTTTGCCATTGTAAACCAAATCCTGAATTTTCTTTGACCATTAGAGTTTAAGAGATTTGTTGCCTCTGATAAGTAACAGTTAGATACAGAAACTTCAGATACAAGATTGCAGTGTTGCAACCTTGATGCAAGGTTGCAATCCAGTGAGAATTGCCAGCCAGAGCTGTGCAGTGGTGTGGTTGATTTCTGCACTCTTTGGAGTGAGGCTAGATCCCAAATTTACTTTCTGTATTAAAGTCCAGCCAGTAGAAGTGTTCCCTTGGACACGGATGGATTTTTGGTGAGGCTTTATCTGATAGTTGTGTTGGACTTTGCAGCAAGGCAAAATGACCTTGTTTAAGTGTGTTCTAATGTTAGTCTACTTATGAGAAAATAAATAAATCAATTTTGAGTTAACCATTAAACAACTGCAATATAGGTCATTAAGAAAGAAAGTAACATTTGTGTTAGCTCTCAAAACAAAAAGCTGAAAGCCTGGTCTGCAACCCTTTGTAGTGAGTCTGTCCCTCAGCTCTGCATCCAGATGGGAGCGTAGAGGATGTCTGTCTGCATTGCAGAGGTGGATGTTTTGAGCATCCAGAGAGGCCTGTTCATATCCTAATTTATCACAACTTTTTTTAAACCACTGTTTTAGGGACACTGATTTGGGTATAGGTTAGACTAAACCCTACTTGAGCCATTATGATGGTAAAATTCAGTGTTTGGCATTACAAGGAGGGTGTTTTAGGCATGAACAATGATCAGCAAATGTATGAGGAACAGACAGCCTGAAGGTTAGTTTGAGGGGGATGGTTCAATAGTTTTTGGTGTGGAAAGGGTGTCACTTATTCCAGCAGTTGGAATTGATAATTCTTATAGTCCCTTCCAGCTCAGTATCTTCTATGATTCTATTTCTTTTTGCATATTGGACTTACAACTAATGTTTGACATCACAGTTTCTAGTAGGAGATTTATATGAGAAATATTTAGTGTTTCCAGCAATCTTAGTGATAGCTCAGGTCGATTTGTGGTGCATATAATCGGCAGTGTAGTGCTCGTATGTTGTGATTTGTTCAGAAGGCTACCTGAGTTTCTTGATAAATGGTACAGCAGTTTATTGGGTGAACTTTAATTTTATATGTAAGGCAATAAAATTTTGAAGTGAAGATTGAAAGACCAAGAACAAAATGCATTGAGCACTCCAGTGTTTTAATGGACTTTGTTCCCTGATATTTAACTGTCTTTGAACATGAAAGTGATCTACACTGTTGGTGTGAATGCCCCATTAAAGATATTGAAGAGACTACAGTGAAGAGACCACAATGAAATATGGATGAAAAAATAATGAAGTGCATTCATTTGTCTGGAATAGAAGCCTGTGTAACTTAACCTGGCCTATATAGTCCTAACTTTACGTATGGTAGTGATCTTGTCTAGATATGACTGGAAATAGCCAAGTGGGTTTGTCAGACTTTATTGATGAGTGAAAAAGTCAGTGAAGGTGTTAATGATTATGGATATTGTGTTGCTGAGAAGAGACTTTTGTTGTATGCCTACAGAACTCTGGTGTACATTTCTTTTCAGCCCTGTATCAACAAGTATTCTAGTTTATTTAGTGATGGACAGGCTGTTAATTCTTAAAATAGCTGAGGAATAGGAACCTGATACCGTGAATGATTTATGTGTTTTCTTTGTAAGCTTGTTTCTGTTTTGTAACCTTTAAAACATGGTTTTTATGAGTAGTATCATTAAAATTTATACTCCCTCTAGTATGTGATGTTAGTCATTATTGCTCTGCTGTGCCTCCAGATCACCTGTCTGAATTATAAAACAGCCTTCCTTGAAGCTAAATAGTATTTTTTTCTTTCTAGAGTAAATATGGGTTGACTTTGTTATTTTTCATTGGTGTTCCCATACAGGAGCAGAGGTCAGAATCTGGCCTTTTTTTGCTTTCCATCTGAATGTGAAAGGTTGCTAGGAGTAACTGTGTATTTGGAAGAATGAAATGTGAAAGGTCTTTAACTTAGGAAAATTGATATAAATCAGAGGAAACTGGCAGAGAATTTGTTTTGAAGTGTACTCCGTTTTTTTTTTAAACTCAGACTGATATGCTCAGTAGGTGATTTAATGCTGTGCTTGGCTTTGTTCCACTAATTTTCACATGTTTCATTGAAGAGTGAATCTTCAGTAAAAGTAAATAAACTAATACTGAAAGTGAATCACAGTCCTTGTTTCTACCAATTGAAATCTCAAATGTTGCAAAAGACTTAAAAGTTACACCTTTAGTCTGCATCCTCGGATTGAAGGTGCCAAATGTCAGGTTTAGAAAACTCTGCCATACTCTAAAAAGTTGTGGACCTTTTTGATGCAAATGAATCAAACAGAAGTTTTGCTTGAGCCCTGGATTACTGCAGTGGCTCTCTGAAGGTTGTCAGTCAAACTGCATTTTACTGCTCTGTAATTCATGAAGGTGACCCATCTCTCCTTTAGTGTTTTTTGGTTTTTTTTCCCCCCAAGAAATGAAAGATACTACTCACAGCTTATTTAGGTAGAGTGTGGTACAGATGAATTAATTGCAAACTCCCCGAGCCTGATTTAGGTATCCAGATTTCATATGAAGGTGATACAGAAAACATAGACCGCGCAGTATTATTGCAGATGCTTTGTTTTTTCAAATCAAACTTGTTTACTTCGTGTGAAAGAGATGGGCTTGAAGCTTTTCTTAGCAATGCCAACAAGAGAGGGTTTGTTTTGATTTTGTGTTTGGTTTGGTTTTTTTTTTTACAAAAAACTTCCTGTTGTAATAACGAATGTTTTACTGATGTTAACAGAGGATAAAATACTAATTTCAGTGTAGCCTGAGGCTAGTGTGATATATTCAGTACCGTCATCTAGTTCCAATGAAAGATATGTGTTACAGTACTAGAAAACAAGTTGTAACAACAACAAAAAAGTGTTACTGTTGCAAATCTTGAGACTGAAATAGATCAGATTGCAAGTGTGTCGGAGTAGGTGCAGTCAAGTATTTGACCCTCAAGCCAGTCACCTCTTCCTAAAATGTTTGGTATCGTGCTGCATGTTTTTAAAATTCCCTGTTTGAGAGTTTGACTACTCTCTCAGTATTTACAAGGCAAGTTTCCTGTCATGTTATGAATTTCCTATTTAGTTTTGCAATAAAGGCAACGTGAGCATCAGAGGTTCCCACACTGAAGACTTCTACTAACATAGTTCCTAGAGCTGGAAGGGGTTTTCTGTGGTCTTATGCTCTTTCCTAAGATAAACTCAGGTCTCTTTTGAGAGTATTGTCCTCTCCTCACCACATATACTGCAACTTCATTTTAATTAAAGCAATACTATCAAGTTGAAGTTTAATTTGCTCTATGCCACTTACATGCATTTAAAATTGTGAGCAGGCTCCATACATAAATGTCAGTGAGATAGTGAAGAAAGTAGAAAGCAGAGCTGTGATGCTGATTAAAGGAGGCTGAGGAGAGATTTTCATAGGGTTAATGCTTTCCAAATTGGAGGAGGTAAGATTGAAAGTGAAGGGCATACTCCTTGTTGAGGGAAAGTGGTAGAGTGGTCCTGATGCAGAATCTCATTAAAGCAACTGTCAGGATTCCTCTATTGTACCATCACCTCCCCAATTCTGTAAGAGTCAACTGTCGTTTTGAGTGAGCATACTGCCAAAGAGGCATTTACAAATAAATGAAAAATGTCACAATTGATTTTGCTCCTTTCGGAGAACTCTGTGTCAGCTTTGTCACAAACCCTTTGTTATTCTCTTTTCCAGATCTCTTGACTGGACATTGGAAATAACTTCGAATGGTTCCTGGGCTTCTTTTTGTTTACCCAGGGTAAGATCCCCAGATTATGACTTTTTATTAACATTTGTGCAACTGTTAAATAATATTGACTTTTCAGCGTTTGTGAAGGATGAAATGCTGTCAATTCCTACCAATTACCTGAGGAATGTAGATCAAAGCTGCATAAAACAACCCATGCTTGAGAATACTACAAACATAATGTATTTCTTTCTTCTAGGGAATACTTATTCCCTAGAAGTATTTGTGAACTAAGGTTAATTGCTTTCCGAATGTTGGATGCAGCAGGTCTAGCCACATAAATAAAAAGCTGTATTTATTTTAACTACATAAAGAATATGTACTTCCAAGTTGATAGTATTTGAGTATTTATAGTTTCCTGTTCTTTTTGTATGTTACATAATTACTATAGTTTGTATTGCTGCTTGTAAACATAGTGAAAGGTAAACTGTTTTCTTATGTGTTTGCTGGCTGGGTAAGTGAACTTGATGGCAGTATGAGCAAACCCCTATGAGTGCAAAAGTGTTAGCCTAAGAATGGAGATCTTTTGGAATCTCATAACAAATAAAACCTGAGATGGTTTAGGTATAGTGAAGTATCTAAACTGCTATCACTTCTAATAAAAAAGTCTTAGTTATATTCTCCTTGAAGTTCAGTTTTGTGATAGCAATCGAAAATACATGGAATGTTTTACTAAAACTGCTGTGAAAGAGAACTTAATTAATATGTATAGAAATGCCCATGATCCTTTAAATAGGAGTTGAAGATTCTCCATGATAGACCTAGTGCTACACTAAAGTAATTTTTAACCTTTTTGCTTTTTCTATCATGTTCAGGAAGTGTAATATGGAAATAATAGGACAAGAGTTGATTACTTGGCAGATAATTGAAGTAAATTACCAGTGTATAGAAAGATTGTTTTGTGATGTGTTGTGTGTTTCTGAAAGGACTCTTCAATGATTCACATACCTTTGGCCATCTGGCAAAGAGCAAAAAGTCTCTGTTTTACTGCTTATTTTTGTCATAACATTTTTTTAAGAAGGTTGCTGTGTTTTATCACATTTGCTAATGACAGATTTCTAAAAATAGAAGAGCTGAGAAACTTGGCTTTGCTTTCCTTTTTGTACTCTGGGAACTCCTAGGAAATCCAGGAGGGAATAGGACTTTTTTAAGGGAAAACAACAGTTTATGCTGTCAACCTCTCCAATACACACATTCTCTTTAATTCCTCTATCCTCTGGGAATGTGATACAGCCCAATTTGCTCTGCCTGTAACACAGCAGAAATAACTTCGCATTAGTGTCTGTGTATTTGTCAGCTGTTTGAGCACTTTGGGGTGCTACATTCACAACCTGCTTTTACAGTTCTGGTGTACCTTTGGATTAATGAAAATGAAATGTGTCGAATCTGTTTTAAAACAGATACTTAAACTGTTACCTTATCTGAAAAACTTACACTTTTTATGCTCTTTTTTAGTTAGGAATCAAAATTTCTTCATTAAAACTACTGAAGAACACCTGTAACTTGTACTTTGGACACTTCTGTTTATATGTTAGTACGAACTCTGGGACAGAGTTCTCTAATGTTTATAATCAGCAGTGGGCTACCCAAGCTTGATTTTTCTTCTATTTGTATTTGAAGAAAATCTAAGATGTGAATCTAGTATAAAGACAGAAAATTACTTCTAGCAGAGTGAAAACTGATGATATATTTTCAGTGAATAAACCGGAAGGCTCCAGGCTGTTATTTATGTAATTAATAATTATCTTTACTGTAAACAAAGAAGGAAGGAAGGAAAACTTAGATGAAAACAAATTACAAGTCAGCACCGTTGGCTGTATGCATCCTCCAAACTCCACCCCCCCATTTGACTTTAGCAATACAGTAAACTCTTTAGAGGTAAATCTGAATGGAAGCTGCTAGGATTTCAAATCTAAGTGGGGCATGTACTTAAGGGTAAAGCCATGCTGCAAAGGGAAATGTAGAACACTTCTGTAATACCTTGCTATTGTTCTAAGGCATTGACTAAATATGAGTGTACAGATTTGCAGAAGCTTAGGGTTTAGATCACCTAATCTCTGCATTTAAACGTGATGTTTAGTTTCACAATGTTATTGATGTTGATTTATCCCATCTCCTTTATGGAGCTGGGCATAATCTCATGCATAGTTATGCATATGTAAATCTCTGTACGTCAGCTGATTGCATACATGAGAATTAATTCTATATATTAGACTGAATCATGATATTTCTCTCAACTGCTGTCCCCACAAGCAACGGGTGAAATGTGCTGATTAGCAAAATTGCTATGAGTTATATTCTGACTTCAGTGGAAGATAGTAAAAAATCTTCATCCATTAAATAGCAAACACAGATTACAAAAAAACCCAAAACATGTGACCACCACCTCTCTGTCCTTAATTTACTAAGGAACTTGCAAGTAGGGAACAAGCCTAAGAAGCGCCGGAGGGATACACTGGGCATTTGTTCCAGCAACAGCCCTTCCTGGTAGTGGGCCAGAAACAGGCCTGTATGGCTCATACAGCCTTCCAGTAAATTTATTTTTCAGCCAGGAGTAGGGGAATAGGAGGAAGTGATCAGAGCGCTGTGTCTTTCTGAATCAGTTTCTATTCTTAAACTGTAAATGAAAATGTGAAAATTAATACAATTTCAGTTTAACTGACTGTGGTGTTAACAGTTATAAGACTTTGCTGTTTGTGAGGAGTTATTTGTTTGGCTTCTGAACCCAGAAAGTTCCTTCAGAATGTCTCTTTTTCTATTTTATTTATAAGGGTGCTGTATTTTTAGGACACGGGGATTTGGTACTCTTGTATTTCAGCAAGATGAATCACAGCCCCTTCCCAGTCCCCAAATTAATGATTTTTCATGTCATAAGGTGACTTTTCTATATATGAAGTAAAAGTAATCAAAGGGGTGAAGTAAGGCAAGATAACCTGGTCAAGTGAGGAAAGATAAATTCATAAATAACTCTTCAAAATTTTAATTTGGTTGCTACAATTTCACTTTTAGAAGATGCTTTTTAAAATCCCAAAGATCCTTGTATATTTAAATCATGCCAGTTTTTAGCATCTCTCCTTATTTGCATCTTGTTTTTTCTTGAGTGTCTGTCTTACTCCATTGACTTCAGGGAGATCATTCATGGAATAAAGAAATTGTTCCTCACCTCTTTGTATCTGAGGCTCTGCTCTGTGCTGCTGCTGCCTTTTTCAATGTTATAAAACATTATTATCCAACTCATTTCCTCTGAACTGTTTTGTGTAGCTGTTTTATAAATAGCATTGCTTCAAGTGCTGCAATACAGCTCATAGCAGAAAGGACATGTGAAGAGACATGCCCACAAGACAGTGCTAACAAAAGATTTGCAGTTCTTCATTTCCATGGCTGAATGAGTTTGGTTTAGGTAATTTGCTTTTCAAACAGTAATAATGATGTAAAATGTGTTTTACTAACTTTTCTTGTGGCACAGTGATCAAGGATGCACTACTTATTATTAGGGGGTCAGGCAGGGCAAAAGAAACTATTGATTATTTGCTTGCTTTATCATTCTCTCATGGTTGCCTCTAGCTGTAAGGTGTTAATGATGGCCAGAGAGATTAACCATCAGAACATCCCCAAACAGTACAGGAAAATACCATTAAGTAGCTTAATGGTGAAATAATTTAATTGCTGCTTAATATCAGCAGAGGCAGGGGCGAAGCTCATGTGCTGATCCCTCAGTTACAAAAAAAAGTCTTTATTGAAAACAGTGACTCAAAATACACTTAGTAAGATCATCTGTGCATTGTATGTTTAAGAATGGATGGAAGTGTCTTTGCATTTCCTCAAGCGATTTTTTTAGCATAGAACGTCCTGGGACTATTTTTAACAGTCAAAAGTATTAGCAGGGTCTAATGCATTTAAATTTTTTTTTTTCTCTCAATATAGTAGTATTTTTTTAAGCAACAAATAATGATAATTGCATCTGGGTCATCTTTTTTTTTTTTTTTTGCATTTACTAGAACAAAATTGTTTGAAATACCATTCAGAATTGGTTCCCAAGTACCTGTGCCTGCACATAGATTCGAATAACTGTGAGAAAGTCAATGTATTACTATAGAGTTAATAGTATTGTCTCTATTTAATAATGATTTCCTTGGGATCCTTTGAAAATTATGGCTGAACACAACCCCTTATGACTCTTCTGTAGCTCTAGAAACAGGTTTTATAAACCTGTCATTGATTCTGGTGGTCCTCAGTAGAGTAGGAATTCACATGATACCTTCGTACAAAGGAAGCAACTACAGCCTTCTGTCCGCCACCATCTGTTGTTAGGGTTTGTTCCCTTATTTTCCATTGTTTTGGGGAAAAAACTTAGCTCAGTGTTCTTGAATTGAGTACAGGGATACAATTGCGAATTTTTAAGGTTTCTAAATGCTTGACTTGCATGCAGGAGGTAGATTGTGACAGCCTGCTATGCCATAGTAAAATGACACATAAGTACAGCAATGTTTTTTTTATCAATAGAAATGTGTTGCTGTTTGATGCTGATTCCCTCTATAGGGTGCCATACAGTAATTAGACCCTAACATAATCCTTTGGTATTGCATCCCTCAGAGGGATTAATTAATCTTTTTCCAACTCCAATATTGTAGGACCGACTGTGGAAATACTATAGAATTCTGAAATCATCTTTAAAACAAAGTATATATTTTTTCTAGACTAGCATGTTTCTCTTACAAAACTCCTAAAATGCTCATGCTTCTAGTGATTTTTGCCTGTAGCAAACTGGAAGTGAAAGTATTTGTCTTAAAATTAAATGTGGAATGCTGTATACTCTGCCTTAAACTGCATGCAAAATATTTGTCCTCTGTGTTCTGAAGACTCAGGAAGTCTGTGCCAACATGAGAAGGCACCTCGTTTCATACAGTGGTGAGTTTTTGCAGCTAGTGTTAAACTAATGCAGTGATGGCTGTATGCTGTAAGTCTAAAGGATGAGACTTCTGGGTGGATTTCTTTCCCAGAGGGTTGTGGAGAGTTAAGTGTGTCTAGTTGAGATGGTATTACAAACTAGCCTTGTTTAGAGTTGTCTTGGATTATTTTTTCTATGACCAATGCTCTAAGCGTGAGTCTGCAGTAGAAGATTGTGACTGAAAGGGTGAGGAGCTGCCCAGGCACTCACTCCTCTGATGGAGGAAGGCTAGAAAGAGTCAATGGATTTCATCAGAAACGTTTCTGTGAGCAAGCCCTTCTGAGCTGAGATGCTGCCCTGCTCATAGCAGGGGTTCTGAAAACCACAGGGATGTTACTTTACTGTCTTTGTGTTGTGCCATGTAGGACATCTTTCCGATTGTGCTGTGAAGTGTATCATGCTTGAAAGGCTCTTTCCAGTCCTTGAGACTTGTGTGTTTCTGCTATGTTTCAATTTGTACTTAGCATTTTAATTAGTTAAATTTAGTAATTTCATTTAATTTGGGGATTAACTCCTCCTTTACTGATATTTTTAGCAGCTGTGGTGTAACAGTAAGTTGTTAGCAAGACCTTTGCCTGTCATATCCCCAAATAAGGCCTTTTTCTTGCAGAATAAATTAGACTTAGAGGTCTATCTTGCTATAGCAAGGGCTTTGGGAATGTGCCAGAATTATTCAGAAGCCTAATTAAGGAAACACTGAATTTAAGGCCAACCTTTAATACCTTGTTCAGGTTGATACTTCCATGACTTTGTAGGAGGTACCATGCCTTAGCACAGAGGGGATATGACTGGCTCCATACATGTGGATTGGAACTCAAGACCCTACGTTCAGTCTTTGTTTTCAATCAAGGTAGTGTAGTCACTATTTGTTAATTGGTATATATGTATATAGGGTAGTGTGCAAAAAAAATTTCAAACCAGCCAAGGCATAGGATTATTTTTCATGTGATTACCAAAAAAGTAAAATGTGAAGCTTAAATAGATGCTTTTAACCCTGCTATAGGTCAGGGAAGAGGTGTAATATTTAGCAGCTTCATGGCATTCTCAGTAGACTTAATTCTTTCAGACTATGCAGTTCTAAATACAGCACATCTGAGTTGAAAAGTGTTTCCTCTACCTTAAGATCTACGACAGAGATTATTTTAGAAGAGTTTTGACATTAGTTTTAAGGGAAGCAGGATTAAGCACAATTGTTGGGTTAGAATGGCATTTAAGTGATCAGCAATAGTGAGTTTGTATGTATGGATACACTACTACTTAAAACACAATATTTCACAATCCTAGTATGAACACAGTGCTCCAAGGCATCTCATAATGGTAAGCTGCTCACCTCCACCAAGATGAATATTTTGCAATGGTTTTCACAAAGGCTAAAGCAATAATCAGGAGATAATGACTTAATTTTTGATTTAAAAAATGTATCATCTGAACTTCCTTCCTTCAACATAACAACCAACCTGGACAGCAAGTAAATAATATTGTAATTAAAGTAATGGAGATTTCAGCTTTAGCAAGGAGGATATCCAGTTTGTGAGTCTTCCAGGAAAAGGAACTTTAAAAACCTGAGGTTTCAGTGCATTGGTTAGAGAGGACTGAGGAACTGAGGTAAGGAGGCCCAGTTTTTTGGGGAACTTCTCACTGAGGGTTAAGTATCCCCGTTGTTTTCACATCTGCTCCTTCATGTCCACCTGTGCCTTCAGTCAAAATCAGCTCTACCTTATGTTGTCTCCAAACACTCCATCCTGGGTGTCAGTGACTTTGTTACTTCAAACCTATGGATTTTCTGTGAGTTCCATGAGTAGCATTTATTGCAAGCTTTGTATTAGTTGTGACTTTTACAAAGTATGTTTTTTTTAGATAAATAGAAAGCTTTAGTTTAGATAGTACTATTGATGTCTTAGCAGTCGTGATGAATGTATTTCAGAAAATGATAGATTGAATTTTGGAAATACTTCATGAGCTCAGTTTACCTCATCTGAAAGACCATTTTGTTGGTGCATTATCACTGCAGAACTTTAAAACGAAAAGGGACACTGTTTTGCACTGCCCCATCTGCAAACTGCTGAACCAAAACAGTAAATACACTTTTTCTCCTTCCCCTCCCTCTCCATGTAAGTAATGAATACTTTCCACTCCTTTTCCAATTTCTACAGCAGTCTATTTTCTTTGCTTTTCTGTGGTTTTTTTGCTTTTCTACACTCATGTCTCCATTTAGCCATAAGTTTTCTTCCTCTTAACACACATAAAAATCTGCCTAGTAGATAGATGTTGAGACATGAGTAGAAATAAAGGCAGGGGGGGTGGGAGGGCAGAACTCAAGTGGCTAGCAGACAGAGCATGATGGGATATGGCCCTTGGCATTTGAGTTGTGAATAGTCTGGTTCTGCAATGTTTATGAGAATACATTTGCAATCAGTGAGTGTGTCTTGTTTTATAGCTTTTATAGTGATACTGGTTCCTTCAACCAATTGTGAGAAGCCTGCTACCTCTTTTCCTAGTGTTTTTCATTCATTTTCCCTATACCTTAGGATCAGCTGAAACTTGACAAATGCAGGTGTTCTTATGACTTGTCTTCGAGCTATACTTCAGATTTTTCTCTCGCCTCCCTTTGCAATAAGAAATACCTGTTCAAATGTTTTTATAGTTTCTTTATGATAGGCATTTCAGATACCTACTGCTGAATAAATAAAACTGCCTTCCTACCTTCAGGAGCCTGGGATGCCTTTTCATTTGTTTTTCAGAATCTGTTGCAGAAGGGAATGTGGTTTGTTGTCATAGTAAAGAAGATGGTCTGGCACTGAAATGAGAACATAATTAAAATTATTTTTACTTTTCTCGGGGCTTGGAACAAACTGTTACCTAAACCTTTTCTTAGAGGTATTACACCTAACAAGTTCTCTTGAGAGAGATGGCTGCAAAGCAGCTAAGCTATCAACAAAAGTACTGAATGGCTGCATTCCCCAGGGTTTGCTTAAATTTCAAAATAGATAGGAGCTGTGAAGAAATATAATGCAATCTGGTAAAGAAGCTGCAGCATAACTCCAGTGGCCTCGGACACAGTAATGTACCAGTATAAAAATCTCATATTAACCTGGAATGTAGGTAACATCATAAACCACCCTAAAGTTGCCTTACACTTGTCCTTGATGCATCATTTCCAATGTCTTGTGATGTTGAGATCAGTTTATGCTGTAACTCTGTGGAATGGAAACTGGGTCTTTGCCTGCAGTGGAAAAGGCCCCATGAACCTTTGCCTGCGCTGTCTGTGGTGGGTTTGCTAAATGCAAAATGACCACTGAGCTCAAACAGAAGTCTAATGGTGTTATGTTCTTGGTCTTAATTTTATGGCAGGTTAAGGTTCACTAAACCACTGAAGCCACTTGTGGTCTGAGGTTTTCTTTCCTAGCCCACATGAATGTACATGCATACATGATGGAGCTGTAACACTGGTCTTGTGGGGTTTGAAGCAACTGAAGGGGAAAGCAGTAGTTCTTAAGCATTTAGATTTTTCCTCTATGTGTCTTCAAATGTAGGATCAGTAATAATGGTGTTGCAGAGTCTTAGCCTTTTCTTTCTGCTTCTGAAACTTAGGTTGAGATGTAGCAACTCAAATGTGTCAGGAGTTTGATCCAGGGTTCATGGTGAAAGGCATGCTCTGATTTGAGGAAATCAATATTTTCCAAGTAGTAGTGTGTTACCTGATTACTTTTGCTGGCTTCAAGTGCATTCTGGAAGATGATATCCTAAGTGGATCCTCTTAACTAAGAACGAATGCATCTCTTTATTAAATTACCCAGAGACCTCAATCTGTATTGTTATATTACATTCTTGCAAAGGAGATGTGGTGATTCATAATTGGGACAACAGCTTCAAAGCAGCAGGGGGTAAATCAGTTGATTATTGCTGCATGCAGCTGTACATCTCTCTTAGTGCTACACACAGCTCCAAGTGCTCTGACAGTATGGCAGAGCATCAGGGAAAGCTTACTCGGCAATGCTGAGCCTCACCACATTTCTGCTGCAAGCTGGTGGGGGAAAGAGCAAATTTGGTTTGGATGTCATGCTGGTTTGAGTTAGTGGTCCTCTGCCTGAGTGGTATGTGATGGCAGTTGTGTGGGAATGGAGTGAGCAAATGTGAGACTGGCTCCTTGGAGGGCTGGCACAGCTGCCTGGCTCAGACTGCAGCCTGGAGAGCTGGGTTCTCACAGCAACCTGGGCTGTCTTGCCAGTAGTGAGTGTAGTGGTTAGTGTTGGACTTCCAGTAAGAGCAAAGCTTTCCAGGACCTGAGCAGTAATGTTATATATGTGCCTAGTAGCATTTTCTTTTTTTTTACATGGCTAATAAATTCTCAACTTCCTTGAACAACCTGATCCTTGTAAACCTTTGGAGGTAGGTCACAGACTGCTCTCCATTGAATATCTATTAACTGCATTCACACACATTTGAAAATATGGGATCAGGTTACTGGTGTCAAAATTGGACAGTTGTGAGAATATTAACTTGCAAGACCAGATCTGTGTTACATAGTGTCCCCAAAATCGCAAAGCTTTAAGTTCTCATTGAACTACAGAATTCCTTCAGGAAACAGATGGGGTTTTTTGGGTAGAATTTATTGCAGTCTAATGTTTTTTTAAAAAACATATTGAGACACATTTTCCTTTACCTTCTAGAGTTATGTTTAATTTGGAGCAGGGATGGCCTGTTGTGAAAGGTGTTACAGACCATCCCATACTGACATTCTGATTGCATTCTTCCAGTTCATACACAGGTATCCAGGATGCAGCAGGCATCCTACTAACATCAAGCCTGGCTTGGCAGAAAAGGTTTATCTACAGCTTTGCTTGGAATGCCTCTGTGTTTTGGGGACCTTCACTGATTAGGTGTCTTCAATGTTAGTTTGTACGTGTGTGTATGCAAGAATTGGAATCAGAATATCCTGAGCTGGAAGGGGTCCATAAAGATCATCAAGTCTGACTCCTGGCTACACACAGGAGGTACCCAGGTGCTTTGCTGTGTTAAATGTTTAAATGATATTGAAGTCAGAAAAAGAAGTTAAAGGGTTACAAAGGTCTGTTTCCTCCTTGAAAATAACTGAATAATTACTTAATGTGTGTGTGCACCTGTAACTTATGATAATTTTATTTTTAAAAAAGCCTAAACAGGACAAAAAAAAAGAATCCACCTTAATGAAGCAGTTTAACATCTAAGTTAAACACTGGGAATGATGAGTTCCAGTGTAAAAGATGGGGGCCAGTGCACAACACAGTTTGTCTGCCTTTTGTAACTCTTCAAAGCTGAAGTCACATTGAAGGCATTAAGTACATCATTTTTAGACAGATAAATAGAAGAAATAGTACAACCTCAGTATAAAAATGTTACCTCTTCTGGCAGGAGAGACATGTATATTTAGTAGGAGCTCAGGAGCAGGCATGCTTACCTTCAGTTTTACCCTAACCAGAGCAATAACAACTTAGAAGTTTATAGGAATAATTTTTCTTAAAGCTTTTGGTTCTTATGCAGTGTCTCCTCAAAGAACTAAATGGAGTCAGTAGCATCATTAGGCTTTAAGTGGGGGCAGATGGCTGCGGGAGTGCTCTGTTACTCAGCAAGCCAGGTAGGCTTCATTAGCTCATCACTCCTAATCTGCAGCCCAAATCTACAGCTTCTCTGGTGTGTGACCCAAAATGTAGCCTCAGCCCTGGTGTGAAAGGGAGGGAATGTGGTTCAGATTTCATATGGTGCCTTTTCATTACATTTCTAATGGAAAATTAGTGAAAAGAATGAAGAAACCTCCTAGAGATACAGATGCCTTTAAGGACCATATAGGTGTGTACACTGGTGTAGTTTTTCATGTGCCTATAAGCAAAAAAATGTTTGTGTGAAGGTCAGTCTGGAATGATTAATTTAGAAAAAGAAATTATCGAATTCCTGTATTAACTGTTGAAACAATGAAACTTAATAGTCCATTAGTTTTGTATGTAAAACTCCTATGACAATATAATTTTCATGACTGCATTAAAATGTCATTAATGTGTTTAGTAACTACTCTTCTATGATCCATTAATTATAATAGATGAAATTAGATGT
Organism: Heliornis fulica; assembly: GCA_013399135.1. NCBI lineage: Eukaryota > Metazoa > Chordata > Aves > Gruiformes > Heliornithidae > Heliornis > Heliornis fulica. Next base: position 459,458 of record VXBZ01012772.1, on the reverse strand, counting down.
GAATAGAACTTCACGTTCTGAATTCTAAAAGACTACCTTTATTTCTAATAACTGTGTGTAATCCTCAGGTTCTGCTCTTACAATGTCACAAAACTGGTGGTTCCAATCTCTTAAAATATTAGTATGAAATCTATTGTGTGCCTAATTGTAAAGATTTTTACTTTGGAACAATCACTTTTTTTGGTGGCATATTGCATTATTGTGCTGCATTGCAACAAAATAAGATTTTAAAAGAAACCTTGCAATAGCAGGGAATTTGATACCAGTTTAAGTCTTTTCTCATTTTTAGCATAGTTGGCCACCTCTGTGTTGAATTCTGAGTTGGATCCATATAACCAAAAGTAAAATCAGCAGGTTATCTTTGCTAAAAAAATAAATATTTATGTTAATTTTGGTGTAATTTCTGGTCAACCTTGGCAGATAGAAGCCCTGCCCAGGAGCGTGGCTGTGCAAGTCTCTGTCTGTAGGGAGTGCCAGAGCCTGCTCCTCCTGGGGGAGAATGGCAGCAATTCACCTGTCTGAGGTGTGAGCAGGTGGGACATCTGCTCAACGTGTTGGTGGAGCTCAAAGAATGGTGAGGAAGTTGCTCTCTGTTAAAAAGTGGATAGACTGTGAGGAGCTCCTGAGAAGAGGTCAGCAACAGGTTGAGAGTTAGGGGAGGTGTTCAAGGCCGGTTGGGTGGGCAACCTTGTCTAGCTCCAGGTCTGGAGGTTGGTGGCCCTGCCTGTGGCAGGGGGTTGGAACAATATGATCCTTGGGGTCCCTCCCAACCCAGTCCAGTCTGTGATCTTACCTCCTCCAGCCTCAGACTTGCACACAGGTAGGAGGCAAATGGAGAGCAAAAATAAATAAATAAATAGATGGCATCACTGCACGTCCACCAGGGTTAGTTGTGCTAGTACTTCAATACTGCTATCTAAAGCAATCTTCAAGTTTTAAATTGATAACCTCTCCTGTATGTGTCTGAATCTCTTAATTTCTGTATGAAAATAATTAACCCCATGTGCTAATTGTCCTTTTTTTTTTCCCTGTTGCTGGTTCTTTATATAACAATGGGTTTAGATCTGTCTGCGCTGTGACAGTAGGAAATGGGGAAGAATTAATTCTATCTTTTGCCTGACTTCTAGTTTGCAGGGAGCTCCATGTGAGGACACAAGCAGAGGTTTCTGATGCCTGTCACTTTCAGTTGCATTTCATTAATCTTATGGCTAATAAATTCATGTTACTTTTTGTGGTAATTTGCATTAGAATCGGGTTGACTTATGATTGATTTCCTATGAGCTTTTAATGGTTTGAAACTTGAAAAAAAGGCACAAAAAGTGAAAATTTATGTCAAACTCTTGTGGCTTTGATTGTCAATACAAGTGAATAGTAAAGGCAAAGTTCCTTAACAGCACCTCTTATATCTTAAGCATTTAAAATTAAAATGCTGGTTCTCATCTTTCCTCAAAATCCCAATAGGAAAATCTACGTGTGGTGGTGTTGTGGCTGTGACTGTTAACCAACTTGGAGTTTTTTGTTGAGTAGGAGTTGCACAATTCATCTGAATAGAGCTGCTTTTTCTAATTGGTTTTGCTTGTCACAATCATGGCATCCAATGGCAAAGCTCTTACAGATTTGTGTGGGAGATACAGTACACCTGCTGAGTCCTGAGGTACTGTGTTGTGGAAGATCACTTGATGTTCATGCACGGCCAGATTGCACAAAATAGGGTTTTCTGTTGGTAGTGTGGGTAGATGTGCACACTTTATTCTACCAACTGTACATATCTGTTTTTACTGGAAGTGTTATTTTGGATGCTTTGCTCTAAAAGGTTTCTCTTTTTCTCACAATCAGCACATTCATTTTTTCCCACTACTCACTCATATCCCTTGTGTTTCTAATTAACATTTCAAAATCCATGCCTGTCTTCTGTTTTGAGTAATCTGTGCCTGTTTGCATTCTGGTAGCACACTTCTACTTTGAATGCAACACCAATTAATATTATTTTCAGTAGTTAAAAACAAGTAGTCTCTATTTACAGGTTCATTCTCAAACCATAATATATTCAGTATTTTTATCTGACAGGCTTTGAGTTCCTAAGAGCTGGATTAAGCAGAAGTTTTTAAACTCTGTTTAGGCTGAGTAAGCAGATATCTTTGTCTAATCAGTTAAACACACTGTGCTGCTTTATAACTCTCTACAGGAGTCTGGAATGAAGAAAGGCAAGCAGTAAGTAAATATCTCAAAAGATATCTATTGTTCGTAAAAATGGGCTTCACTAGAAAAATACTCTTAATCTGCAGATTTCCTGTGTGCTCTGAGGTTACCAAATCATATGTGAATATGAATTACAAAGGCAAAGCTTAATAACTGAAACTATTTTTCTGCTTTTTACGTGGAGTTTTACTGTACTGGTGGGGGTTTTTTCCCCTCTTGATCATTTAAGGTAGGTGCAATAATGAAGTAAAGAGTAAGGTAAAGGCAAATTGTAGCTAAATGCTTTGAAAAAGAAAAGTTTTATGATATAAAACTTGTTTTCAGGGTGTTCAGCACCATCTGATTTTCTCAAGGTGTCTCTGATACATGTCCTTTTTTTAAAAAAAAACTCCCAAACCCCAAACTTAGCTTTTCAAAGAGGTATTAAGATGTAATTTAAACAAGAGTGCGTTTAAAGTACCACGTGAGGCAGAAATATTTTACCTAATCTTGTTTACGCCTATCACGTAAGGATTGGAGGAGAAAGATGTTGCTTGTTTCTCTGGATGTGTGAGGTTTTCTTGGGGTTTCTTTGAAAGAGTAGATCAGGCTAACAATAGTAAAATAAAGGACTTACCCCCCCCCCAAGTAATCTTTTTTT
>VXBZ01012772.1:427219-456609 GCA_013399135.1 Heliornis fulica | reverse complement strand
AAGCCTCACCCCCCCCCCAAGTAATCTTTTTTTTTTCTGCTTGCCAGACTGCTTTGGATGGTTTCATTCCTGGATCAGAAACACCTTTGGTAATATAATTTAAGTATTATCTTGGTTTTTTGCTCTCATGCTTTGTTAGATGGTCTCTTACCATGAGCAAGACTGGAGCATATGGGGATATGTGGCAGCATGTCTGGGTGAGGATACTTAGAGTATGGCTCAGTTAACAGCCAAAATGGGGGGAGATGGCAGGGTGGTCTGCTTCATGAGAGCTGTGAAATGGATAATTGCTCAAATGTACAGTACTTGGGAGTTAATGAAGAGAACCATGTGAGTCCTTCTGAGTATATGAGGTCAGTGTCACCTGGGTCCCTGTTGCCAGATGCTGACAGATCTTAGGAGTAATGCCCTTCTTTCTCCTCTGTGCAGGTAGTTGCCTGGACTAGGTGTGGTGTTTGGTTTTACTTCACAACAGGCAACTATGTGTAACTTAAAATGAAACTAAGTTCTTGCATTTGGAATTTTACAAATGTATCAGTGTATTTAAATGTTTACTAGAGCTGACCCCTGAAGTACTTCACGCCCCTTTATTCAAGAAAACTTTGAGAGTCTTGAAATTGCATCATCTTTGGTCTCCTTTAAGAAGCTTGGTGCATGAGATGTAATGTTACTTGACAAGCTTATATACAGCGTTATATAGAGATTTCTGAGCTGCTGTGCTGCTGTGAAGGTGGCTCTCTGGTATACATTTGGTAGTAGGTATTCAGTGTTTCCTGCTTTTGCTGTATGTTATTTATTTGTCAATAAATTAGCCAGTTTTACAGAACTTGTTTGATAGCTGTGACCCACTTTTCCTTTTTGCATAAAAGGAAGAATTAGGTCTAATATTGGGCTTCAGAGCTGATGGAAAGTAATAGCTGTCCTTTGAAATTGAGAGGATTTGTCAAATGCTTGAACGCGAGGAATCAAGCTGAAAATTTGACTAAATGTGTGGAAGAAATTAGTCCACTAGTTTTATGAATCTGAGGATCACAGCTGTAGACAGAGAAATTCAAAACACTAACCATTTTATGGTATTGCTGTTGGTTAAAATATTTAAATCAAAGTTTCATATCAGTCTAAAAGGTGTGATTTAATTTAGCGAGACATCTGTGGGCTCGATGCAGAAATTATTAAATTCTTCGGCCTGTGCAAAGTAGAAGGTTGGTCTGGGTGATTACAACTGCCCTCTATAAATGTTGTTTGTCAAAAATGAACATTCAACTGAACACATTTCAAGAAGTGCATAACAGCATTTATTAGAAATGATATGTCAATAGATTACACGGGTTGGAATAGGCAGATAATTGTGAAACTGTGCAATTAGACTGGATGGATAGAATGGGCGGCTTCGGGAAACTGATGAAAAAATTGCTGGTTTCATGTAAGCTTGAAAGTAATGTTGATTTTATATTTTTATTAAACAAAAAGAAAATCTTCTTAGACTTTACACATACATTGAATTTATAACTTGTAATTATGACTAAGAGACTTGCAAAACCAGGGAGCTCTTTGCTTTCATATTTATTTGGTATACAAAGCACGGCTCCATCCATACAGCTTTTTCTTTGAGCTCCATGAGTCTGGTGTCTGGGGAAGAGGTAAAGGGAAGGCTAAGGCATGTGAAAACTGACTCCCAAACACATACCACAAAGTCTGAATGTGCCTGTGCCTTTGTTCACACGTGCATTTAGTTTTCTTTATGCACAGTTGCATCTGTGTGGAGTCAAATGTCAATAAAAGAAATATCTATATTGTGTTTTGTTCTCATAATAGTTTCACATACCTGTGGATTCAAAACTGACCTGGTAATCTTTGTGTGTAGTTTAGCGAGGTATGAGAAAACTGTGAATGCTCAGAGCTACGAGTAAATCCTTGGCAATAATCATATTACACAAAAATGTCAAGTAAAGTGGCAGTGTCTGTGTTGGCTTGATGATAAGAAATAGTTTCAAATTTGTAAGTACAAATGCAAATGCTTTTAAATCAAATGGATGTTCTTTAACATGTGACATATTTGTTGTGTTTTCTGGGTACTTCTGTTTGCCATGGTGATAGAAGTGAAATGTATTCCTAGTCTGATGGGATACTGCCTATTTTATGGGATACTGGCTATCTTCTCCCACAAAATATCCTTAAACAGAACAGTGAGTGGCTTAGGAAAATGTACTTTGTGCTCTGGATAGTAACTCCAAATGAAACATTTTGACCTCACATAAGCTAGGAGTTTAGATTTTTTTTTTATATATATAAACTTTTTTTTAAATTAATGGCATAATTTTACTGTTCGACTTCTTTGGCTCTTTGTTCCATTGCTTTCCATGTGGCTCCATGTGGGAAGTGCCTATCTGTTTAAACAAACACAAGCTTTGATTTGTATAGGAAGTACACTGGGTTCCCTGTCATGAACCATAATCTCCTTAAAATATGTCAGAATTTACTAGTGACTTTTCCCATACCTGGAAATATTTAAACAGATGCCCATGGGAAAATTGAACAGAGTAAAGCAAATTGAATCGGGTTTAAGAATTCATGACCTTTCTGTCCTACATACCAAATTCATTTTTCTCTAATGCTGTTCATATTGTGCTGCATATTAATTGCATATTGCTTATTCTTTATTCATAATATACCACTGATAATAACATAAAATTACATTTTTAATTCCCAGTGATACCTTAATTTAATGTTTCATTTACTTCTCTTCTTTAACTAATCTTCTGTTCTCTGAACAAATTTGATTAAAATTGTTGCATTTATTAAAAAGAAGGGGGATAAAATATATCAGTTTGGTCCCACAAGGAGGACCAGTATTAAAAATTCCTTTCTGAGGTATGCCTTTCATTGCATGGAAGATTTTAGAAGAGGAGATGGTTGATTACAGCTTCAAAGTAGATGGGATATTGAAAAGTGGAAGACATTATCTGCTTTCGGTACTGCTGTCTCATTTTCCAGGTAAACCAGTCTACAATCCCCCTTTCTCTTGTCTCCTGAAGCTCTAGTAATTATGAATTTGAGATTTGGGATGGATGTGGTACAGTAGTGATTTCAGGTGATGTATTTTTCTTACCCCAGGAGATGGACTTTCAGTCTTCCCTGTCTGTCAGGCGAGTGATAGGGAGTTCCCCCTCTATCCTTTTCCATGTATTGGGCTGAGCAGAGCCTTTTATATGTTCTGGCATGGGAGGAAGGCTCTACATGTTAAATGTTCTCCTTTCACTGTATAAATGAAATCATGGAGTTACTTCACCCACACACAGCAAGTTTTTAATGTTTAGACCTTGTTTTGTTACACTTTGAGGATATATTGCAGTGCTATCTAGATGAATTGCTACAACTGTGAATGCCAGTCTTGCCATTTTTATGGTGTAGTCAGTATGTTGCACTTCTCTTGTGCCAGCACACATAGCTCTTGAAATCTTGCCTTGTGAATTTACTAAGCAGTTCTGATGAGATGCTTCATAATCCTTACTTTGAAGATTTAGGGGGAAGGGAAGACTGGATGGACCTGAAAGCTCATAACTGTGCACTGGTTTATGATGCAGGTTATTTACTGATAAAGCGTGTCGTATTTGGGCTTTTGTGTTTGCACAAGACAGAAATCCTAAGCTTGTGTTTACAATTAGAGGTTGAATTAATATCTTGCCATTTTATCTTGCTACTCTGGCTTTGATTAAATTGTTATTGGTTTAACCTCCTTAATTTTATGTTGAATTATGTGATTATCTTTGGCCATTTCATGTTATGCATTTCTGTATAATTAGGATGTTGTAATCTTCTTGTTTCTTGGGCTGTGAGATTGAGTTAATGATGTCTTCTTAAGAAGTATGATACAATATTGTTAACTGATTGGCTAAATTGGTAGGGAGGAGCTCACTTAGTAAACTCTAAGCATAGGTCTCTTCCAAAAATGGCATTATAAAGAAATGCTTGAAATATTTGTATTTGTTTTGATGCAGAAGATCTCTTTTCTTATAACCAACTAAGGGCATTCAAAATCATTATTTGCTGCTTGTATATAGTTACAAGATGTGGGTTTGTTGAGGGTTTTTTTGGGGAGTGTGAGTTAATTAAATTTAATGCTGTCTGTGCTGGCTGTGGTAGGCCCTTTGAGCATCCATTTAGTAGGTTAGCTCCTCACTTGTTAAGCACTTTGTACAGTATGGATTAACAAGCATCTAACTTTTCTGTATCCATCTAATTTTTCTGTATCATATTCATTATGACTTTCATTCATAACTACTTTTATCTCCTGCCCCATGCCTTGATTTGAAAAAGTCACAATATTGACTTTGTGATACCTCAATTTAGTACAGTATCCCACAGCATTAGGCTTTGCCTCATCATCAATACGGCTGTTTCATGAGTGTGTAAGGCCTGTCCCCTGATGCCCAACACACCTCTGTCAGCCCTTCAGTAAAGGAGCAAAATTAACTCTGCTCAGGGTCTGTACATCCTTCGGACTGTCCTCTGGTGAATCGACTGGGATTCGAATGATTTACAGCCTTTGGTCTGTGGATTCCAGCCATAGGGAATGACTCTCAGCTCCAGTGATGAGGCATGTCTGGATTCCTCACTGTAGGCAAAGTGAGAGCTTTGTTGTTCTCCAACAGCATGCAGGAAATAATATGGAATTATCCAATGGCTGTGGGAAGTGTGGAAGCTCTTTGTGAGCTGAGGTGATGTGCTGAAATTTCCTGGGTTTAATTTTAGTTGCAATAATAAACTAAATCTAATAACTGTCAAATAGAAGACTGGGTAATGGTACTTTTGGCTAAATTTTATCCATTTGGGTTTTCTGCTTTCTTGCTAACATTTAAATAATTGTAGCTTCTAGTGCTTTTGTAAGGAAGACTACTTCAGGAAATGTGTATGTTTTTCCTTAAACTAGTGTGGGAAAGAACTGCCTTGGGGATGCTGGGACCATTTCATTGTCTAGGAAATAGAAAATTGGCCATCTTGTCTAGACGGTACTTTTGTTTAGATGGAGCTTTTGTCAAGAAGTTTTTCCTTCCTCCCTTTAAAGGGCCCTAAAGGAAAACAATGTAGAGAGACTCTCCATCAGGGAGGTTAGTGATAGGACAAGGGGCAAATGAGTTTAAACTGAAAGAGGGGAGATTTCAGCTTGATATAAGGAGGAAACTTTTCCCTGTTAAGGATAGTGAGGCCCTGGCACAGGTTGTTCAGAGGAGTTGTGGCTGATCCTTGATCCCTGGCAGGGTGCAAAGCCAGGTTGGATGGGGCTTTGGGCACTCTGGGCTAGTGGAGGGTATCCCTGCCCATGGCAGGGGTGGTTAGAAGCAGGTGGGCTTTGAGGTCCCCACCAAGCGCAAACCATTCTTTGATAAGAAAGGCTGGACCAGATGATCCTTGAGGTTCCTTCCCACCTGGAAGGCGGGAAAATAAAATGTGTCACCACATCCAAGGATAATCATAGAATCATCGAATCATAGAATGATCAGGGTTAGAAGCGACTCCCAGAGGTCATCCAGTCCAACCCCCCTGCAAGAAGCAGGGACACCCCCAACTAGATCAGGTTGCTCAGGGCCTCATCCAACCTGGCCTTGAACTTCTCCAGGGATGGGGCATCCACCACCTCCCTGGGCAACCTGTTCCAGTGCTCCACCACTCTTACAGTAACATTTCTTACAGTAACATCTCGTAACATTTTTCAGATTGAGGGACAGCACCTAGGAAGTAGCACTGCTTCGTGCCATCTGACTGTTTAGTAGTTGGTCGTAGATTTAAAGGAGGTGGCAGGAGCAAACAAGCAAAAGTGACACTTGTGCACCACAAGTAGCCTTGCCTCTGTCTGCTTCTTTTTCTGTTTTCATTCTTTATAACTTGACTCGCTCTGTATTATTGCTTTTAATTTCTTGCTATTACTTCATTCCTCCTTAAGATGCTTTTCTGAAAACTTTGAGTAAGAAATCTGTCTGAGGGGAAATGCAGGCTTTGTATTGACTAGGAGGAGGAAATTTGGCACTTCCAATTGTTATGTTTCTTCTGCAGATCTGATCTATAAAATGGTTCTTTTGCAGTTTTTATATATCTTCAGTTCACATATCTGCACCTGGTAATGGTTGTTAAGAATGCTAAGTTAAGAATGGGTTTAGAGTTGCTTTATAATACATGGTTTATTGGTGCTTATTTTCAGAATAGGCATAGATGCTTTTGTGAATGATGAACTTGTCACTCGTTAATGTCACATGCAGAAAATCATGCATCTGTCAGTGTTAGGCAATATCAGTTTTAAAATAATTATACAAAATGTTAAAAAATAATTTTGGCATGATATTATAAGCACAAACTCGTGGTAGTGCTACTTCCCTAAGATACTTAATCCCAAAAGAATGGTTTAAGTGTAACTCATTTTAAGTGGAGGGAGTTGCACTCTCTCCCCCTCCCCACCTTAGTCATGAGTGAATCATCATAGGTGATCATGGATTGAAAATAGAGGAACAATTATGGAATTCTATCACTAAGTAGTTGCCCTCTGGGTGCCCAATTTAACTGTTGGTCTTGGATGAGCTCTTGTTGAACACAAAATACTGTCTTCTCGGCATTTTTCTGTTATGGTTCTCATCATGGGGACTAGAACTTAGAAATAACCTTTACTATACTGGTTTTGATATTATATTTGCAAAAATATTTATATTTGAAACTTGATTTGAGATAACATTTTATTTCAAAGTAATACCAAGTAAAAACATACTCTAAAACTTACTAACTTTCAATAAAGTTCAGATGGGCATTGCTTCCTAATTTTCATTTATATACTCAAGTGTGTTAAAAAGAAGGCTGTTCCTAACAAAGTTTCTAGATATTTGGTCGTCCTCCATATCAGACATTGAGTTGATTGCAGTGATTCCAGATGATTATGGATCTATAGCCTGCTTATGTGCATTCTGAAACGCTCATTGACAGTATATTTTTTTTTATTAATAAAGGCTTAAATATTTGTAGGCATTACAGGAAAATATACATTACATGGTGTTATACAGTTTAGGCTTCTCTTTTCACAAGGTGTGAAGTAAACAGCAGAGAAATTGCATCAAGTGTTGAGCTTATTTTCCAAGTGCACCAGTCAGTTAAGGGGTATGAAGCAGGAGCACAGAGAATACAGACCCATCTACATTTGTCTGGCAGGCCATTGGAAAAACCCCAGGTTTCTAGATGTGAATGAGTTGGACAGTGATGCTGCTATATGTATTACATTAACATCAGGAGGCCTTTATTGAAGACCTGATCTCTGCTGTGGTTTATTGCCAAGGATCATTTTATAGAAAGACATTTGTCCAAAAACTAGATTTGATGTGGTGCAACAGAAAATGTTGTGAAGGTTATGGTGGTGCACTGTAGTAGAGTTACAAATTAAATAAACTTATTTTAGCTTGCATAATATATGTTAAGACTAGATTAACACCTCTGTGTCAGATACAACTGCCTGGATTCTGTCCAGAGTATGTTGTTTCATGGTTCATGACTAAAGATTTTGAACAAGTTTTATTTGAGTTTCAAGTAACTGATGAATTCATAGGAGAACATCCACCTTTCCGGTTACAGTTCCTCACCATTAATATTCATGCAGTTTTGCAGGGTAAATGCTGATAACTTAAAAGTATTAATTTGTGTCCTATTGTCAGGAGTAGTAGAATGTTAAGGTCCCATTTCTTTATTCAAAAGGATGGTATATCCTAAAGGAGCAACAGTGTAGATCCAACACTGTACAATGAAAGATTTGGTGTGTGAGTACCAGCAGAGAAAGACTTTGCTTTTTGGAGGTCTTTGAGCACATATGTACTCATTAACAAAGATTATAAATGATAGCCTTTCTGATGGGGTTAGAAGATGTATCCAGCTGAAAGCTTTTACATTATACAACAGATGCATCAGGTTGGATCCTCAGCTGGTGTATTTTGATATATTGATGACATGGATTACACTAGCTAATGACCTGGAGATTATTCAGGACTTTCCATGCTTTTTTTTTTTTTCAGAAAATATGAAGGGGAAGTCAGAGGCCATTTAATTAGAAGATGTAAAACATTGAGCAAAAAAAGGAGAGTGATGTAGTTAAAATATGAAGGTGAAAGAATAACACTTCAACCATGCTGCCTTGTAGTAAGATTACATTGTACTGCTGATATATTGGAGGAGACCATATGCCTGCTGTCTGAGACTGCAGTGTGGAGATGTATGAGAATCTCACCATACACCACTCTACTGGTCTCTTATCTATTCTAGTGTGACAAATAATTCTGCTCAGCTTGTCAGCAGTGACAGCCGAGACTTTTTGCTTAGATGCCTTGACAGTGCTTGTATTAAGCAGCCAGGGCCATACACTCCATTAAGTTTTTGTAAAATGAACTGTCTGCTACTTGCTGTCTCACTGATACTGGCAGCATTTGTGAGCTATAATCCTCTCCAGCTGCCGACTGCCCGAGCAAGTCCCTTCAGCATCCTGACATGCGGGGAGTTGGGATGGTTTTAGTGGAGCCTCAGGTCATAATATTTCCTTAGATAAGGTGGGATTCCACCAACAGCATACGTTTCAAAAGACATTGAAAGTATATTTTGAAAGGCAATTCACTTCTGTGAAATTAAAATTGACAAAAAGTGTTGTGTTTTGATATAAAGGCAATGGATATATACAAATAAAGGGAAGATACTGCTGTGGTGGTGTTCTTCTGTATACCACCTACACCAGAGTAGATTAGGTCCAAAACCCAATGGCTTTTAGAGTTGGGAATTTAATTTGGAAGGATGAGAATTAATGACAGTTGAGTTATGCCTACATTTGCAAATATGGATATTTGTAACCTGATGATAAATGGAATTGAAGGCCCATTATTGTATTATTTTTTTGTGTATGGAAGAAATTGTGGAATGGGGTTCCCTTCCTTGGTATCTCTACTGCCTCAAGGTACTGAGTGGTGTGGTTGAGTTTCTGCCTGCAACATTACAGGGTCTCTGATGATGCAGCTGCAAGACTTTGGTCTCTGGATCTATGGGTTAGTTATCTAGGGTCTCTCAGTGACACTGCTGGAGGAGGTTTGCTTTCTGTTCACCTCCCAAAGGTGGAATGTGAGTATCATCTGCTTCATGGAATATAGTAGAATATCAATATTGCTGCTAGGAAAATATTTTTAAAGTCTACATTTCAAGTAATTTTCTCAATGTAGATGTGCAACACTCTTGCATGCTTTTTACGAGCATGCCAGTTGTTATACTTAGCAGTTTGCTAACTAGTGTATTAAAATCAGTAGATACATAACTTCTGAAACCTGCATTTGGTTTTGGAACAACTTCCCCATAAAATGTAAAGAATAGGAACAGAAATAAGGACTGTTGCTTGAGTTGTACATATAACTTCAATCAGTATTTCTTACTTTGTCGTGTCTGTTTAGTTCTACTTGGATGTTACAAGAATTTTTAATTAGAATGTACTGCTTGTTAGAAGAGCAGAATTATTAAGCTGAAATAAAGAAAATTTGGCTCCAAATGGAATTTGAGTTTTTTCTGTTCCTTTGTAGATCTTGGTCTGTCTTTTATTTTGCATTCTTGCATAACTATGTACTATGCATTGATATATATATGTTAGTGTAGGATATGAGTTATATTATGGCATATTGTTAGTTTTGGTTCACACAAACCAGCTATGAGGATTTCAAGGTAGTCTGTATACACTATTGCACCTGTGGTGTTTCAGTGTCTCCATTTGTACATCCTGTGATAAATATGAACATGAAACTTCTTCCCATAGGAAAATACACATTTTTTGGGGTCTGATTTAATGGTTTTTCTTTTCCACTTAAGCAATTGCAAATTGGAACTTGGCAAACTTACAGTATTATGTGGGTTATAGCATGTGTCCTGGCCCACACATATGTGCTAGGAGTGATGGAACCAATTTATTTAATGCACTTTGTGTGTGAAAAAGCACTTACTGAATATTAAAAGGGCAAGTCTTGACTCTAAAAGAGGGGGAAGCCACAGGCTGGTGACTGGCTTGACATGAGGAAGTGTGTACTGAAAAGATGGATCGAGCAATTGAGGATGGGATTATAATGTGATAAATTGCAGCTGGTTCAGAAGGAGGACTTGCACTGAGTCTAAGCCTGATTCTTTGAAGCCTTGAAATGGAAAATCAAAACTTCTTGGCTGAAGTTATGGAGGAGTTGTGTTGCACCCTAGGTGTGTAGTGTAGATAACTGGTGTTTGGAGGGAACTTGTTTTGCATTCCAGTATGTATTTGTGCATCCCTCAGAATGGGTTGGTTTGAGCACAGCTTCTTACGTGAAAAATCTGCTGATGTCAAAGTAAATGCATGCGCTGTAGAAGGTCTGTGCTGCTCCAGCAGAACCGGTGTGGTAACGACGTGCTGTTGTTGGCTGATACAGTGAAAGCTTTGCTTAGTGCAGTGGTATGATGAAGCCTGAGTTTGTCATAATTTTGAACAGATGTAGGTCCAAGATCTGCACTGAAATCTGAGCAGGAGGAAGCTTGCTCCACCTACGGCCATTCAGTTTGGGACGTGAGTCATGAAGATGGAGAGTGAATAGAAAGGGCTGTATCTGGATTCCTCTCTATACCCCTCTGGGTATTAATTTGTAGTTAATTATCCTTTACATGTTTGCTGCCCCTTTTCATTCATTGACTTTAAAAGTGTCTGTTTGTATGGGTGTGGGTGTATGAATTGGATTTTGATCTCCTTTGCTTTCTGCAGAAGTAACTTTTGATGCCAGATTTTGTAAAATCTATTTTTGTTCGTGCTGAGATACTCTTATGGCAATATCCTCCTTGAAAGAGTATTTTTTTTAACAAGCCCTGATAATGAAAACACTGGCATACCTGTATGAGGTACAGTCATACATCGATATAATTAGAACTGGGATAAGGATAAAAGGTGCATTTAAACTCTGATTTCAAACCATGAAATGATCAGACTTGAATTTCTTTCTTTTGGCAGGGAATGAATTTCAACAGTGGTGTAATATTCTGAGCTTGACAACAGAGATGTCTAAGTACTTCATTGTAAATTGGAAACAGTGTTTTCCTATCGAGTCTATAATTTGACTGTTTCAAAATAATTATTTTCCTACTTATATTTTTAAGTTGATTTTTTCAGGGCTTATTATTCTTTATGGAATGATTTTTTTTAAAGCAAGAATTGTCACCTTTTATACAGACTCACAAGTCTATGGTTTTATTTTTAATCTTTAAAAAAAAAACCTTGGAAATCTGTTAACTCATTAAAATTGGTTTTCACTCCTAAATAAGTTCCTGAATTGCCAGACAGTTTGTGTTTGTAGCAGGTTTTTTTTTTTATCAGTAATCATAACTTTGATGTACTTCTATATCTCAGTTATTACATAATAGACGTGACACAGAAGAGAAGATGACTCCAAAGCTTAAGCCCTGGCCATGAAGGTTGGGTGTCACTATGTGACCAGGATCTCAGTGGCCAAACAGAGAAAACCATGGTGGGTTACTGAGTAATGCCTGCCTCACATAATCAGAATCATGTACCAAGTCTCAAAGACATCATTGTATCACCTTCAGGTCTGGTATTTAGGAAGGAAGTATATTATGAGATAAAATTTTATGTGCTTCTCTTGTTGAGTTTATCTAACTTTCCACGTTCATGTATTAAACTTTGCAAGCATGAATCTGAGATGTTAATGTATTATATATTCATATTATATATAAAATCACATGACACAGTGAAAGAGTCATAAGAAAAATGATCCATTATTGGGAAAATATTACAGCATTATCAAAGACTTGGTGGCTCTTTCCCTTTGGCATAACTTTCATTAAAAAGAAAAGGAAAAAAAAAGAGACAATGTATTTGACTGGAACACTCAGCAGACAAGGCTTAAACTAAAAAGAAATGTGATTCTTGTAATTGACGGTGTCTCTCTGTAACCTTGTGGTCTCATAAATTAACGGTTCTTAAGCACTAATGACCTGGGAAAAGCAGATGTTGTATCCAGCTGTTAAATGTTTTTTTAATGCTTCCTTTTTTATAGAGACAGTTAATTCCAGGGTAAAACCTAAAACCATTTCAGGAAAAAAAAAATAAAGCCCTAGTGTAGTTCTCAAATAACTAACAATAACAGTGATAGTATGTAGAAGAAGCCTGAACATTAATATTAACTACTAAATTTATAGCTACTGCTAACAAATTTTGAGGTAGAAGAAGACAACAGTCTTCATCTCTTGTGCTTCAGCAATCTGCAGCCTGGTTACAGGAACCATAGCACTGTTCCCTGTTGAGCCAAGCCCCTTCACAGTGGTGACATGGGTTGTGTGTGCAGGCACTGGGAAGGACAGATGAATTTAGACTAGGGAAACCCATTCTTGGATCGCCTGGAAAAACAAGTGAGCATTGTGTGGTCTGTTGCAGAGACAAAGTTAGACTGCTTGCAAGGTATTTTTTCATTGCCCCTTAAATGTCTCATCCTCACAGGGTCTCAGTTTTTCCTGATGCTCCAGAACTGCAGATGAGAGGCAGGTTATGTGACAACCCTACATGTGTCTTGCTGCCCACTGTGCAGCCAGATGTGTCTTCCCAGATATGATCTCAGTGGTAGGATCACTTGAACATGTGCCTGAGCTCTGCTTCCCCTTGCAGCATGTGCTGGGTCACACTCACCACTCTGAATTGGGTCCTTGTTTTTAACCCAAATACTGGCAGTGAAAGCAGTTCTCTGTCTTCCAGGTCTCTGAGGGGATTTTCGACACTCAGGCAGCCTTCTCCTTCCATGTCAGAAGAGGGCATTTCCCTGTAATAATAAATTGTCATTTTAGAAGTTACAGCTGTGTGAGATCATAGAATAGTTTCATTGATAACAGTGTGGCCAAATTAAAACAAATCTGAGTTAGTGATACACTCAAAAGTTTTAATCTTCTAGATACGTGATTTGAAACCACAGTATGCTGCTTGGATGTGTTGGCAAGTTTTGCAGCCAGTGGAGGTCTAAATTGTCTGCTGTCTAAATGAAAGGGAGATGAGAGGAACAAGGGATGTGATTTATATTTTTATTTTTAAAAAACATTTAATTGATCAGAAAGAACTGTTGCATGTGTCTCCTCTTCCTCATTTGAAAACAGAATGCAAAGAAGTGGGATCACTTATCAAAAGTGTAGAGATAGCATATGTTGTACTTCCTCTTGTCCTTATGATGCAAGGAGTTTAACCTTCAAAATGAGTTATTTTTTAGTATTGGAACCAAATTCTCATGGGAATCAGTGAGGGTGGAACAGACTATGGACAGATATATCATAAGAATATTTGCATTTGTGTATATTGTGATAAGATCAGTGAAGTAGTTAATGACAAAACAATTGCCAAGCGCTTGGGGAAGTGTTTTGTCAGCTTCTGTGTGTTGATGGGACTTTTCATAATAGGTGTCGCCCAGGGAATGCTGTAGGCATCTGTGAGATCTTGGGATCATGTCTCCTAAATGTTTCCGTCCCAAGATGCAATGTGGTGTTAAACTGAGTCTCCTTGTTTCCTTCTACAGAGTAAAAGTGTGGAAATGCTCATACAGAACCACAAAAGAATCAAAAATATGATTTTTTTTCTTCAACACTTTTATTCTTTGCTACCTTGCTAATGGACTGACAAAAGAGAGAGCTAGAGATCTTTGGTCTTAAGTTTAACTTGTGACAGGTTGCAGTCACAGAAGATTTTAAACTGCTACTTGAGGTTTACTTCAATCTTGTTTTTGTATGTATTGTTAAGGAAACTATACAAACTTTGCCATTAATAACCCTAAAGATATGCATTTACTCTGCATTTGTCTCTTACTGGCTTCTTCAAATCCTAGTGTCACATCATATGTTCAACATATTTTAAAAATTCTTAGGGTTTTTTTTTTAGCTTGTGCCTTTTTTACTCTTCCTATCTGTGTCAGAAAGCAGCCATAAAAATGATTTATTTTTACTCCACATGGAAGTTCTTTGGTATTCAGAAAGATTATATGAGGGTTTTAGTGCTGACTTCGATAGCTGTGATCCTGTTCTTACTCAAATCCTGGCTGGCAGAACCAGTACAATAGTGTCAGAGGTTTTTTATATGTGTAAGAAATTATCTAATTTGTTTTGTAATTACAGTGAATACAAAGGCAAGAACAAAACTTTTGTTGTTAATTATTACACAGGAAAACAAAACATTTACATTTAAAAAAAATCTTTTATATTGTGGGGAGCAGTGGGAATGATGCCAGATAAAATATTTATCCATCTCTTCCAGACTGTGCTGTGTGAGGTAAGAATGAAAAGAGGCAGCTACAATAGCACAGAGGTGAGAAGAATGAGGCAGCTACAACAGTAGAAAGTGGTTCTTGCCACATTGTACATCTGTCATTCCTACAGGGAGGAAAAAAATGTGCTCTACCTTACTTGAGGGCAGTTGGAGTAGGATGGAGACCAGTTCTGTTAAGAGAACAAATCATTATGCCCTTCCTGTAACAGATCAGTGTTTCTGCAGCTGCTTTTTCCCCCTGCTGACTATACTGCACTTCTGGCTGTCACTAGAAGCTCGATGGTTGCCAGGAGTACAGCTCTGTATGTCATTCCTGAGGAAATGTGGAGGAGAGCTGAGCGCGGGGAAGTTTTCTGCTGCTGAGAAGGGACCTCTGAAGGATCCTCCTGGGTGGCAGCTTTCCACTTCTGTCTGACTGGAGAAGTGTCCATCTGCCCAGCAGAATGGGACAAGGTGAGTTGTGTTTGAAGGTTGAAAACAACCACATGTAGATAATCAGGGCCTTAGTCATTAAGCTACAAAATTAATACTGGTCTGTGTGTTTACTAGCAGCATGATTAAAATCCATGAGGCAACAGATTTCTGACATAAAGTTCAACGTTGTGGCTGACATTACCTGTTCCTGGTCTTCTGAAGAGAGGAGTCTAGGAATGTTGTGCATGTAGTGATCAAGAAACCTCTGCAAGTGGTTTCTTCAGCTGCTGTAAGGGGACTTGCACAGCTAGCATAAATGCTGATGGTGGTCTTTGGGGCAGAGTCCCCAGAGGTCATGGTCTTACCATCAGTGCTGACTGAAGTGTCTTGGACTCTAACTGTGCTGAAATTTCACTCTGCAACTTGCTCCAAGAAATAATTTAAAGAGTACAAACATAGCTGTGTGATAACAAGAATCATAGAATTTTTAAGGCTGGAAATGACCCCTAAGATCATCCAGTCCAACCATTAACCTACCGCCACCAAGTCTACCCTTAGACCATGTCCTCAAGCACTGCATCTACCCGTCTGTTAAACACCTCGAGATGGGGACTCAACCACCTCCCTGGGTAGCCCGTACCATGAATGCAGCATGGTTCTTGCCATAAGAATGCTGAGTTAATTTGTTTGACAGTTTCCTTGAACTTAATGCCACTGACCAAAATAACATTGCTGTTATCAATGTTGATTGTTTCATCAAGCTTATCTCTGATCAAACAGATCAACTCTTTGCCTAAATAAAATATTCTTGATGCTTATGGCTGCATTCAGAATGACTTTTGCCAACCATTTAGGAGCTGTGACCTGTTTAACAAGGAATAAATTGAAAAGCTCCTGTACTTTTTTATATTAAGAAAAATCTGAAAGAATGGAATATGTATTAAGGAATGGCTGATATCAAAAGCTGTCGATTTCAGCAGACTCCTGAGCTACATCTGTCTATTGTGCCACCTACAGTAAGAGACTTGTGGATCTGCTTAAAAGGGTATTTTATTCAACAAGTTATTTGTTTGTGCAGTGGTATACAAGTTACTGAATCATAAGTCTGTGTGAAATTTGCTTTGTGAATTTTTTCCCAAGTGACATTAATCTGGTTTTAAGTGTCTGAAAGTTCTGTGAAATTGCAGCAATTTTATTTAATTTTGTTGAATAATGTCTCGTATCAGGAGGGAACCAGGAGGCCGTGGATGCTTATACTCATGATATTAACTTTAGCTTCAATGAGAAAAGCTCTTAAGCAGTGCTTAATTTCAAGCCTGATAATCCTTGTGGTTGTCAGTGAAACTTCTCTCCTGCTTAATGTTCAGTACACCTTGAGTGGTGGTTGTGAAGGATTGTGTAATGCTCAACTCTATCCACTTTTGTGTAGTTCCTTGTAACATCATCTATAATTGGATATTGAAATAGATGTTCTGATATGTAGCAGACTGGTAAACTTTAGGTAAGAAAGAATTGTCTGAGGACTGAGAAAACTACTGTGAAAGTTGATGTTAAAAATTTGAAGATTGGGAAGGTATTCCCTTAACTTCATAACATCCTCTGTGTTGCTAAATCATGTTTCTCTGATGACAGTAGCTTGCTTTAATTTTGTGCATCTACAAAATGCAAGGGTAATTATTTGACTCTTGGCATTGGATGGAAGAATAGAAAATACTTTAAATACGCATAGCCTGTGTAGGTTCCTTTTTTTTAGAAATAGAGAAGTGAGACCAGTAATGTTCTGCATGGTGTTGGGATGATATACATTAATCAGGATGTTCTGTCTCAAAAAAAAGCTTAATCTGTGTCATTGTTTAAATTCCTTCAAACCAAACTTGCCCTTGTGTTAGAGTATTCTGCTTGTTGATTCTGCGTGGTTTGGCTGAGGCAAAATACTGAATTGGTACAAAAGTGTAGGGATTAGAAATTGAATCACTGCTTGAACAAGAACCACCCCACTGGTTCTATAGTCAGTACCTGTTGTTCAATACCCAGTGGATGTCCATGCCAGAATCTCTTGGCCTGCTTCCTTAAAGAGTGGTGATCCAGTCCTTGTCTTGGTTGAGTAAAGTCTTGCTTAACCTAGCTGGTGCTGTGGCTGATCTTCTGTTAGAGGTGTTACTAATATAGGACTTATCTTGAAACTGAAGGACATTCATATTTGGCAGTACTTGGGCTGCTTTTTAGTGTGAAAAGCATCTCATGACGGTCCTTCCCACAGATGTTGTTTTCCTTTAGAGTCCTAACAAGAAGGTTGAGTTGTGTACTGTTCTAGAAATAGCCCCAGAAAACATAGTTATGGAATGTAATCTGAACTCCTCGTTGCCATGTAGTTGATACTACTTGCTGAAGTCAAGTGGCTGAAATAAAGCAAGTAAGAAAAATACCACAAATTCTGGTAATGTAGAACTTACCCCAATGCTGAAAGCTCAGCCATTGCCTCATTGAGTGCTGCAGATATACTGGTGTGTACAAACTGTGCTCTATTCTGATTTTGAATGATAAAGAACTTGCTATAGAATGAAAGAAACATTTTTAATTGCCCTGTGTCAAAGGGAATTCCAAGAACTGACCTATGTCAAAGTAATTTCCACAAAAGACATCAATATGGTAGAAATCTCTCTAAATATCTTTAAGGTATCCACGTGTTATCTGATATTACTAGTTTCCTTAGGAAAACTACCGTGTATTTGTTGTGAAACTAAGAAAAATATTGACTTTACCTGTTCCTGAGAGTCTTTTAGGCTACTTCAATTAAAAAAAAAAAAATAAAAATTAAAAACCCACCCTAAAACAATCCCACAAAATCCAGTATTTGTCTTTTGATTTTGAATGGAATATTGCAGATGCATAGGATACTACTTGACCATTCCTAGTTATTCTATTTGTCTGTTATAGAGCTTTTGCCAACATTATGGTTTCATGAAGCTTTCAAAAATAGCCTGGGCTTCGAAGGAAAGTATTTTAAAGAAAAAAATCTGTAAACATGATCAATGCTGAGAAGGTTGCAAGGGTAAAACTGCTCGAGTTCTTCAAGCAGAGACCATTGGCAGTGTTCAGTAGCATTGCTTCCAAATGCAGTTTACCTTGACTGTAGTAGTGTCTGGTTAGGCATTTACACCATCAAGGGAGTGTTGGTTGTGTTGTGATGGTATTAAAGCTTCTGTGTATCACTTTGGTTCTCTAGTTCTTTGGAGAACTCTTTCAATTAAAGGCATTATACTCCTTGTACTGAGGAACAGCATAAAAGATGTGAGGATGAAAGAGATATCGTGCTGATGAAGGCCTATGTTGAAAGGCAGCAGATAGAATTTATGTGGGAGCAACTGTCAGGGAAAATGGTAATTAATCAAGACCCTTATGCTCCCTTTTCAGAATCCTATGAATATGACAATAGGCATCATCTTTTGAATATTGACTAGCCAGGAACCAAAACATTTATACAATTGATCCATTAGATCCTGTTGCTGTTTGTGATTTCTGTCTAATAACATACTGCTATTTTGTTGTTCTAGTCAAGGACCTAATATTTTCAGACCTTATGAGATTGAGGACTATGGAGAGGTAAATGAATTTGTATGTTTTAGTAACTTAATATATTAAGAGGTAAAAAGTCCCGAGACTTAGTAGTAAAAAAAGCTTATTAGGTACATATGTATAAAATACATGCAAATTGGTACTAATACATATAACTTACATAAAAAAACAAATAAGCAGAAGCAGTCTCTTCAGGTTGTCACTACTATGTGCATGCTGTAAAAGGGTTATCCATGGCTCTTTTAGTTTGTCGATGTGAAGTTGATATTCAGCCTTTGTAGAATATTGATGTATGTTTCAGAATGTAGGGTGTGTTTTCAGAGCTTTCAGTTAGCCTTTACTTCTTCCTTTCTCTTACTTCAGAGCCTGTAATAGTAATTTCTGAAGTTCCTCATTAAAGTGACTGGCTTGTTCAGCATTGGTCAATAAATGACATAAGTTGTGTGTCAAAAGAAGAGATTCTCACTAACATCCTGGAGTGTTTAAGCTGATTGGACTCTGGCAGGGACTGTAATTGCATTGGGAATGACAGGCACTCTGCTCTGCTGACCCCTCACTGCGATTTCTATAAGAGGTTGGACATACTATATAACATCATGTCTCCTGTAAAGTTTTTTTTAGCATTTATAAAGCTATTGCAGTCATCTTTATCTTGAAAAAAAAAGTGAATGTCAATCTGCTGCTATGCTGCCCTTCTAAAATAAAATTCAGCTATTAAAAAGATTAAGGCTTAAATGCACAGCCAAACAAATGGTGCTGGTGTACTCGATTCTCCCAGCTCTCTGGAACTCCTCATCTCTAACAGCCTGGGTGTTGTACTGTGAGCTGGGCTGGAGTGTGCTCATGGAAATCATGCTGCTGACTCTAGTGGGAATAAAATAAGTGTTTTATAGCTCTGTGTGGCAAGGCTTTTTCTTTTACTGCAGCTCGTGTTTGAATGAGCTTCTGACATTCCTGATTCTCGGCAGAGCATTAGACCAAAAGGTTGATTACTGCTACCATAAACCACTCAATGTATACACTCTTTTATTTGAGGTCTCTCCATCTCCTCTCAGAGGAAACGAATGGAATGCAATTCATTACCACCTGGAACTTTTTGCCAGTTTTCCGTTTAAATTAGTTTTTCTGTATTAATTTTCACGTTAGCTGTCTCTTTGATGTAATAATTGAGTCTTTTTCACAGTGAAAGAAAAGAAAAAAAATCATCAAGGAGTGTGTTTTGGATGTTTAAAAAGAGGTGATCCGCAAAATTGCATTGCTTAATAAAACTCTGGATGATTTCTGGTACTGAGTTTGGTTCACTTATGTACTTTATAAAAGATAGCTGCCTGAGAGTTGACCATAAAGGGATGAAAGTGTGGCATCTGCCCACAGGATAGATCTTTCCTAGCTGCAATACTGATCTTACTGGAGTTCAATAACTTACATCCTGTTAGCTTGAATGCAATTCATGTTAGTTAATGACCTGCAATCAACCTGTACATAACTCTAAGTGGCTGATTAGTAGAACGTTCAAGCATAAGTGAACAGGGCATTAAGTGTCTTTTGCAATGGGGCACAGGTGGTCCATAGAGTTTTGAATGAGGCTGGCTGTGAAAATTTCAAAGCAGCTCAGGAAGTGCTCCTGGTGAGCATCATCATCTGTGTCTGTGCGAAACGTAAGCAGTCTGAGGGTGATCTGTGGAAACAGTTTATACCTCAGGTAGTTGTGAAGTAATTTGTTTAATTCAGATTTCTGTGAGCCATTACCAGCCATAAGCTGGTGGTGCCAGGTTGCCAAAATAACATGACCTCTCATGTTATTTTCAAAGTTTCTGTTACAAAATAACTCCAATTCAGTCTTACCCATGTCAGTGTACTTATGCTCCTTGTTTTGTATGGATGTAAGCAAATACATATGTGTGTGTGTGTATATATATACATAAATAAACATACAACTCAAAATCTAGGTTCAAGAAGGCAGGAGTTTTGGGGGTTTTTATGTGATTAGGTAAATGTTTCTCTTTCTCCAGATTCAGCTGTTATATAACACGCTTGTGTTAAATGAAGTGTCATTGGGCTGCAGATCCATGGATAGTGGTAATCATTGTAACTGTTAGCCTAAAGTAGATGTGCTACTAACCTTATCTCATGAGTGTGTTATTAAAAGGACAACACTATTTAGGGTTGTCAGGAAAATCAATATTGAAATACAGTTGCCCCGGTCATTAGTATCATCAGTAAAAATGTAGATGCCTTCTGGTTGGTGGTGCAGAGATGAAGGAAAACTCCTGACTTGCAGAGAAGAGGGTGCCATAGAGTGCAGTGTGTACCTCCTGAAAGTCTGGGCAATAGGAAATTAAAAAAACCCACCCAAACCACAAACCCTTTGAGTAGTTGAACGTGGTGTCTGAGAATACAGGAATAGGGAAAGGGGAAATGAAGATGACACTTTGTAGTGACACCAGAACATTGATTTTCATAAATTTCCAGTTGTAGATTAATGAAATGTTTTATTTTGCACCCCGGGAGTGTTGCTCTGTGTGTTCTGACAGCTCATTAGATTGTTACTGTGGTAGGTGGTAGCAGCCCTGCTGAAAGCTCGGGATTGAGCGAGGAAAGTGTTTGCTACTGTGCAGGATACAATGGTGATTCTGGTGCTTGCTTCAAAGCTTTAGAGTAGCATCAATTTACTGCCTCGCTGGAGTGAATCTTGTTAGGTGTTAGGCATGCTAACTAATGCAAATTTTAACCGTGTGATAGATAGCTGGAACCAGAAATATCTCCCAAGCCTCCATCCTGCCACTTGAAAGCTTTAAGGTGTAAAAATTTATGGTGTACTTGCCCAACTTGTGCCATTGTGGGGCATTCAATTATGGATCTATGAGGCTAGCTTGATATTTTTCATTTTCTAAACTTCTATGCAGTTACTCATTTCAGGACAGATTCAAAGTGTAGCATTCTGGAAACTGTGTCCTCTCTCTCTCAAACACTGTTGAGCCGCTGCTGAGAAGTCTCAAAGGAAATAAAAAAAGTAATGGAGCTGAATTAGATCGCAGGGAGTGTGTTATGTGCTGCCACCTGTTCCCAAGGATGCTCAGGACTTTGGATAATGCTTATGTGATGACTATTTTTGTCTGGTCTTCAAAACAGCTATTAATTTCTATATTACAGAAGTTACTTGAATTTCTGATAACTTGTTGGGAGCTTCAGCATCACAGTGTTGTTGGACTTGTAGCCTGTAAAGGGTTCAATGGATGCTTGATCTTACTCGGCTTCTTGCCAGGGTTGTAAAATGTAGGTGTGCTTGGTCATACAGCAGGGAACAGGACTAGTATTGAAACAAAATAAGGCCCAGGGGATGGCTGAAGTGTAGCCATTCTGGATTGCAAACCAATATAAGGTTTGTTATCTAAAGAAATTAAAGTTTTTGGTAGGCTGGGGCTTATGGCCTGCCTGAAATATACTTATTGTTATTTGTAACTTATTTGTCCTTACAAACCTTTACATAATAGTGTATGGTATAAACATCCTCCTCTTCTTCCTTCATGTGCTGCTGAAGCTGTGACTGGTTTTTCTACTAGAGATAATATTAAATCAGAAAGAAAAAGCAGAAATACTGCCAGCTTTGCTTGGTTCCCCAGGAAAAGCTGGTGGGGGGGTTGGAACCAAGCTTTGCTTTGAGGGGACATTGATCACCTGGGGAGAGCTGCTGGGGACTGACCTGAAGTTAAAACCATAAGTGCTGTGTTCAGGAGACCTGATGCAGGCAGAGAGAGAGGAGGCAGCAGTGTGGGGCTGTTTGCTCAGCATCAGGCAAAGAGATGTGTGACTCAAGCAGGAGAAGCTGTAAGTGCTTTAGCTGGAGGAGAGCCATCCCAGTCCTACATGGAACTGGGTGCTACTGGGTTTGAATTTGAATAGAAGCTGTGTCCTTTGACACTCTTAGGTGGTGCATTGAAGGGGGATGCCAGCCTGTCTGCAGATGGCTGACTTCTACAAAGGTTTACCTGAAGACTCGTTTATTCCGTGTCCTGAGTACCTTTCTCAGTGTTCTGCAGACAGGACATGCAGTTAGAAAGCCTTCTCTAGGCTGGGAACCCCCAAACTTAGTTGGCTTAGTTGCTACTCTTGAGGAAGTAAGACTTGTGTTGTACAGTGGTAGGGACAACTCACATCTCTGTGCTACATCTAGTAAGTTTTTTGGAAGAAGTGTAAGTCCCCAGCACAGCTTCCTCCTGTGCGTGGGGAGATGCCAAGGGGCTGCTGTGCTGGGACACGTACAGGTCCTGGTGATGCCGTTTTTCTGGCATCTTAGTAGTAGCTTGTGTGTTGCTAGTTCTAGATGCTTAACCTTGAGGGAGTTGGTGGTGAGGTTTATAATCCTCTTCAGGTACACTGATACAGGCATATTCTTTCCTAGCTAAAATGTTATGTTTTGGTTTAGTTTTTTTTTTTCCCTTGAACAGTTCCAGTATTAACTAATAGTAGTGTAAGGTGGTGTAGATAGAGACCATTGCCCATATCTCTCTAAATCTGCCTCTAATCCTCCCTAAAGCCATATGCTTGGCATATTAGAGTCATAAGTACAGGATGCAAATGTGAAACATCAGGGTTGTTTACACAGAGTGTTAAGGTATGATTCATACTGAAATAGTTTTATCTTGTGACTTCGTAGCTCGGGATTAGCAGAAATCATGACTACCAGAACTTGATAAAGTGTGAATGCTGTGACGAAAACACTGGTGATGCACTTTTAAAAAAAAAATCTCAGAACCTTGAAGACTCTTGTATAACTGAGAAATAAAATGCATAAACATTTCAATACATGTGTTTTAAAAGCTTGACTGTGAAAGTAACTGATGGAAACTCCATAGTCTGGTTTGGGGAAGCACAGAAACATATGATGGATTCAAGAGGTTTGATGAAGTAGTTTAACAGAGCTCATTCTCTTTAGATTATTCTGTGCTTCTCTGCTACAGTGGTGGCAGCTCAGACATCTCCAGAGGTTACAGCACCCAGACGGGTTGTAGTGGCTCTTCACTTGGTACAGGGTGCTTGTTCAGGTCAGGTTTTTCATTGTGTTACAGTTCAAGTGATGGCTTTGCTGTGATTGCATCTGTTTGCTTTTATGCATTTGAAAGAATCATGCATTAAAACCTTTTTGGTATTGTGCAGTAGAAAATACTGATTCCATAATTTGTTAACAGGTATGTGTTCTTCTTAGAGAAATGGAGTCTTTCCAAACAAAAAGAGGTCAGTGCCAGACAGAATGTGCAAAACCAAGTTAATTAAACACCTTAGAAACACTTGAAAAAATGTTTTGTAGATTGAATTTATGTTCTTTGTTATAAAATTATCTGCATTTATTACTTCATTCCAGAAGAAGAAAGCAGAGGGGAAAAATTAAGCATAGATTTTTTTTTTTTTTTCCAAGGCTTTTCTTTTCCTTGACAGCAAGCACTTGCCATTCTTCTGTTTAAGGAGGCTTTTGTTTAGTGGTGGTGTAATATAAATAGTTAATATCAGGAAAACAAGTAGACACCAGATACTGGGGAGCCATCTGTGTCAGCCTATTCTCTATTTCTACAAAATTAAGGGACTTAACTTCAGTCATGTCTTAATGAATATGCAGATTATTTCCACTGCTACTAAATCCGATGGGCATTCTTGAGACAGTCATCTTTTTTTTTTTTTTTAATCAGATTCCATGTTCCTACTTAATCTGTGCCACCTTGGCATGAATTAAGTATATAATACATTTATGTATAAATAAATGTAAAAATTATTAGTTAACAGCAGTCAAATTTGTCACTTGAACTTGCTTGAAGTGACACTTTGGGATACTTTATAATGGATATACAAAGCAAGCCTGGCACTGCTTCCTTCAGCTTCAGAATTCAGGTACAGTGGGGCTGTTTTACATTGTTTGAAAGTGATGCAGCCTGATTATTTCAGTGGGTTATTTCCCAAGCAGTTAAATAATGTCAGTACTGTTTCCAAATGGCAATGTACTATTGGTAACTTCTGCAAACAGAGAAAGTGACAAATTTATTTTGATAGGAAAAGCTGAATAGGATGGGGTGTCAAACTGCTATACATTTATTGGAATGTAAAGAGAAAAAAATAAAGAAAATTTTTTAAAAATTGTTTTTTATGGCAATTCCTAAAATCAGAAGCTGATGAGAAGCTCTTCTTACTCTGGAAAAGCAAGACTGACTTGCATCCACTGCCTGTATCTTCTCTATTATTTTTCCCAGTGTTGCTATTGCTGCTAATCTTTCCTATCAATGCTTTCCCAGCTCTCTTAAATCTCACATTTTTTTTTCCAGGCTTGCTTGAAACTGAGAGGTAGACTAATATCCTTCTCCCTGAGATATACTTCTGACTCTTTGCTTCTGCTAGAGGGAAGAGGTTAGAGATAAAGCCCACTTAATGTGCGTGTATTTCAAGTTTTTCTTGGAGATTATTAGTTCTTGAGTGTAATGGAAGTAGGAATCCCAGACTTCCTTTAAAATCCAACCCAGCAACTGGGGATAAGTAGTAGTTAACTACCAAAGGCTTTGTTCGTTGGTTGGGGAGACCTGAAAGATTTGAAGTTTACAATAGGAATTTCTATTTCTTTTCTGGTTGTGCTTTCTGTACAAGTAGAATATTATGAAAACATACGTTTAAAAAAAGCGGTGAAATGGTTTTAAATTACCATTAAAATGATTCTGTTTTAGAGATGAGCTGTCCCTATGTGCTTATCAAGTCTGCTGCAGGTTGCAGATGAATACACGATACCTTGGGCTGTCTGCAAAATAGCCATTGAAATCTATTGGAAGATAAATTGCAGAATGTATGCTGACATGCTCTCTGAATATTCTAGGGCTGTTTGCCACTCTCAGGTGTGCTAGGGACACATAAACACGCAAATAGGAGGAGAGTCTGGCAAAGGAAATGGAAATATTAACCTTTGTGCCTTTTCATTAGCTAAAACAGAGAAATAAAGTGCCAATTTTCATTCTTTTTCTTCATTTTTTTTCCCTAAAATAATAATTTCATCTCAAGAATCCAAGCTGAGCAGTGCACCTGATGGAGCCTCAAATTGAGAAGGTAGCAGTGAAGCAAACCAAACTTTTCCCATATCATACTCTTCTGTGTTTGCTGCCCATTAAAAAAAAATAAATCTAATTCTTGAACATCCAAGTCATAATCTGTAGTGTAATAACAGCAAAGGTTCTGTTGGTTTTGTTTGTTTTTTTTTTCTTTGGGCATTATTTGCCACTTTATTTATTCAACACAAATGTATGAAAGCAGTGGAAGTAGAAACAGAACTCAAAGGCAGGTTTACAAGTGTGTGCACTGTTTGCTGTACAGATGGACAAAGCAGTTGATATGTTGGTGAGTCTTGGAGCTAGTTGTAAAGACGGGTATAGCGTGACTTGGCCTAAAGATGTTGTAACAAGTTGGGTTTACTGGTGTGAATGTTTTTTTGTTATAGCTTCAAGTTCAGCATCTCTGCATTATTTATAGCCATCTGCTTGATGTGTTGAAGGCTCTGGCTCAATTAGATTACCTTTTAGCAGTAACAGCTCTCGGGAACAGTGCAAACTGACATGTGTCTGTGTGCTGCAGAGTAAATAAGTGAATAAAGTTGGTGTCTTCCTGAAAGTTTCTTTAACTCATTTTCTTATGGAATAAAATGCCCTATACTATGAAAAGGGAATATTAAGGTCTAGAATCACAGATTGGCTTGGGTTGGAAGGGACCTCAAATATCATCAAGTTCTAACCCCCTGCCATGGGACACCCTCTACTAGACCAGGTTGCCAGAAGTCCCATCTGACATCTATGGAAGTCACAGTCTACAAAGGACTAAACAAAAAACAACCTACTCACAACCCAGTGAGTTACAAATGCCTCTGAGCTGTTGAGTTTTCAAAAAACCTACATTTCAGTTTTGTAGGATGGAGTGGTTTCTAAACTTAATTTGGGGGGGATCAAGCAGGATGTGACAACTTAAACAAGATGTTTAGAAAGACCAGCCAAGAGAGATGGAACCACAACATAGAGCAATCCTGGGGCCACAGGCAAACCCTTCAGTCCTTTTACAACCCCTGTTGCTGACAGCAGCAGTGGGAGAGCAGCATTCCTCTTCTGCAAGATCTGTTTTGGAGGAAAATTATGTTCACAGATGATTCATACACTGTGGAAATATGGGATGAATGAGGTAAATTACAGCGACTTCCTCTTGAGTATGGGTGGAGAAAGGAAAAGTTGATCTTTAATATTCTTAGAGAACTGTAAGTTGTAAACAAGAGTCAGTGGCTCGAGAATTTGCCTGTGTGTTTAATAATCAGTATAAGATCGAGAGGCAAAACAATCTTCTACCCTTGTTGGATTGGAAAGTGAGAAGATGACCAAGATTGTGAAGTCCTCAGTGGTGTAATATCAAGGAGAGCTCAAGTATTCACATTTATACATTCATTTGTGCTAAATAAAGCCATAGATGCAAAATGAAGGATGTTAATCAACTAAGAGATATGAGTTCTTAGGTAAGTGGAAAGTAAGTGTTGACTAGTAAACTTCTAAGCTTCTTACTGTGTTTCTGCCAAAACCTTGCACCTGGGTGGTGAGGTGCCCTGTGTCAGCAGCTGTTACCGAGAGCCAGTGGCTCAAAAGGGATGAAAAAAAAAATCTTTAAGTTTCACATTCAGTCAGGAGAATTGCCCTGAGAAAACTCTTTTTGTGGTAGAAGTGCTCAGGTAAGTATATTCTTAATCTTTAATGTTTCTTCTGTTGAATTTGGCTGTTAACTGCTTAAGATTAACAGTACATTAAGCCTCAGCATTAACATTAACACAATGGAGCAGTTCCTGTAGTTGGGAGCTTTTAAATGTGTTTATTATTGTTTGTTTACAGGGGAAAAATAGAAAGGTGGGGAATTCTGCCCTAACAGAGATGAACAGAAGCTGTCCACTTTAAGGGCCATGGATAAACCGAGCACACAGTATCAGTAACATTCTTACTTGTAATTATGTGATTTGGGTTTTAGCATCTGCTTCTTTCTTAATTGGGTAAATTACAGCTGATACAAATTATTATGACAATGACAGTAATTGCAGATTGATCAATTAGAGGAACAAAGATGCTGAAACTAATTTGATTGCTCCCCTAAATCATCTGGGGCTGCAGTTGTACGGAAACGCTGCCATTGCTTCATTTTGTGGAAGTTGTTTTTCGCTTTCAAGCTGCTTCTCGCTCTTCTGAAATCAGCCCGTTATTATCTTAGCATGACATTTGGCCTGCAGTTCCCAGCTAGGAATGAAGAAGGCTATCATTGGTCCTCTCTGCACAAAATGGCTGGGCAGAACATTTCTGTGTACAGGAGCTGTTATTCTCACCTTTTGAAGAGCAATTTCGTTGATGACTCGGAGAATATTTGACCTTCAAAGTAAAAGCTGCAGGCAGTACAATTTGTCTTTATAGCAGCTGTGTACAGGTTGGGGGGGTTCTTTTGCGTGTGTCTTCCTTGTTAGCTTTGAGAAGAATAATCTCTCACTTCTCTGTAAACTGTAGTGATCCTTATTGAACTGGTTAGTCCCATTCAGACTTGCAACCATATTACCAATCTTGGAGGACATTAAGATTTAAGATGACTTCCTTCTGTCAGAGAAGCTGCAAGAAGGACTTTGAGGGAATGTGGATATATAATTCCTTGGAAATTTTATGCAGATCTTGTGCCTCGAAGTTTTGAGCACACTTAACTTTTTTCAGTAGTTTTTAAAACCTTTTATGTACTCTGGGATGCTGTAACACAAATAAAAATTGTCAGTAATTAAAGACATCACAGTTAGCAAAGAAAGAATTTCTTTTCTACTGAAAATAGTTTTTGCACTACACTCAAAGACTTCCCCCAAAATATTAAGATAAACTTTGCTTTGTCTGCTTTGTCAGATGTTGAGATTATTGATGTTTTCTCTAATTTTGATGCACAAAATTCAATACAATGGGTTGACAGAATTAGTGTCACAGATGCACACCAAGGGGGGGTCCAATTACTGTATCAAAGTGTAGTGTCTGTATTCATACCTGGAATCACAGTATTTTTCTGAAAAGGAGCTATTTCTATTGAGAGAGAAAATATTTTTTTTTAAAAGCTGGGGAAAAATAGATACTAAATAGTGATTGATTATTTTCCAACACTTGTCTATATTGATAGATGCTGTACTGCAGTAGGTATTAATGTGTTCAATTTAATACTTGTGTTTACATTTGAAATTAAAACCTAATAATATATACCAGTTTAGAAGCAGCTTTTCTGTCTGAATACTGTGTATTAACAGATTGGGGCTAGTGATTTTGCTGAAATCAGAGTTTTACTAGATTTACAGAAGAATAAATGACCTGAGGATTTTTCTCTTCTATTTGGTTTCTTTCATTGTATTATCTAGGAGTTTTTAACCTGTCTCTAGATAGATTGGCAAGGTCTCTCCTGTACAGGACTGGCTTTAGGCTGTGAAACTGAGCAGCTGTTTGACTACATAAGAAGTTAGCTTTTTGCTACATTTCTGTATTGCTGTTGAAATCCAGTCCCTTATGATATATATTGTAGTAACTTACATTCAGTGATGGAAATGAATCTGGAAATCCAGAGCCTGTCAGGGGTCTGCAGGTGCTTTCCTTTTCTGATTGCTGCCCTTTGCTGGGACAGAGATGTGGAGCTGGCATAGTGACAGATGTGGTTTTCAGCTGGAGGTTTACTTGCTTGGCTATTAGGGCATCTCTTCTCAAGGAGAAAAAAAGGTGATTATATCTTGTACCTGTAAAGATGCTACTTCTTTTCCTAATGTTATGTCTCCGTAGGAGGCTCAAGCAAGAGGCTAAAAGCTGGACTTTGTGGAGTGTGTGTTAAACTTGATGCAGTACCTAGCTACACCTTTGGAAAAGGAGCTGAACTAGGTCTGTGTTTTGGTTTCTGGTGCTGTATTCCACTTTGTGGAAACGAAGTCAATAATGTGTCTTCTGTTAATGCAGCACTCTATTCACAGAATCACAGAATTGTAGTGGCTGGAAGGGACCTCAAGATCGAGGCCACCCCCCCTGCCAAAGCAGGTTCCCTA
>VXBZ01012772.1:230770-426973 GCA_013399135.1 Heliornis fulica | reverse complement strand
CTGGCTCATGGCCAACTTGTCACCCACCAGGACCCACAGGACCTTCTCTGCAGAGCTCCTTTCCAGCAGGTACTCCTCCCCAGCCTGTACTGACACCTGCAGTTGTTCCTTCCCTGGTGCAAGACCCTACACTTGCTGTTATCAAACCTCATCTGATTCCTCAGTGCCCAGCTCTCCAGCCTGTCCAGGTCTCACTGAATGGCAGCACATCATTCCTACATGTCCACCACTCCTCCCAGCTTTGGATCATCAACTACTTGCTGAGGGTAGACACTATTCTCACATCAAGGTCGTTGATGATGATGTTAAACAAGACTGGACCCAACACCAACCCCTGAGGAACATTGCCAGTCACAGGTCTCCAGCCAGACTCTATTCTACTTCTTAATACAGAAAAATCTTCAACTTTGCTTTTCATTATGGGAATAAATGTATCAAACTAATCAACAGGCTAGAAGAGCTGACCTTTGTAGCAGCCGAGCAACAAATTCCTCAAAAGCATCGCTGGTTTTACTCAGTCCCTCCTGAATCTTTTTCATGAATTATTTTTATTGACAGTAAATTATATATAACCAGAGGACAGCAAGCACTTGTTCACAGTGCTAGAATCATTCCCTTTTGCTCACATACAGTCTTGATGAGAGCCTTGTGCTCCCAAGTACTGTATGTGCCCCTTTCCTTGGGGGATGATGCTTGTTAGCTTTCTATAAGGGACTGTAAAAGAAAGTAACCATGTGCAGTTGTTTGCTGCTAAGTAAAAATGCATGCAAGTTCTTGCCTGGTAGAGAAAAATCCATTTTCATATAGCCTCTCATTTGAAAAGAGTGCTTTACAGGGGATTAGGAAGGGACAGTGGGAGGGAGATACTCCATGCAGTAAGCTCAGCTTAAAGCATAGCAAATGTCTTTCACAGGCTCTAAGTTAGTGGGTAAATTTAACTGCCAGTGGAGTGGAGAAAAGGCATGATTCTGTGAAACACACACACACACTCCATTTATTTAGGACTATTTGAATAGTTTAGTTGGAGATGAGGCAATTCATAAATTTTGTGGAGTTTAGCTGTTTAGGGTATTTTTTTCAAGGCTTTTGTTCTTCCTTGACTCTTTTTTTCCACCAGGAGTTCATTTAATTTGTAAGACATTAGGACAGTATTTGTAGAACAAAAATGTCTCTTAACCTTAAGTCTGGTGGTGTATTGATATTTAAAGCTGTGATAATGCTGTTAGCAAGAAGCTTTTAATTGCATGATTAGAGACCAACAAAATTAGGCTCACCGATGTGCAGTCATGATAACCTGGAGATATCTTTAAATACACTGTTTAGCATAAGTTGCCAGTCACTAGCATCCACATAATGCCAATGTAATGAAAATGCTTCTAAAAGCATGTACTTCAGGAGATTTGGTGCTTGCTCTGTACTCCTTTGCCAGCCAGCTTTGTGATAGGCATTGTGTATTTTCAGAATGTTGCTGTGGTTCAACATCTCAAAAAAAAAAAAAGTTAGTTATTGATCTAATGTCCTTAGAAAAATCCTTCTCTGTGCAGGTTTCCTATCATCAAAATGGTTGTCCTCGAGCACACTGTGTGGGTAAGTTCATCAGGAGACCAGGATCCACAAGGGTGGTTGTAACAAATCCCACTGGTGCATCCAAGTTGGCTTCACTCGTGAGCTGCAGTGGGAACACCCCAGCTGTGTGTTTTGATACTGGTGCTGAAGAAATGGTGTAGTGAAACACATATTGTCTGTTAACAGTCTGAAGTTTATGGTGACAGGGCAGATTGTAAACGTGGCTTTACTGTTGGATCTTCTTTTGTGTGTATGCTAATGCCCACCACCGTGATACAAACGGAGAGCTTTTATGAAATGGTCCACACAAATCAGATATTGTTCTAGATTACTTCGGTAGGTTTTTTTGGGATGTGATTTGGCAAGCATGAGTTACCAACAGGTGTGAGTTACAGGAATGGTAATATGTCCTTTTTTTTTTTTTTTAAACTCCTTTCTCTTCCCTAAAGTATCATAAACTCCACGGCGTAGTATGGTCAAGGCAAATACTTCCCTTTTACTATTGTGTGCTCAGCGGTGCAGTTGGAAATGATTAAGGACAACTCTTGGCAATATATTTGCTCATGACAGTGATTCAACACTTTGTGTTTCTGAGCAAGGAACAGGGCTGCAGCCATCCCCTAATTGCCCTCAGCCTCATGTGTGATGAGTGTTTTCTGCTTGCGTCGCGTGCTTTGCCCATCTTCTGCACTTGCAGCCTTATAGTTAAACTATAGTAAGGTACCTTACATAGGTGTTACACTCTGGAGATAGCAGTTGCATAGCATCATTCATTAAAACAAAATAAACAAACCTACATACTCTCTGCTGCTTTTCATTTTGAAATAAGAAAATGATCTTGGCACAGGGCACTTCCTGGGGATTAATGACTGGCTGGGGTTAATGGCCCTTGGCTGCGCTGTGGGCCATCAACTCCTCCCTGCTGGTCATTAATCTGCAGGAAATGTCCTGTGCCAAGATCATTATTGTTGTATTTGGGTTCTTTGAGAGCTGAATTCAGGAACCCACACTGCTCTAATGTGTGAGAGCCTGCTGGGTTTTCTTACATTTAGGCCCTACACATTATTTTTTTTTTCCCCCTGAGCTTATCTGAAGTTTCCAAACGTTTCACTTAATGGAAAGTGACTGTAACGCTTCAGGTCCTTTAAAAAATAATTCACTGAGCAGCGACCAAGGTAATGCTAAACTTTTTGTGGTGAAAAGAAAAGTTCTGTGTGGCAAACAGTTTTGGAAAGAATATGTACTTGAGGGTAGCCTGTGCTTGGTGGTGTCGTGTAGAGCAACAAGTGCCTCGTTGTACTTGGTATGGGAACATGAAGACAGTCCTGTAAAGTAGGACTGGGGGACTCAGGGTCTGTGTAAGCTCTAAAAATCATCTTCAAGAAAAGATGATTCCCATCTTAAAGAGAATTTTGCTTTCTTGGTAAATTAAAGGTGAGAAGTGGTACACTAATTTTCCTTCCCAGTGCCTACTGATTCTGCAAGTGGGGTTTCTCTTCATTCTCCCCATATGATTTCAATTTAAGAATACACAATTTATTTTTTTTTAAGATTCTGCCAGGTAAGTTTTACTCTGCACTGAAATCAGTTTAGGGTAACATGCACAATTGTGAATTTAAATCCTTCAAGTGTGCCAGTTTCATATTGTGGCCTGAAAGTGGCAAATTGTGATTACTGTCACATTTCTTTATTAAAAATAAAAAAAAAAACCAGACAACTGAAAACCACCACCCCATCCCAGCTACTGGTCTTCTACTTATTTAAGAAGTCATGTCATGTAAGAGGTAAAGCTATAAGTAAGTGGAGCTCATAAGGCAAGTAGTAAATGCAGTGTTGAGAAACTCCAAACGGTGATAAGCCTGGTATTATACATACATATGATAGCCCTGGATGACCATTTTTATCTCAGAGGATTAATGAATTCACTGAGAAGAACAAAGCAATCTTGTCTCCAGTTTTGGTTGTGGGGTTTTTTTATCATCTTAAATGCTTTTTTCTTGCTCCTTTCTCTTTTTTTTTTCTTTTTTTTTTTTTTCTTCAGAGGCTTTGCAGATAGACAGCCTGTGCTGTCCTCTTCCCAGTTCTCAGATGTACCATGCTGTGAAGCTGCTTTTGGGTCAACAGGAAACCTTGGTAACATGCATTTCAGATCTTGAAAATGCCACAGTGTGCGTGAGATTTGAAGACAGCGGCAAGCTTAGTAGAGACTCTCACATCTCTATAGACCTTTTGATGGATTTAGTAGGATTTCAACACAGAGAAGGAGAGATGTTTCATGAAGAGAAAAGGTCCTAGATGAGGTCTACATATAGACTTTAACAGATCTTTAGTTGCAATGTGAGGTTTGGGGTTTTTATTGGTATAAAATATATTCACAACACCGTCCTTGTGGCTGCAAGTCAAAGCTTATTCCCATTATCATAGGGGAAACACTCTGAAGTGTTCCCTCTGGTAGTGATTATGAAGTGCCAGCCTGAAATTTTTACCTATAAGATGTGATGTGACAAGAAATAAGGCTTGCTAATACTTCGTAAGTAAACAATGCTATTCTAGCTCCTTAAGCTGTGTGCTTATTCCAGAAGGAATAATAGTTCCTACTCTGTCACTGAGCTTGCAACAAAGAGAAGACAGCCTGCCATGTTACTAGGTTGTCATGTGCTTTTTAAAAATAGGTGTTTGTGTTCTGCCACTTACCAGTGAACATCATTTGAATATCTGAGATGATGTAGGAAAGGCAGCAAGTTGATATTGTTGTCGATGCGCTCGAAAGACTCCACTTGTGAAAGCAAAGAAAAAATGCAATGAATAGCAGGGAAGAAATGACAGGGTTGCCTTTTGTTTGCCCAGCCTATGAAGGTGTAAAGGAAGGGAGAATTTTTTTTTGCTTATAAGGAAACCTTGCCCATATTCCAACTATTTTCCTGCTAATTTGATAAAGTCATCTTTTATTGCTCTTGTTCTATTAACTTTACGTAGAAGATACCTAGTGCTGCAGCTTTTCAAGCATCAATTCTCTTTGCAAACCTTTGCTTATATTTTCCAAAAGACTATTTGAATTTTCTTCCTTTGTAGGGAAGGATGGGGGAAAAAGAGGTCCCAGGGAAAGAAAATAAGCTTCTAAAACTGGATTTTGCAGCCTGTTCAGTCTTTTCACTCAGCCTTGACAGTCAGTGACTGCTCAGACTGGGTTCCTGGTGCCAGGCAGAGGAGAAGCACCTCTAAGCTATGTTGACCTTGGGAAGGGTGGAAAGATAGGTGTGTTTCCATAGTTGAAGCCTGGTACATGGCAGTGTTTTCACCCCAGAATATGACTGGTTTTCACCAGCTCACATCCTTTCTGTATCTGTGGGCTCAGTGAAAGCCCATGAAACCCTCACCCCCATTGTTCCACCTCTGCTCTTACTTCTGATGATGTGAGGTGTTTGTAATTCATCAGTATTCTCAGTGCTAACATTTTGTATATGTGTAACTAATTTCCTAAGGTACAGGCAGTGATAAATCAGGTCCTGCATTGTTATTTGCTGGGAATTATATTTATAACAATCAGTAGTAAGTCTTTACTTCTTGTACAGTGTAATTTACATGTACCTTTCCTTTTGTTGCCTCAGTATTTTACTTTTTCACATCCAGTGACTAGCAAATGCTTGTTTCTTGTGGTCTGATGATTGCTTGGTTTGCAGATGGTTAACCAGCTAATAGTTTGTAGTCTGCGCCATAAACAGGGCTGTAGAGTTCAGCATGTCGTTTGTCTAGGGTAGGGGTTGGTGCTGTCTGTAAAGAATCCTGTCAGAAGTTGAGTAAATATTAATTACAGAATGTTGAGTTGCACATAACATTTCAATTAAAATTTTAAA
Source organism: Heliornis fulica (assembly GCA_013399135.1). Taxonomy (NCBI): domain Eukaryota; kingdom Metazoa; phylum Chordata; class Aves; order Gruiformes; family Heliornithidae; genus Heliornis; species Heliornis fulica. Next base: position 421,553 of record VXBZ01012772.1, on the reverse strand, counting down.
TGCAGAATTGTAAAGCTGTTCTGGTGCTGGAGCTGTCAAGATCATAACAAAGCTGATTTAGTTAAAATTTTCTGATACTTGGAGCATAATGTCAATATCTTATGGTTATATATATCATACTTGTTTGATCTCCTGTGGCTTTGTATCTGTTTTCAGAAATCATACACATCTTCTCTCACAGTAATGTTTTTCTAACTGTCTTAATGTTTGTGGAGCAGTATGTGTACTCTCAAGTTAGAGCATGACAAACTGCAAGTAGGATGATGCCCGTATTTTGTTACATGCACTATTAATTCTTTCCTAAGAAGGACAATTTTGTTAGTTGTTATTTTTTTTTCATAAAAATAGGTAGCTCTGTACATTTTGTCCAGTCAAATTTTAGCTGCTATTTTTTCTTTGTTTCTCATTTTTTTACCTGCCAAACATCTGAATGTGTTAACACAATGAAGAGATGCAGGCTGTGGTACTGGCTTATTAGTTGTAGAAAAAAAAATAACTTATCAGTAACACTTTAAAAAACTTGTTAGCCAGTTGCTTGTCTATGTGTGTTGTTTGGTTTTGTTGGCTTCAGCAGAAATTTATCATTCTCTTTGAAATGTGGAAAGTCTTAGAGGAAAGAAAGACTCTTAGCATTTGCAAACCCCATGATACCAGGAGAACTCAGTTTGCAATCATAAAGAGAAGCAGTTGTGCCCAAGAGACATCACTACTGGACTAAGAAAAATGTTTGCCAATCAGCAATATATAATGAATAATGAACAATATTTGTCATCTCTGCAAAAGTGGGGCATTGCAATGCAAATGGTACAGCTGTTATTCTTTAATTGCAGCTGGATTAGTAAAATGTAATTTTTACAGCCCATTTGCAATATACCACTGGGGAATATGTTTCATTACCATTTTGGGTGTCTTTTAGTTAATAAATTTGTGCCTTTTGAGCATAAGTGTTTGGCTTCAAATCCCAGATACAAATTTATTAAAAATTGTAATAGTTGTTGGAGACTATAAAATGAAATGAAGTGCACAAAATGTGCATTTCCAGTGCCTGAGTTTAAACCATTTTTTTACTTGACTAATTTCAATGTTTCCAACACTAGAAAGTATTGAATTTAAATAATTACTAAATATTTAACCAAGCAGACATATAGCATCGTTTTCAGGAGATGATTTATATTTGTTAGTAATTAAAGATTCCAAATGGTACTGTGAGGATGTGGCCATAACATCTAATTTTAAAACTTGCACAACGTTCATGAAAAGCAGCGGCTCTGCAGGGAGTCAGAACTAATATATGTAGTCAGACTGGAGCACACTGGTGGTTAAATTATCTGATCTGCAGAATAAGGCTGACCTGGTCAAAAATAGTTGAGAAGCCTTGTGAGGATAACTCTGGTCTTACTGCTGGTTGAATGGAATCTCCCAGTGAAGTTGGGGCTGAATCAGCTCTTTGCAGGTTTTCCTTTGCTTATCACTGGCAGATGTTGAGCAGCTGAGATGCAAACCTACCCCTGGACAACAGCACTTCCCAGTGAACTCTATCAGAGAACCTGGTAACTTTCCCAATTACTTATGAAAAAGTACTTTTATTTAAATACTGCTGAGGATGCTGCTCTCTACATCCACGCTCTTGGATTTGTTGCCACCTGTATTAAGTCATTATTACCATTCATTTCTTATGAAATACAGTGAAATTAATTACTTAACTGATTTGTGGATGCAAGATACTTGCTTCTACTTTCAGAATTTTCAAGTTTTAAGATGGTGGTGTGCAAAGGTGAAAAAAGGGAACCACAGTGGAGGTGTTGCTCACTGATGCTCTAAACCAGGTAGTAGGGCATTATAACTTGGTGAAATTGACCAAACATTGCTAGAATGAAGCAGAACGCCCAAAAACTAATTTCTACTACTGACACTTTAAGTGAACTTATTAAAAGCAAGCTCACTGTCCTCTGTGTTAAGAAAATAAATAATTAAAATAAAATTGTTTTGGCAAACAAGATGGCCAGAACCCTTGTCCTGAACCCTGCCAGCTTCAGGTGAAGGCTGAAGAGGAGGAGCCCTAAAAAGATGATACTCCGTGTTTTCCAGAGAAACTCTATTTCAGTATATGTGTTTTTTTGCAAATAAAAAAAAACCAACCAAAAAACAATTGATTCTGCTCCTTAGAGTAGTGCTTATGAAGTTAAGCATTGGCAACAACCATCCACACTTGATGAAAGGTGCACTGAGATCTTTCAGTCAGTATCTAGCACTGGTACATAATTAGAAACAAGTAACTCTACCTTTTTTGAAGTTCGTGGTTTCTTAGTAGTGACATGGAAAAGCAGTCTTGTCTTTCTATGGTGTTTAACTATAGTTTTACTGTAGTGGCTAGCTATTTTTTGATTGAATAAATTCCTCTTATTCTATCATACTTCTAAGATTTTTTTACTCTGAAAATTGTAATTTGGGTGTGTGCAATGGGAGTAATCTCCCATCTTTAGTTTATTCCAGCTTTATCCAAAATAGTGAGTCATGGGACAGGATTAATGCTGTCTCTTTATGGATGAATGTGCAATTTAGAACAAGACTAAGGTGAGAAAAGAGAAAGTTTTTTCTCAGAGCAAACACTACATCTAATGTGTCTTTGTTACTACCTGATAAACCCTCTTATCTCCAAGCCTTGTGTGGGAAGGAGGGATAAAAGATGAACCTAGCCTCTTGGTTAAACAGAAATTTGCTTAAAGGTGAGAGCAAAGTAAAAGGGACTATGTTAAATTTGCACTGTGGTTGCTGCATCTACGTCAGGGTTTGAGGATCATACACTGCAGGAAGCTTCTATAGAAGAGCGCTCTGGCTATAACTCTGCTTTTCTCATTCTTGTTTTCCTTGCTGCATAGTGAGTGAAGTTCACTGGGTTACTTTGTGTGATGACTCTACTTGTGGGGAGAGACAAGGACTTTTTTCTTAATTTTTTAAGTTTGAGGAACTTAAAATGAGCAACAGATACAAGCAAGCTCTACCTCTTGCCACGAATTTTCTCTGAATTTAAATTTGAAAGAGAGTGAAGCAACGAATGATCTAACCTTTGGGCATTGCTCTGTCATGTGCTGTCAGTAAAACAAGATCTGTCTTGTATGGGCATTTGTTACTGCACCTTGACCACTGGAATCCTGGCTGAATCTAGGCTTTCTGTTAGACAGTTTGACATATGACTTGCTAGGTACTCAACACAAAATCTATAATGTTTGATTTTTAATCAGATGCAGTAGTACAGACAGATTCACTAATATGCCAGTGGAAATGTTGCTGAAGGATCTCCTGTGAATTAATTTTTCTTGGTAATTAATTGTCTGAAAACTTGAGTGGGTGAGTTAAGATACTCTTTGTGAGTATTACATCACCTGGAGGAGAAGGTTAAGATGTACAAAGTCCATTAAGCTCTAACTCATGTTTGTGCCTTCTAAAAATGCTTTCTTCTGCCATCTCTTTATTTTCACAAACATTAAGATTGGGAATACTGATCTAAAGCACAATAGCCATTTGGATTCACTTTTGTTAGATTTGTATTTATTATTTTGAGGCACTAAGGAAATTGGCTGTGAGCATATTTATTAAGCGTTGTTCTGTCTCCCCATTTTTTGGTGTGTTCACTGCTATGGTATTATACACCCTTTGTGAATACAAAGATGCTTATAAGATGTTAAGGCTGACTGTATTTAATTTCACATCAGGCAGGACTCCCTGCCATAGTGTTCAGCTGAGCCATTGTGAATAATCTTTAGTCTTCAATACGGGCATAAAGAGCTTTTCTTTTGTGTGTGATGTGAGTGTTTTTGTGGATTTGAAGCTGTTTTGGGTTGTTGGTTTTTTTTTTTTTTGGTTTATTTTAAAATGCAAAAATAACTGGGCTTTTAGCTGTTCAGAATTGGCAGGGCAGTTTTGCTTTGCTGCTACTTGGACCTGCTAAAGTGGCATGTGAAAATCTTGGATGATTCAGTTCGGGGGTGCATATCTGTGGACTTGGATAGTTACATGACTTATTTTTGGTTTTAAATTTAAATAGATGCAAAATAAGCATATGCATTTATTGCAGAAGCATGTGCCTGACTTGAGTCATTGAGCTATCTTACTGATTTCTAATGTCACTCTTAATATTGAACTATATGTGAACAAGATTTCTATAATACTCTTTTAATATTAATAGTGTTTTGTAATAGTAAAGCCAGCAGGAAGATGAAGCTCAGGAAACAATTTGGCCACAATTAAATGGGAGGCAAAAGTACAATTCTGACTATTAAATTGGATTCTTGTTTAAAACACATGCAGTAGAAGGATATGGCAGTCTTCAGGAAGCATAAAATGCAGTTAACCAGCACCAGCATTTAGTCACTTGCTAATACTATATGTGATTTCTAATTACTTCTGTAGTTTGTCATTGTTTAACACAGTCAAATCTAATTGGCCAGAAAATTTTTTCTGGGATTGTCCTAGTCTATGACTGTGTTTTTACTGTTATTGTTCCAGTTCCTTTTTCATCACCCTAACCTTTACTGCTTCATTAAGTCTTAAATTGGACTTTGACAATCAGTCTATTCCATTAGAATTATCAAAAGAAAGAAACACACACGGCAAAGTCGGAGGGGAGGCTCCAGCATTGTGTATTATTTCATACTTAGCAGTTCCTTGAGAGTTGTCAAAGGCAGGGATCCTTTATTTGTAATTAAATACTCCTCGCTTTAAAATCATGGCTAATAAATGTCAAGTGCAAGAAGAGGCGCTGTTATTCAGTGAAAGTCCTTGGATATGCTTTAGGGTGAAAACGTGTAGGCATGAAGGTTGCTGGATTTGAAATGTTTTAGGGTTGCTTTTCATTATGAAATCCTAAAGTTAACCACTTCAGATAAAGCTCAAAAATCATTGAAACATTTGGGGAGCTCTTCTTACCCTACAGGAAGCTCTTGACATTTATGGTAATTAAAAGCGAAGGTATCTATTAAATACTTAAGTTGTTCAAATAAACACCAAACTGGTGTGTAATTGTAAGGGTTGTGTATATCTTAATTAGAGCTGGCCAGAGCTGTTAGCAGAACTATGTTCTGGGTTTGGTGGTTGGGTATTTAGGTTTGAATGAGACCCAAATCCTGTGAGGAAACATTGACCTAAATGCCATGGGAGTTACCTGGGGTGAGGTTTGTTCTTCAGAAACATCCTCGTGATTGGCAAATCCTGCCTGGCTGTGTCTTACAGTCTGTTTTGGGGTAGGTGCTCTGTGTTCCTTGTGGTTGTTTTGGTGAGGTTTTCTTTTGGTGGTTCTTGTTTGGTTGGGTTTTGTTTGTTTTTAGTAAAGATGAGGAAAAGAGGTCTCACTTTCATCGATTTTTTTTTTTTTTGAATGAAAAAGCTTTACTTCTCCAGTTGATCCTGGCTGTAGTGCACCAGGTGCTTGTTCTGATCCTTACCAGCATTACCTCAAATATTAGGACTTAAAGAGTATCTATAGAGAATTGTGTTTAGAACCAAATCAAGGTGTTACTCTCCTGCTGGGCAGTACTAGCAAAATGTGGTTAGTGCCATTTTAAGAGCTGATGAAATTAAGTTGAATGTGTAGAGAAAAACATTATATATCTGTTCAAACTAATGGGGAACAGATACTTTGTGTTACACGGTAATAATGCTGTAAATGAAATACAGCAATAGAAATAGCATCGTAATTGGAAAGGTGTTTTGCTCCCAGTGATGAAAGCCTCCCCTACGAAGTACTGAAGTCTTTCCTTAGTTTGTGTGTGATTTCATGTTGGACAGTGTTTAGATGGAAACAACCAGAATGGTTAGCAGAGGAAGCTATGGGAATTTCTTTTATCATAACTTCTTAAAAACCAAACGGAACACCAAAACAAAACCCGGTCAAAAAGCCCCACAAAACCCCTGTCCACTCTTTGGGTATTATTCTAATTTAGCTTAGCAAGTTATTTCAGTGGATGTTATGGAAACGTGTTTTCAATGAATTTCATAAGCTCTTTTTGTCAGCATGTGGTTTTCACAATTGGTAAGCACAGCCCTCTCCTCTGTTTGTAAATGCAGGTCTATTCAGTGTCCTTTTCTATGCATTTACTCTTTTATACTTACTTTTCCACATGTGCCCTGGAGAAAATCATGCAATCCACTCTGAGGTAAACTGAATTTCAGTGTGGTCTGTTTCAAATTAAATGAAATAGTTTATTAGTTTTTCAGTTCTGGAGAGCAGAGACACCCTTGGGTTTTTATTGAGCTGATGAAGGATATGTTAACCTATACATCCAGAGAGGACCAGTGGTAATTGGGCTTTTCACTTTGATGAAGTCCTTGGTTTCAATGATGATACACAGGTCAGCCTCATCTTTTAATTTAAAAAGGAATAAATAAATAAAATTAAAATCCTATGCTGGAATTACCTAACTGTTGAGCAGTTTGTGTATACAAGTATGCTCTCTTGTGGTAAGCCATTTTATTGAATCCTTTACCAGGCTTAAATTTTGACAAATTTTACTTGAAACTACCATTTTCCTAATCTGTTTTTCTTTCGTTCTGCCATGTATTTTAGAAGGCTTTGGAGTGTGATACAGTGGCAGAGCTCTGGATGTGGTCTGTGCACCTGTATGTATTTTGAAGTTTTCTTTGCTACAGTGAGTGATATTCCGTGCTGGAACAGCACCTGACTTTTCTGGTAGCATCCAGCTGTCCAGCTTGCTGTGAGTAAAGTGCTATTTGACTGCTTGATGATGTGATTTAGGGTAAGATACCTGTATAGCCTTTGGGCATTTGGTAGTAGAGGGAGGAGTGGGTCTCCTTCTGTAGCTTCTTTATCAGATTTTGGTAACTGCATGTTTTGTGCTTGTTATGACAGCTAAGGCACTGATTAATTGAGTCTCAGAAGTTCAGTCACTCTAGACTTGTTCAGTAATCAATAGAAGAAGAAAAAAATACAGAACTGTCTAGATATGCTCTGATGTGAATACTGGGTGGCCTGAGTTGCCACGATGTATTGCTTTACTCAGCATTGCAATAGTGCTATTTATAAGTGTATATATATATAAGTTCACAAATCATAAAAGAAACACATTTGAGCTGCCTCCTCTTGAAAAAGTCAGCAAGACTGTTTTAATCTTCATGATTACTCTAACATCCAAGAAATATAATTTAATATAGAAGATACCTGTAATCCTCTGAATATTTCTCATGCTGCATCTGAGGTTTCTTCCCAGATTCTTTACCTACTGAATAATTTACATACAAATTTTTCTTAGTGTTTTACCTGGAAGTTAGGAGAGCCAAATGTCAGTAAAAACATGAGCTTATGTTCAAGTGATCTCAGAAATAAGTTCCTAAAGAAGAACTTCTGTGAATGTTTTTTGAAGACTGTGAAATTTTGGAGTCAGCTTAAAACCGCAAACACTTGGTGCACACATCCACCTGCCATTGACATTTGGGGAAGTTTTGGCAGCCTGGCGACTCAGAGATCATATTCCCGTGGTCACAGAGATGATTTTGTGTGCTGTTGTGCATGCACATTTAATGTCAAAGCAATCAATTATTGAGCAGGTGTGGGCTATTGTAGAATAATCTCACTTGGCACAGCAGTTGGATAATGTGTAGAATAGGAGATGGATCAACTAAGATCATGCTGTAATGACACCTTGTATATACTGGTGCTTAATTTAGTTGAGATGAAGAGCATTTTTGAAACAACTTTTTGATGCATACAAGTTACTGCCTTTGTTATTCTTCCATTGCAGTTATGTTTTCATTAGTGAAAACAGAAAAGTGCACTGTGTCTTCCAGTTTGCTTCCTTTTTTATGTAACCTGGAAGAAACAGGGAGTTTAAAAGGTTGAGCACAAGACATGTTGACTCAGCTCCTCGTGAGAGCTGAATAGGACCCTTAGCAGAAACCTGTGCTAGGAGCTTAATATAAATATTTTATGAAGAAACCAAGTAATATTTAAGGGACAGAAATTAGTTAAGCACCATCAGCAATTTCAAACTGTAGAAGGCAGATAATAAATTGCACTGTTTGTGGTGATAACTTTGTATGACAGTGTCACGTGTGGATCTAGAGCTTTAAGATGTTTACTGGATGTTCACAGAGAAGCACGTGCTGGTGACAGTGTTTTTGTGCATTGTGTGACACGTAACATCCTTGTGCAGGATCTCTTTTACCTGTAGCTCATGAGTGTTTTCAGTTGAAGACTTTGTCTCTGGGACTCGTTGCTGTACTTGGCAGTCATTCTCTCTCATGTAGTGGATTTCAACTTTCAAGTTGTTTTTGTTTCTTGCTGTCCTTCTCTTTCTCTTCCATGTCCTCACTCACACTCCTCTTCCCGCTCCATTTTCATTTGATGCTTCAATTATTAGCTATTCAAGTCAGAAACACTTCATCCATCTCTGGTATCAATTCAGCTTTCTGTAGAGTATGTGTGTTAGATAAAAGATGTCACACTTTTCTTCTCATCCAGTATGCTCTCTTGAAGCTTTTGTTCAACTGCTTTCCTGTTGGATCACGTTTTCTGTCTCTTCTTTCTCACCAGTGAGTACTGACAAGATAAATACAGAACAAAGCAGGAGCAGCTTTCACTTTTACCCCCAGTGATGTCAATTTAGGATGCAGACTGTTGCAGGGATTAAATAATAACAAATATATACGTTTGAAATTTGTAGCTGTTCAGTGCTTGACTTTGCGATATTAATGCATTTTTGTTACTGTTTTCTAGACTGGCTGGATAATCCTCATCAGTTATGCAGTGCAGACCTTGCTTGTTGTCTTGGAAAGAGTGAGACCACTAGTAGTTTGTCACAGGGTTAGATGAGGATGAGGGATGTGCAGCTTGTTAGTGTGGGTGACGTTGCTTCCAGAGGAGCAAACGAAGTTTGTGGTTTGGAGAACCTTGAGATCTGCTGCAAATTTCTGGAGGGCATTGTAGATGATGGGTTTCACTGTTCTCTGTCTACTTCTGCTCTTGGATTGAGAAATTCTTATCTTTAAGCCAGAGAATAAAAATCCAGCAATTATGGGTGTGTGGAACCAGGTGTCGTTCAGTGATAGGTTTACAGGCTGCCCAGAGAGGTGGTGGAGTCTCCTTCTCTGGAGACATTCAAGTCCAATCTGGACACGTTCCTGTGTGATCTAGTTTAGATGATCCTGCTTGGGCAGGGGGTTTGGACTGAGTGATCTTTCGAGGTCTCTTCCAGCTCCTGATCTGTGATTCTGTGTCAATAAAACGTCTAGACAGTAGTATCTGGTATGACTTGCCAGCCATGTCATCTATGACCTATCAACTGCTACTCGCTTCCCCTCTTCCATTCTGTCTTGTTGCCAGTTCTCTTGGTGTCCAGTGATCTGAACCTGCATTGCTTTGTCATTTTTATTATGTTTCTGGTGCAATATGTGCTTAACTGTGTATAATACACATTCTTCTGTGTCTGGAAGAATAATGGGGATGGAGGGGGAGCTCCTAACAAACTCGTTTATTTAATGGTGTAATGTATAGATTGATAGTAGTAATCACTATGGGAAGAAGCAGAATCATATGGTAGTTGTATTGGTGTTGCAACTGCAAATGTTTTAAGGTCTAAAGACTGGTTTTAAATGACTGATGTTTTAACTTTTCTTTACATACTTATTTTGCCCTTCAAAAGATAGAAAGAATCAAGTATTCTCCTTTTCCACAACAAATAAATTGCATCTGTGTGGAAATAGCCAGTCACCAAAGCTGGAGACATTTTTTCCTCCAAGTGTAATAAGATAATTAATTCAGTCAGTCATATGCAAAATACTCCTGTTCTGAAGTGTTGTGATTTTTGTATGTCTGCTGGCAAGGTTTTCTGTATATGAACCTTGAAACAAATTTCAAAGGTATCAATTTTCATTGCCACATTTATCAGTTTGGCAGCAGCTCATTCTGAGCTTGATGCTAAACATGGATATTGTAAGTTATTAGTTATGCTTACTGTTAATAACACAAATCTGCCCAACTCTACTAACTCTGGGGCCTGCAGGGTGGTGCTGGAACATGTATTTGTGACATATGTTACTGTTCAGAAATAACTTTATTTTTCATGTTTTTGAGAAAAAGAATACTGTTTGGTGGAGAGGGGAATTTTAAGCAGTATTCCTATCTTGTGGCGTAAATTATTGAGCATCTGGTGTGCCTAATATTTGCTTCTGATCTTTCAAATAGGAACCATTCCTGTTCTCTGATCCTTAAAATCAAGCCCTCAGCTGAAAAACATGTAGAAATAGCTGGTTGCTCTTGTTTTTACAGTAACATTTAGAGCTTCCAACTGGAGTCTGGCACTTTCTGCATTTAGTTGCTGCATGCAAATAGCCCCATCTCCCAACCCAACCTCTGTCCCAAACTGCTTAAAATGTAATGTAACAGCAGTGGGTATAGCTGGAGGAACCCTGCGTAACACGGGGAGCAGGAGTCACAGCTGCCTGTCTGTTTGGCTTGTGACTTTGGTCCTGCTACAAAAAGCCAAAACTTGAATTTTAAAAAACCTTTCTGAAGAAAAAAATAAAGAAATCCAAGAGGAGTGAGGAAGATGAGGGAGGAAGATGAGGAGTGGTGTCGCACATCCCTTCCCAGAGGCATTTTCAGTCATGGCTCTAGAGACTTGGCCATGGGACTGCCATGAACCAGCCTGCAGTGTGTGCTCAGTGTGCCTGCAGAGGGTTAAATCACAAGTGTGGTGCATGTTAGTGGCCTCTGGAGATTTCTGTATTGATCTATTTGTTAATAATGCATAATAGGCAATCAGAGCTTTCCTGATCTCTTCAGACATGTTATAAGTGAGAGTCTTCGATCACGGTGCTGCTAGTGGTTGTGTCTGACCTGTCCTCTACCAGCACCAGAGTAGAGTTTATTTCCACCAGAGTTACTCCTTACCTGCTAGAAAACCAGTGGAGCCTCAGGCTCTGTAGTAAGTCACCTTTTTATGGCCTTTCAGAGGAGCAAGATGATATATCTATGCTTTGTTAAAAATGTTATTCCAAAATAAAATTGGTACAGGTCTTAGAATTTTTATTTTCTTCCTGCATGAACAAAAATATTGGGTTTGTGTTAGATTTGTGTGTTCTGTCCTGTTTCATCTTTGCTCTCACTTGTAAGTCTCCTTTGTGGAATGGTTTAGGATGGAAATTTTGTTTTGGATGCTGAACTAAGCAGGACTTTGCAATTCTGATGTCAACTCTGTTCCACCTATTTGAACATCGATTTCCAGCAATGTATGCACTTAAATATGATCTTTACTGCAAACATACATTACAGTCGTGTGGTACATTTAATTAGAAACCAAGCAAACGAGATTTCAGGATTAGTTATTGCTGTTTGACACCATGTGCAGTACTTGGTTTCTGGACTATGGGAATTCATAGTTGCTGTTGTAAAAGAGCTATTTTATCCTTTGCCTCAGTATTTCGTTCTTAGTGTAGGTTAATGGAAATCTGTGTAGTTGTGTTAAAATCAGTATTGCATGTAAGTACTCATTGTGCAAAGTGCAAACAGGTTATTTGTTATCTGAATTTGTATTTGACAACATCAGAAGTTGATTGGACTAGCAAAATAATGGAACAGCAACAATAGCATCAAATTTGGATTATAGCATGAGTATAAGCTTGGCTGTCTATATCATCTCCTGGCTCCTCTTTTCTTGTGTTTACTGTTTTTTTTCTAATAAAGCCTAGTCAGTCATGCCTTTTCCTTCTTGTTGGTTCTTTAGTAATAAAAAAAAAGCAAATGCCATTGGGTAGAAAACTCATTTAAATTCACTCAGGAAGAGGGAGAATTGCTGGCTGTTTTGGATATTTTTGAGTAAAATGTTTAATGTAGTGTTTATACCTGGCATAATAAATATTAGGACCAATGTCAGCAGAAAAATGTGACTGAACTGTACCAAATTAATTAGCTCCTGTTTTCCTGTAGTCTTGGAAGGATGGTAGGCCCTGGTGCTGCAGTTTACCAGGTTGATAACCCCTTGCTGGGTTGTCCAAGGAAGGTGAAACTCCCGAAGAAGTCAATGGATTGATACCAGGCAGTCCAGAGCACTTGTCTGGCTTGTCAGGTAGATCTGAGATGTAGGTCCCACATCCATGGCATGTCCTAACCACAGAACTGCATGCAGAATCGTGTGGGAATGACAGATCTCTCCTCTTGAATCAGGGGATACTGATCCTGGGTAGTGAGGAAGAGGAGTGTGACCTCCCATAGTCCAAAAATCTCTCTGGAGGGATACGTCACCAGTTGTGAAAACGGGAAATAAGAGGAGGCTCTGCTTCCTGCCCATCCCCTTGGTGAAAACATGGGCTGACTTAAATGTGCCTTTTGGAAGATGAGGAAGCACTTTTAGGGCTGGGCAGAAATACCTCACAGTGTGGGATAAGGCAGCTTGATCATGGTTTTGTTTCGTTAGTGAACAGCTCTGAGTTACTGTAGTGGGTGTAACACGCCTGAACGACCTCATCGATTACTACTCTGTCTCTCCACCACCAAACGTTTTGCTCTATAAAAATGTATTGAAAACTGCTTCCATGCTCTTTGTTGGCACCAGGGCTGAGTCACCTCCTCCCAGTGGGGTCAAAACTAAAGGATGGAGAGTGAAGATCTTGGGGTGGTGAGTGTGTATCAACCTGCAGTTCAGCCTTTGCCAGTGAGCCAAGAGTAGTTTTCATTTTTTAATTTTGGCTGGCTATTTGCTGAGGCAAGATGGGGAACTGTGGTGTAGTTTATGCATTAATCCTTATTTAAAAACAACCTGGGCACCCTGTATAGTACATTTCTGCTGGAATTATGTATTTTTTTATTGCCAATTTATGAACTCCGTTGATATAAGGAATTTAATAAAAATGCCGACAGACGATTATCTATAGTTGTGCTATAATAAACCCTATTTTGGTGAGGTTTATAACTTAGCAGTTGCAGAACACAACAAATTATTAGGTGAAAATAGTTGTAAAGTCTGGAAATAGACTTTTTGCTATTTTTTATGTTATAATCTATTTAGAGAGGGAGAGAGACATACCTTCTTTTCACAACTGGAATGAATCTTGATGACAATACAAGTAAAAACATAATATATATTAACTGACATTTTTTTGTTTGCTGAGGGAGAAAATACAAACCACTTTGAAGATGAGCCTGTTGTCTTTTGTTCTGTCAGTGAGAAATCTGCCTTTCATTCTCTTTATTTATTCTGTCTGAATATGCTGAGTGCATGAAACTTCCTTCTCCTTAAAGGAGCTTACCTTAGATAAAGTGTGGTGTGTGTACCCACTAAACCCGATAAACTGATACTTCATAGAATTTCAGAGATATTAGAAGATTCAGAGATAAAGACATATTCCAAAACTTGTTAAAATTGGCAGAAATTGTGCAAACTTCAGTGCGTTTTGGACCGGGCTGGGAGTGAAAGGTATCACTGGGTATATTGTTGGCAAGTTATTTTGTTCTCCTTTGGAGTATTACCCTGCCTTGGTCATCTTGCTGCTTTGAAACACTGCAGTGGGCCTTATTCTCAGTTTGGGGTGCTATAAACCAGCAAATATTTCTTTTATCTCAGTATCAAAGGCTAGACTGTGGTTTTAACATTGACAAGAAACACTTGTAGAGGGTGGCTGACATTTAGAAATGGGTCGAAAAGAGCCCCCCAGGCATCCCATTAGGAGCAGGGAAAGTAAGAGAACAGCTTCTTCCACGTGAAAAATATGCAGTATTCTGCTGCTTGTTATGAGGAGACTTCCTAAGTAAACCCAGTTTCTTTGGCCAAACAGCCAGCTTTGTCCTTTAATTAAAGTGTAAACATGTAGTTATTTTTCTCTCAATATTTAAAGGGAAACTCTTGGAGTTCTTATCTCAGAGGCAAAGCATACTGCGAATATAGGTTCTGTTTTCCTCCCTGTAGTGACTTGTAGTGGCTCTTCCCTCTTCCAGCCCTTTGTTGAGGAGCAAAGCTGATAGAGGATCAGTCAGGTGCTGTGAGGGTTGGTGGCAGTTGTGACATTTCGTGTCGATCCCCAGCTGCAGCCTGGCGCTAGCTGGAGCAGTGTATCCGTCAAACGACAGGCGCCGCTGAGATTTGAATTGCAATTATTGATTTTTCTCAAACATATAATATCAATATGTGCTGCTCTACCTGTAATATAAGAACATGGAAGAGGTACTATGACCTGATGCTTTCTGGAAGATTTAGATGGAAGAATTTGGAAGGGGGAGATTGGCTGGGTTGTTTTAATAATGTTATTCCTACTCTAAAATTTTAATTGCAGCTTCATCACCATTTAATTTGTTCTTTTTTTAATTGATCAGATTTTACTGGCTGTGAAATGGAGGGATCCCTGGAAATGCTTGATTCTTTTCCATGCTTAGTCTATCATATTGTTAAGTCTTTCAACTTAATTTCAAAATTAAAAAATAAGAAACTATACATTGTCACATATAGGTGTGAGCTGGTGATTTTCAGTAGCAGGACTGGAGATTTGTTGTATTTATTTTGCCAGTTAAAAAAAACATGAGTTTTAGGAGGCCTTATGAAAATTTAAAGGACACAATCATTTCTTTGTCATGCTGTGGTCCAAGAACTTAATAGTGATCATAACACTCTCTTGTTTTGTTTGCTCAGGGTTTCTGATTTTTCAGAGCTCACAGATGTGGCAATTGTGAATCCAAGGTTGAAATTTCATAAGAAATGCTGAATCTACCCCTAACATTTCAACTTTCTGGTGAATTAAGTAAGAACAGCACAAAGGAAGGAGAATCCTTTGGTATTTACATGTGATCAGATTGATGCATCTTTAATACAGTACCAAGATTTGATTTGAACTGGTGTTTGAAATAGTGTTACTTAGGTCGCTTCAAACATTGTAATAAAAATTGAGTTTTCTTAGGATGGTGGGGTAGTAACCTCAGATTATTGAAGTGCAGCAGTTCATAAAGGTCTTTGAGACATGAAGACAGAAAATCTTTTCTGCAGTAAATTTGCTTTTGGTTTCTGTGTTCAAACTTTGGATTTGAGAACACCAACTCTTTTTAGAGGCGAAACAACGCTCTTGGAAAATTATGGATCTCTTTAAATTCTTTTCATTACCCTGGGGTACAGGCCTGTATTATTGCCTACACAGGATTTTGCAGAAATTGGAAAGACATATTTGGTTTGAAGATTTTTTTCTGAAATAGTTTTTCTTCATTGAGAGAGTGGGAGAAATCCATGGTAGTTATCAAAATTTACTGCAATCATGTTTCTGTGTTTTATGTGTTTCAAAGTCAGAAAAGTAAATGAAAAGTCAAAAAGGATGTTTCAAAACTGTTGAAAATCCATGCTCGCAGTGATGCCTGGGCTATTGTTCTGATTGCTTCAGTTCTTTGGTAGGTCACAACAGTGGGTGAGTAATTGAGATATTCAACAAAGCTATCCCATTACTTCTTGGAAATAACAGAATATTTTGAGCTTTTATACTTAGACAAAGACAATTTAATTGCAGTAAGCCCTCCTGCAAAACAGTAAAAGTCAATCAAGGAAGAAAATGTTGCTTCTGGAGTCTTAAAGTGGAATGTAGCTCTGTGTTTCTTAGCTGCAAAAAATGGGAAAGTTGTTCTTTAATGCAGATAGTGTGTATGTTAATCACAGTAGCAGGAAATATAAAGCAGAAGTGTAAGCCTTCCTGGTCAGGTGATTGGGAAAATGCTTGTACAAGGGCTGGGATGGCTGCACGACTGGCTTGGGCTCATATTTTAGGTCATTGAAGGTGTTTTCTTGGCAGGGGTGAGACTTCCAGAAAGCCTGTCTGTTGTTTAACTCGTGCACGGGCTTTCACCTTGCTCACCACTGGCCTAACTGCATGGACATGGCTGTTCAGGGGGGTGTGACTGGGCAAAAGCAAATTGGAGAGGAAAGCAAGAAAGATATGTACCTTCTACTGATGTTTTAGAGAAATAGCTGTTGCCAAGTTCAGCTAATCTTGGCTTCTGTGAGTAAGCAGCTCTGCTGTTAGTAGCTGCCTTGAAGCTTGGCCTTAAACCTTCTCCTCAGATATACTGTATAGAATGCTTAACTGTCACGGTGGACCCACTTGTCGAGACAGTAAATTGCTTGAAATGTGTGGTGGATTCACCAATGGAGAAATGGAGAAAGCATAAAGGAAAAAGAAAGAGCTAAATCACTTGCTCTGGTATGGTCAAGCATTCACTACAGCATTACTGTGAGTGACATCTGCTGGGATGTGGGTTGCTCCCCTGCCTTCAGGAGTAGAGAGGGGAAGCTAGGTACTCTGCGTGGTGTGTGAACTGGGCATATTTTGGTGAGGTTTTGGTCATGGGAATTTGCTAGAGAATAAACCTTGAGGCTTTGAGCAACAAATGATGACATTAGTTTTAAGTAGTTCTTATTCTGAGTGTAACTTTGTTATTCCTTGGACTAGTACAGTCTGTCTGCAAGAGGTATAGCCATGCATCTCCAAGAGGGACTTCTCACTTGGAAGTCTTTTAGCTGGAATGCACTACCATTTTCTGATGACTCAGGGAGCTGTGTTTGGGAGTTTACCTCTCTAAAGAGCCAGGAATAAAAGCCTGTAGCTGTCTTGGTTACCTCTGCTGTCCTTGCTTAGTGTGTAGCCCACCTTCAGACCCTACAGACTTTGCAGCAGAGGGGTCTCCTCATGCTGCAGCAATTTCTGTAGCTCAAAGGTTGTACATAGTGGTCTCTTTCACACGTGAGAGTACCCTGCTCGCTCCTCTGCAGGAGTAGGATTGGAAGACCACTCTAAGCCCCTTTTCTTCAGCTTTTCAAGGGACACTGGTTACTTCTGTTGTGCCCCTACATAATTTGTCAGATGCTTTAGGTTTCTATGCTAATAATACAGTATAAGACAGTGTGATTAAGCAAGAGGTAAGATGGTCAGAAGAGAAATAGTTTCTGGGTATTGCCCACGAGAGCTGTCAGACCTACTGATACTTCAAGTACCATTAATTCTTGATTGGGGCATGCCAAGCTTGTCGGAGGAGCCGTCTGGTGCTTGTTGTTTATTTATTTATTAGATGAATCCCAACATCTGTAAGGCAAATGATGTATTTTGTTTGTGGTTTTGTTTTTTTTTTATTCAGCTTCCTGCAGAACATCTTACTGAGAAGGATGGTTTAACTTTTGCTGTCCTTCTGATACTGTATCGTGATGTGTTCCCTTTTACATTGTGCTCACTGACTGCTTTCTGACTAATATATCCTGATATTTGGTACTTGAAGTGGCATACAAAGAAGCTGTCATCACCAGCTATGTAGAAGACATGTGAGAAAGCCGTCAATAAGTCTTAAGAAGGAAATGAAAATGTGTTTGCTACCCTACTGAATTTGACTTTTAGTACTGGTTTTCGTCATCTTTCTCCTTTGGCTCAACGTGCTTAAACGCTCTGAGAGAGAAATATTGTGCTGGCTGCCTCTTGCATGATCTCCAGGTGCATAGGCCTGTGCCCAATTTCCTGCGATGCAGAAATAAGTCAGTTGATTACATTTCTGTTGCCTTTCTGAAACCTGTAATCTTCAGGCTCTACTAAGATTTAAGGTATACCAGAATAGGTTACTACTTCTGAGAGTCGAAACGTTTTAGATGGAAAATAAATGCTCAGCCCTTATCAAGAATAATTTACTCTTCTGTTAAGAGGGAAGAATAGGAAGTAAGCTATTACCACAGAAAATTTCACTGCAATTTTCTTTTGCATAAGCTTAAATTCTGAGTAGAGAGGTTGTCAATTAGTGTGCAGATTTTTTTAATTGGCTATAATAAAAAGCTAATTGGTGTTTTGCTTAAAGAGTGAATTAAGAAAGTGTTGCTATAGAAACTTTGCATGCGTATAGTGCTGCTCTACATAACAGTGAATATAATAGTCTAATGACCTTTCTCAACCAGCTGTATAGTCAAGGAAAAAGTATTAAATTCAGGCTTGCTGAAGTGATCATTAAGGAGTTTGTGATTTCACCCATTTCGTTGCCTAAAAGTGTGTCTGGCATTGTCTTCTCGAATGTTTTCTCTTGACTCGTGTCAAACCCTATAATAAGTGCTGGTCTCAGAAGACCTGAACTTCTGTGAAATCCAAGTGCTTCAATTTTGAATGTGTAAACCAATCTGTAATCTGTCAAGCGTGAAATGTACTGCTGGGAAGGTTTCATTTTCATAATCTGAGGAAGCGCGATGATGGATCATAAGTGACACCATCTAATCCGCCGGCTCTTGTGTTCCTTCCTGCGCTCCCCACCTTTTCTGCACATTGAATTCTGAACCTCATGTAAAACACAGGAATTATGATTTTAAATCAGATGGGGTTTGTGTTCTAATTTGCAACATTCTCTCCCAGCAAAAATGATTATCTCCTCAAATGTAAACTTTGATGAATAGAGAATAATTTCTTCAGGATTTGTGAACGGGATTTTCTTCCTTTGGGCTAATACTTGCCTTCTTAAATTGCTTCAGAGTTGTCATCTGTACATTTGCCAGCTGCTTGGAAGTTAGGTACAGGTGGCATAGATAAAAATATACTAAAATATATCCTGAACTTAGGGAGGTGGCCATTAGTGAAGTGTCTCTGGTAAAGGAGAAAACTACCTGTATATTTTTTGGTTCCCTGATCCTGAATCTCATTGTTACTATGCAGGTGGACAAACTGTATTGTCCCCTTTTCGACTGCATATCGAGAAGATGCAGGGGCGTGAGATCCTGTGGTTATTAGTCATAGTGACAGAAAAGCCTTAAAATGTTCTGTATGTTTTAAATAATGCTGAGACTCTCTAAATGGAAAAAAAATGGATGAAAGTTTTTGTGGCAAGAGTTCACTGTGTTCTTGTTTCCTTTGGTTTTTGATTAAAAAAGCAAAACAACCATTCTGTACCTGCTAAATTTAAGCCTGCACTTTGTTCTTCAAACTGGTAAACCACAAGTCTCTGAGTTTGGTTTATGATTTGACTTTTTTTTTTCTTCTCACATTCTTGGAAGAAACCAAGATGGGTGAATTTCAGAGAGTATCTCAGAATTCTCCAGAATTGCCCTGTTGGTTTCTTTCTGTACCTCTGGATTACAACTGAGTAGCATCATAAATTAGCAGCTATTTTTCCCCTGATACACATATGTAAGCCCTATTAGTGTTAATGCTTTTTTGAAATGCTTCCCTCATATATTCAATATCTATGACTGATGTCCAAGCTCTAAAGTCTTATGAGTTGCATGGCATGTGGCTATCTCTAGAGCTTAATAGAAAGTTGGATTTAATCTTGTAGTACATCTTTTGAGCAGTAAAACTGTAAGACAGATAAAATGTTTTAATGTGAAGCTTTTATCTGAGACCTGTAACAAAAAAAAAAAAACCAAAAAAACCCCACAACCTATTTCTGGTTCAGGGAAAGGACTGTTTTTAAATTTTTTTTTCCTTCTCCCCCTTCTCCCTCTTGCCTAGTAAGACCGCAAGTGTCATGTGTTCTTACACAGGCTTGTATACTTTAAAGGTGGTTTATTGCAGAAGAGGAGGACAATATTGTATTTCCAACTGTCAAGGAAATGTACTTGTTGAAACTTAGTAAATTCATCCTTACTAAAAAAAACCATTTTGCTGCTGTGCTGGAGTTCATTGTCAGCCACCTGTGTGAAAAGGGGATGATGTCTGTGAAGGGCCAAACAGGAGTCTCCTTTAGGGCTGCTATTTTCCACTTAGTGTTACTTGACAATGTAAGGCTCTGAGCACTCTGGTGTAGTGTTGCTGTTATTCCTGCCTTAAACAGGGGTGTTGAACCAGTTGAATTTTTAGGCTTCTCCCAACCCAAATCACTTTGGGTGTCTCTGACAGAGCTCATATCTGCAATGAGAAAGGGAGTTTATCTTCCTGTTGTTGGTCTTCCATTTTATGTGAACTGTGACTCTGCAGGGTTACCTTGGAGCCAACTGTAACAGCAACTGAAGTATGAATAATTAGAGTACCATCAGTTGTGTGTTGTTTCTTAAAGATAATTCACCCACACTTGGCAAATTCAAACGTGTCTGTAAAATTTGATTTTCCAGCTTTTATTCTCCTGATTAGTTAAAGGATAACTTCAGTCATGTTTCTTAATGCATACCTAGGAACAGATGTAAAAGCCTGCTCATCCCTCACCTGTCTGTCTCCCAATCACTCCTTTCCATCTTCTAACCTTCCACCAAGAGAAGGCATGTTTCAACACCACTGCTATGATGATACCACCAGTATGATGGATCAGTAAAACTTACATGAAAACCTGGTCTCTGTGAGATAGAAACTATATTCATGCAAGTTCAGGACCCAATTTGTTTGTTTGGAATAGTTCTGGCTGTGGTCCTGTAAAATTAAGTGGAGTACTGGAGGAGCTTGATGGATTCTTTGTTACTTTCCAAGATTGCTACTTTGTTGCCTGATACAGTTGGGTTTACAGAAAATTACAGTGGCAAAATCTGGTTACTATTGATCCTTTTTCTTTTTGTTTGTTTGTTTGTTTTATAATTTATGTAGTGCAGCAACAGAGGGTTATTAGTAGAGTTATCTTTAGAATCTATATCTTTGATTAGTAGTTAACTGGAGCAATATATGTAGAAACTTTAAGTATGTGCTGAGCTACTGTGTTTTACTTGGGGAAAGAGCACACTGACACCTTCTATTGAAGAATGGAAATTTATGTGGATGATAGTGAGATTGTGGGATATAGCTGAAAAATTGAAATTACCAGAATATTAGGGTTTAGGTTTTTTGTACTAAAATCTCTTCTACTTTACTAATGGTTCAACAAGGCAATTGTATCAAAACAAGGGGAGAGGCACCACCACCACCAGTTCCCTGAATATGTACCTGCTGCTTCATGAACGAGACCTTGCTTGATGTGAAAGCATTGCTTTTGACATTTTTGTCAGTCATTTTGTTTATTTAAATGAGAAAAATGCCTCTTGAGTACCAGCATGTTTAAAAATATATTCCACTTTACTGCTGTGTCAGGAAAACGCATCTTCTATTTATATTTGCAAGTTGCATCATTATAAATGGTTATATTTGTTTCTATGTATGGTCTTATAAAATGTGATGTGTTCCTTTTTTGCAGGGAATTAGCATAGAGACCAGATTGAAAATATGCCTTCGTGAAAAAGTCTCTATCAAGCTGATCCTGCCTTGGTTTTAAGGTAAATGAAAAAAAGTATCATACACCTGTTCTAACTTTTCTTCTCATAACTGTTCTGTTTGAAAGCAATGTGAGGATATTATGTGCTCTGAAGTAATACGTATTTTAAGGTGTTAAGTTGCAAAATTCAATATTTAGTAAAAAAAAAGCATAAGCAAAATCAATACTTAAGTGTAGGCTTCAGTAATTAAAATGACAGGCAGTGGCATGAATGCTTGTCTCACATACTTGTCTTGGCAAATGACTGGATTTGTCTAAAAATTGAATATGCACATGAAGGAAAGATCACTATGACTGAATGGAGAATGTGAAATTATGAAGGCAGCAAAGTATAAATAATTGAAAATCAGGTCCAACTCTAGCTTCTGTATTTCATGAGCTCAGTTACAAACAGAATTGCTAGAATGGGAATTCACATTTTTGTTCCTCTTAATTTTACTTTCATGGTACCATACTCCTGGTATAGAGACCGAGGCAGTGAAAATGATGGAGTAGTTAAGTATCTGTAGGAAATTGAGAGCCAAACCAGAGACCAGTTTTCTGCAGTCTATAGCTTTCATTATAAATGTATATGCTTTGATTTCTCATGTATATGGAAAATGTATCCTCTAGCACTGCCTATTTTTAGTATTTCTTTTCCAGAATTGTTTAACATGCTGCGTTGTGTTGTAAGATACAGCAAGCTTGTTTTGTTTGTGAAGTCACTGCAGAAAATAATTATTTTAATAACTGTCTGAACAGTTAATTACTTGAGTATAGCTACATATTCTTGGTCTCCAGTAAATCCTCCTTTATCATGGCCATGCTTTATTTGCCTGTTTATGATGTCTTTTTCACTCAAAATCTCTTTAATCGAGGTGATCCTGCTTGGGCAGGGGCTTGGACTAGATGATCTTTCGAAGTCCCTTCCAACTCCTGACATTCTGTGATTCTGTGAAAATGGGTAATTTTCAGTTTGTGAAATGTGTTGGATCTGCTTGCCCTGCTGTGTCTGTGGTTGAAGGAATTGCTGAAACTGCTGTACTCAGGTCTTATTTTTCAGTGAAATTTTGTCCCAACGTAACCAATGCTGCTAGACATAATTAAAACCATATGCTACTTCATGCCCCTAGAATTAGGGGTTGCAGTAATGACACATGCCATAAAACCAAGCTCCAGGCACCAGAATCAGTTTGAAAATTCACTGTCAGTTGTGTACCTGGTGTAAAGGCTCAGGGTTTGCCCCTAAAGGATCAGGTACTTCTAGAAGCAGGTCAGATCCAATAGTTTTGCTTGTAAAAGGAGATGAAAGTAAAGCTGCTGGCAATCCTCACAAACAGAGTGCTAGACCTTTCCTGAGCCTGCCCAGTTGCTCATGGACTAAGACAGCAGCTCCTAGCTAGAAAGTAGTTTTATTTTGGTTTGGTTTATAATCTTGTTCTGCCTAATGACACTGTATTGTGGGCTTGGTTGTATCCTCTTTAGGGTGGGAATTGTCATCCTCTAATGAGTTTGAGAATGATACGTTTCCTTTAAGGATAATAAGAGTTTTAAAATAATTTACTATTAATAATTTTCTCATTTGAACAGTATTTAAATACAGATCCTCCTATAGTAAGACTCCAGATAAGTATGTATTAAAACTTAATTATTGGGATGCATCATCATTTGCAATAATCATCCAGGACTCACAGATGGCCAGAATGTCTTATTCTTAACAAATATTGAATTCCTCTAAATTACTGTCATGGCACTGATACATTGTTAATAACCCAAAGCTTTAATAAGTTGCTGATCAAGACAGGAGGGCTTGCAATGATGAAATTACATGACTCCAGATCCTGAATAAATATGTTCATAGAGTTTAGTCACAATAAACACAAAGGAAAATAGCATTTCCCAGTGGATCAGAGCAGCAGCTCTGTGTGGCTGGGGTAGCCACATCCAGTCTGTGATCCCAAGGTTTCCAGTGGATTGTTGTGGCACACCAGATGGATAGCTGGGCTTGTGGGGAGGCTGCTGGCCCTGGTGGTGGGAGCTCTCCCAATGTCTCAGGGCCATGTGGGCACAGCAAGAATTGTTTGGGATTTTTATGCTTTCTCTCTTCACACTGGTCTTATGCTACCAAATAAATTTGATGATTCCTTCAGTTGTACCACGATGGTTTCATGGTTTAAATAGTTTTAATGCCTCTTTTAGTCTCTGGCATCACAGAAATATTTAAGAAATCTGGCAGCATTATAGATTGTTCAGTATTGTATTTATCTAATCAGAAAATAGGCATGACTATGCTTGTTATGATAAAGTAATTAGAAAATGGGCAACATAAAATCCTTTTCCTTGTGCTGCATACTTTGGGAGCAAATTACAGAAGTTTCATCTGAAAGCACGAGAGAATCTTCAATTTTGACTTGCATGGACACAACCAGAAAAATTTTTTTTGAAGTATAACTCTAAAAATATTTTTCTGCTCTCAAGAGCAAATGGTGGCAGCCAGGATGTTTCCTTCCAGAAAGAAAATCCAGATGACTGTCGCCATCACATAGTGTTTCTAACACTGGAGTTGTTTCTGTGCATTACATATGCTTTGTTAAGAGTTGTTCATTTTGATTTCTTGGTTCATGAAGTGTATACAAAAATACCCAGGAGCCTCATTAAGGAATTTTGGGTGAGCAGTAGTAGTCCTGGGTGATAGCACTGCACTGTCTCTTATAAATTCTTCATGTTGGTGATAACACTCTACCATTTTCTTATAAATTCATGTCAAATGTAAAGGTGGTGTAATGTGGTTTTCCTCCTTTGTCAGTTGTTATATACAGACCATGGTATAATGTAAAGCTGGAGTGACTATTGGGGTTTCCTGTATGGATGCAATGAGCTTTCCTTGGAATAATTATTTCTGTGTGTTCAGTAGCTCTACTTAAAATAAAAACCTCCAATCCTGAAGCATCTGGCAATGGAAAAGCTCTCCAGATTCTTGGAAAGTTGCCCAACTGATGACATTGTTAGAAAACACTTGCCATTTATTTCTTGAATTTGTCTGAATGAGCTTGAGGCATTAAAAATAGCACATTTTTTTCTGCTCACCTGTACAACCTTGTGCTATCGCATTTCTGATCTTAGCTTTGTTACTTAAATTGCTTGTTAATCACACCTGAACTTCCACTCTCCTACTCTTTCCTTTGCAAGGATGTTTTTCAGTCTTATTCATGGTTCTGGTCTTAACCTCTAATCAAGCTCCCTCTCCAGTGATGGTTAACAGACCTGAAAGTGTGTTCACATGATGATCTCAAAAATAAAAATAGACAATGCAGCTTCCAGCTGAATGATCAAGAGAGCCCTCTGCACAGCATCACGCAGGGAATCTGGTGTTTCCCTGTTGCATACTTGTGGGTTTTGCAAGGTTTGATGGTTTTTAGTGCTTTGCAATAAGTTTTTAAATATTTTAATCTTTTTCTCCTCTTGAGGGGTTCTATTAAACTTCAGTCTCATTAAAACTAGAAAGGTAACAAGACTGGGAAATGCTAAGAATGTATTTTACAGCTATTCCATGGTAGCATTAAGGTGGTAAGAACTTTTAGTGAAAGTCATATCTTGCTGTCTGTCCTCAGCCAGGGATGTGGCACCATGGATGCTTGGGCTGGGTAAGAGCTGTTCTGGCTGATGCTATCCTGGGGCTCAGGCTGGTTCATCAGCTTCATTTACTGCATAGCTCCTTCATGGCTGGATAACTTACCTGCTGGTGTCTGCAAGTGCAGGTTAACCTGTAGCTTGAAGATGGGCAGGCAGGGAAACTGCAGCTCTGGAGGCAGGTTGTATTTATGTTGATGCTAGAAGGGTGGAGTGGTACCTGGTTGTGGTTGAAGTATTGCTTTGTTTCCATGGAATACATTAAAGATAACACGTTTCTTCTTCTGAGATCAATTGATTTTTTTATTTATCTCCACAAAGTTTAGAACAGCATTTCCTCCTCATGTTGAATGCTGTTCTTCTGGAGTTAAAAAGCTGACATGTGTTATTTTTTACAAATTCAAAGGACACTCTTGTGCTGTCAGTGTGAGGTCATCACTGTCTAATAAAAGGCATTTTAGAGGATTTGTATTAACGTCGCTTTTTAATAGAGCTCTCTTACTAAAAGAACTGTTTCTTATAATCATGCTGTATCTTTCACTTCAAAGCAGATATATGAATCTTGTGGATTGGCTAAAATCTATTAGCTATTAAAACTGGGTCTGTTACTTTTGATCAGAAAGGAAGTCGTCTAGTTTAACCTTCCCCCTCCCCTTCATACATCTATGAGAGTGGGAGCCTCTGTGAGGGAGAAAAGAAAGGGAGCTTGATGGTGGTTAATGGCTAATGAATACGGCTAAGGATACAGCAATGGTTGCCTGGCAACGCGGGGAGGATGGGCTGAGGTCCCTTGTCAGTACACAGGAGTTGACAATTGGCTCCTCTCCTGAGCTCATGAAGACTGACTTCTGCATTTTTGCATACTTTATTCTCAATATGTATCACCACTGGGATGGATTTGTGTGTTGCGTGCTTTGATTCTGTGTTTCATTTCTTAAAAAAAAAAATATGAAAAAACCCACAAAAAAACCATGAAGGTTTTTAGTTACAGGACAAAGCATGCTGTCAATTCTGTTCCATGCAGTTGTTATGCTTTCAAACAGAGCCAAGTTCAGGAAGAGATTTGCCTAAAATTGCAGACTCTTAAATCCAATTGCAGGTGAAGTCATGTTTTCTTAGCCTGAGCACCATCTGAAAATGACCATCAACACGCTCAGCGCTCAGAGCTGATGAGCTGGGGCTTGTGTTCTATTTGCAGCCTTGAGAAGATTGTTTTTTTCTGTGGTTGAAACACAGTTATCAAGTGACACATCTACTTTTGCTTCCCCTCTTACTCTGGTGTAATACCAGGCTGTGAACAGTGTGTGTGTGCCGAGGGGTGTGACAAACAACCTTGAAGTTGTTCTTAAAACAATTCAAGTGAATTTTGAGTGTGGCTGTTGGTATGAACTGTAGATGTGGCTTCCTGCTGCTGGGTGAGTGTACAGAGGCCGTGCTTCGTTTAGGGAGGTGAAGGGTGGCCTTTGCTGGGTTTGCCTTCTCTAGAAGGCCTTCATGGTAAAGTAAATGGACAATACCATTTGAAGGTGCTTATCAATATTGGACTAGTAACTTTTTTCCTTCCTGTGGAGATAATTAAAGAAAAAGTTGCAACTGTCTCTGATCCAAACTGTGCCATCTGGTAGGCTGTGTAGTGTTGATATGACCAGAGAAGTCATTTCCTTTGGCCTTTAGGCTCTGAAGAACAACTTTGATGCCTATGATAAGGTGAAAGCTGTGGGAAACAGGTTGAGTTCATGTTTTGAAGGATTGGTTATAAGAACTGCCTAGCCATTTCCCCCATTTCTTTCACCAGGCAAAGTGGGGCTAATGTGCCTACATCTGCAATCGTATTACCCTAGGAATCTGTGAAAGAATGAAATTAATTCTGCTAGAAAGAGTAATTGTCATCAGCAAAATGCTTGCTTGCAGTTTTTTCTGGTTGAATTCAGTGTTTTTGTTAAGGCTGAAACTTTTTAGACCGTTTGGCACGCTGTGAAACCTGACCAGCTGTCAAAATACAAGAGTGTTTGTATGGAAACGTTTTGATAAAAGCTGCAAAGAAATCCATTGTGTTTCCTGGACACTTCCTAATTATCAGCCATTGAAAAATCTAGACAAAAATCAGTGTTTTCCTCTAACTTCTGCGCAGTCTGTTGTCTCTCTGTCCCTATGCAGATGCACAGAGGCAAGATAGCAGCAGCCAACTGTGTAGAATTGCTTCCTTGTAAGTGGTGATATTCAGAAAATCAGGTGAAAGGTTTGAAATGTTTCAATTTGTATCGCAGGAGCCTTAAGGCAATTGTCATTACCAAAAATGGTCTTTCTCTTTCATGCTTCATGTTGTAAACTATAGCTTCTGACTTACTATTTATCTTTTTAATGGTTCATACTTACCATACAAGCCCTAAGTTTGCTACAGGGTACTGAGAAATGTGTTGTAGCTTGTGATGATTCATGGGAAAGTTTGGGGAAACTGCTGTACACTGTATTTTGTCGTAACTTGTACTCTTAGGGGCAACTTTGGTCTGTAGGTAAGATTGCCTTTTCCCATCATCTGCACGTTTAGGTGTCTGCTGATGGAATTATATTAACTTGAAGTTAACTGCCATGACTGAAGGAACTGCACACTGCTCTAGTATGACAAAAGCTTTGGATCTAAGTATTTGAAGTTGTGATTTAATCTGCTTTATAAATGAAGGAAAAGATTACAAATTTAACTCTTTGAGTTTGTGTTCATCTGCAAGATGTGCATTTTGTTTGCTGTTTACTCCCCTATAATAGATTCTAAGAGAACAAAATACCTTAAAAATATTATAATTAAACAAAGAAAATGAGTGAGGATCAATGAGATTTAAAAAAATAAAAGTTGATTTCTGTGTCTGTACAATGCAGTGCCATTGGAAAAAAAAAAATCTGGCCAGCTTATGTTACCAGAAATGTTCTTTTATTTAAAGCCAAATCAAACACTTTAGAAGTTTAATTGTTGGCCAAGTTTAGTAAGGAACACAAGTGGAATAATGCTTTCAGCACTCTGCTGGAATGCCTGCTGGTGTCTTGTGAAATTTCAGTGCTGTTAATCTATTAACACATTGGCTACATTGGAACATTGGTTAGCAAAACTTAAACTGTGCAAGTTGTGTTTTAAGCTGATACGTTAACTCAGTCAGTTTTGACACTTTCAAGTTATTTTTGTATGGATTTTCTTAACTTTTTTCTACTGTGTCATACTGTAATAATTTCTGTTGGGCTTTTGCTTTTCATAAGGGGCTCAAACATGGAAAGTCCTGGAAAGATCAACCCAGAGCAGTTAAGTTTAAAAGATACATTTTCTTTTTAAATACCTCTTTTGTGTACTATGAGCATTGTTTGAAAGTGAGATTCAGATTCTTGTTCTTAATTAAGGGCACAGAATTAACTTCTCATTGTTCATTTTGGCCTCTATCCTGTTTTATTTGCCTTACATAATACCCTGTCTGAGATACAGAGACAATTTATTGATGAAGGCATAAGAAACAAGTGCATAGTGTGTAAGCAGGGGCATGGGTAATAAATTTTGGCTCTCATTTCCTATGTTGCTCCTGTATTAAAAATCCCCAAACCAACCTATGTGAATATATATTAAGCAATGTAATAACTGCATCCTAGTAAATAGAAAGCAAGCAGCTGTGTTTTCCAAGAGTGCACCACTGCTACTTGAATTGGGAAAAACAAAACTTTATTGCAGATTTGGGGAGAAATGGAAAACAATGCTAATCTAAAAATATTCCCCCCACACCCCCATAGGAGAATGTGATTTTGCTGCCATGACTTTCTGGAAAAATATAGGTCATTCTGGTTTTTAGGAGTATTGCATAGATAATTCAGAGATTCAAACAGCAATGAAAAGTGTTACTCCATACTGGAAATGACTTACATAGAGAGTTACTGATAGTAAATAATTGAACTAAGTAGTTTAGAAAAAGAGGAGGCATTTATTGAGTCTGAAGCACAGTTCAGATGGGATGCATGTGCCCTGCTGCTGGAGCAGGTGTGCCGGGCCAGAGGCTGAGCCGCAGTTTGTACGGTCCAAGTGCCGTGTCACCTCCCCGTCTGATTTTACAGGGTAGTAGTTAAAAACTAATGAGATGTGCTTTTACTACAGACTAATGGGATGTGCTTTATCTGCTGAGGGTTGTAAGCAGATGTGATGTGAAAGTATCTCAGTGGAGAGGAGGAGGTAGTGAATTGTACACTGAATTTGGGCTGCACGTGTATGTGCATACCTCATCTGTGCAGCTGGATCAAAGGGGTTGAGTTCCCCAGCAGTTTGTCAGCACCAAAAAAAAGGTGGTTTGTTCCCATGTTCAGTGTGCCTTCCTGCACTGATTAAACGTTTTTAAAGTAGTGGAAAACTGAGAAGTGATAGGAAAAAGTAGGTAGCTTCCTGCTGCCGTAATTTGGATTTGTGAACTGGATCACTTATTGCAGGTTCAGAAGACTACACCTGACACAAGTAAGGAGCAAGTCTGCTGGCTATAAAAGCAATAAATGGGTGTAGGAATATAATTGTAGGGGCAGCATTTTGTCAATGTGTCCCAATTGTCAACAGGTGTGTTTGTTTCAAAACCATTTGCGAGAATGAATTCCTATGGAGAGATGCACCATTTAGTCTGGTGATAGGACAGGGCTTGTTGCTTCACGTGATTGGGGAGGGAACAGTTTACCAGCTTGTAGGACTCAGTGGGATGTGTGTGCTTCAGCTTGTGGCGTTTCAGGAAATGGCTGTCCTGCTGTGTGTGTGACAGTCCCACAAAGTGAGGTAACTGGTTAGCATAGTATGGCTTCTTTTAAGATATATGTACATCTATCTATCTCTTTTTATAAATACATATATATATATTACAGCTCTTCTGTTGGAACAATCTTTAGTGATTAAAGATTCACACATAAGATTCTTCCTGGCTCTTCTATAGTTGCTGGGGTAGAAGATATTTCAGAATCCCAAGTCCTCATTGGCTTGAAGTTCCATCTCCATATTAAATCACTGCATTTCATACAGTATATTTGTTATAAGAGCTTACATATGTGGCTGCAATGCAAGCTGACCTACTTAAGCCACAACACTTCTCTGCTTGATAACACTAGAGATGAGTGTTCATCTTGCTGAAATCCAAACCTAAGGTCACCCATTTTAGTGCTTTGGAGAAAAAGGGTAAAAGGATAGAGTAAGGATGAAATGGTGAAATCTTTGGTTTGGGGTGGTTTTTTTTTGTTTGTTTGTTTTTTGGGTTTTTTTTGTTTTCAGAGCTGATCAGCTTTTTGTTCCCTGTATCAGGTTTTTAGACTCTGCTTCCCAATGTGATCTTAGACTAGTAAGATTTACTTCTTAGTTGTGCAAGATGGAGTTCAGTATTAGCGTTTATAGCATTAGCTCTCTTGCCAACAAATATTAGAAAAACATTTTTCCCTCACCCTTTTACTCTCCTTTTTTTAAGCTGCTTAGTTTTGTCATTCAATTTATCCTTTGCTTTCAATTATGCTTACAAGATTCATCAAAAGTAGGGGTGGCAGAAATAAATCTTGCAGAGATTTTTAAGTAAAACAAACATGTTTAAAAAGCACTTGTTTAATTCCACTGCTTTTATAAATAATCAAGTAGATTGAAGGGCATTGAAATTGTTACTATTTACACTAGGTCTTATACATACTGCATAACTGTTATATCCAGGCTCAGATTATAAAGTCTCATCTTTCACACATCAGATATTTATACTTATGCATAATGTGATTTTGTTTAATACTGAAAAGACCAATTTAGAAGGAAGGAAGAAGCTTTTGGGGTTTTTTTCTGACTTCTACAACCTGACTTTGTACTGGTGTGTCTGCACTCATCTTTCAGCTGCTGAAGTCAGCTTGAGGTGTTATTTATTTTCTACAGACTCATCTATATTTTCATTAAGTAGGAAGCCTAAAAACACTAGAAGTGAATCGGGAGGCTATTGCTGATTTTGATTGCTAATATTTTTTTTTTAGGTTTGGTTGCTTAAGCTGTGCGAATGAAAATCGAGGAGCAGGAACTCATTAGAAAAAGATATTTAAAGAAACTTCAGAAACGACATTTTGACAAAGCACCAGTTTTCTGTGGAGGGAAAAATGTCTCTGATGGGAGAAGCTGTCAGTGTGTTCTTGTTTCAGCTTTCTGAATCGGGACTTTAAGAGTGGAGAAAGAGAGCTGTTGAGTTGTTTTCTTATGGTCATAAAGCTATCAGATGTGGTCACAAATTGAACTGTCATCTCAGATCCCCTCTGCTGTGTTACACTGGTCAATCATGTCAGGACTAATGGGTCTGAGACAAACCAATTACCTGTAATTCAGGTATTGTCAAAAGCAATGTACACTTCATTAGCAAACAACAAAAATTAAAACTCCATGGATGTTTTGAACCCTGATTTCTTCTGCATACTAATAAATTGCCTTGGCCTGCGATTTTCTCACTCAGCAAGGGGTCAGGGAGAGCTTGAGCTACAAGCTATTCATTTTACTGGATGTGCTTTTGAAAAAGGAGATTGTTCCTCTCTGCAGCCGTCCTCCAGCAAAGTGACCAAGAGGGAAAACCACCTCCTGTTGAGTCCAGAAGACTGAAATCTTAGTCCACTTCAGTCCCCATCTGTATGTTGCAGGTCAGAGTGGAGCCTTTTCTGGTCTCCTTAAAAGAAAAAAAATATACATCAAAA
This sequence comes from Heliornis fulica, assembly GCA_013399135.1. NCBI lineage: Eukaryota > Metazoa > Chordata > Aves > Gruiformes > Heliornithidae > Heliornis > Heliornis fulica. The sequence continues at coordinate 390,085 of VXBZ01012772.1, read as the reverse complement.
AACAAACAAACAACCCCCAAACAAACAACAACAAAAGCATTTTTGAATGTAAGAAACTTTCTTAATGGGAGACTCATTAAAACTAGGTCTTCACCATAAAAATAGCTGTTCTAAAAAAGTGATATTTTTCTGATGGCACATAGCTTTCTCACAGAAAGTTGTAGTGACCTGTAATGAGTGCTGAGAAATAAATAAGAACAAATATATTTTGTTTTCTACTAAGCTCCAAGGTGGTACGTTGGCATCTGTGTGAAGTTTTATGCCACAGCCTCCTTGTAAAGTGTGAAAACCTTCACCTGGAAACAAGAGTCAGACAAACCAGAGGAACATGGGGAGAAAATCTCATCTGTGGTGTAGTAAGTCTTTCTTGGGGTTTGCTCACTGCTCAGCTCTGGGCACTCTCTGCCAGCTGGCATTCAGTTAACCTTTCTTTTTTGTCCTTCATTTGCCCAAACACTGAAAACCTGCTTCACTCTGTTTTGTCGGACTGATTGTCCTTGGTTTTGTATTTAATTAATTGTGGGAGAAAATATTTTTCCATATTTCCTATTTTCAATTGAGGCTATAGGCTAAGCAACTGCTTGGAATTTGGTGGCAAACCAAATAATGCTGTTTGTTTTACTCTACCATTTTCCATGGAAGCAATGAAACAACGGTGTTGCTTTTAAAAGAAACAAAGTAACCCAACCAACAACAGAGAATGCCGAATCACCAACAGCATGAATACCTGAGTGTATCTGTGCCTCTGTGGAGTTGGGAGGGAGACAGGATTGGCACAGTCCCTTTTCTCCTAGCACTCCTGCTGACATTGAAGGTGAAATATTTGCTATTTTTTCCTGTGAAAAACGTCAGCCTGTGGTGCCAGACAGGTAGTCACTACAAGAGACTTGGTGGACTGCTGCTCCCCTGTGATAGGCTTTAAAACACTTGGTTGTCAGCTAGCAAGCTTTCACGGGGGCTGGATCACGGAGTCATCCTAGCAGTCTGTGTTAAAGAACTTTGTATTTCCAGGGCTTCCAGTTCTGCTCTAGATAGGAGATGTATTATCTGTGCAATTGCATGTGTAATAAGTGTGCCTCATCATTTTTGTTTTTGAAACCTTGAAAGTATATTGCTTAGGGGAATAAAAACTTCTGTCTTTCTGTAACGTTTTTAGAGTGCGTAGCATATTACACCTAGGAGTTGGAAACATGCTACTAGTAATGATGGCAAGTGTGTTAGCTGATGGTGTTACTTTGTTTGCATTAAGTCTATCAAATGTCTAGATTCTGGAGTAGAAGTGAGAGCCCTGAAAGCAATTTATCCAGCACTTACAGGAAGCGTTTGCTTTTCTGAAGGCTTTCAGTTGTGAGCGCCTCTCCAGGTTTGCAGAGCTACCCTGGAAAAGTTATGCCAATATTCATATCTTCTGGCAAACCTTATCACTACTGGTGGAGAGTAATCTGTTTGTAATGGCATTGAACTCAGGCTTGCAGTCATCCATGACGTTTGCAGTGTGATGCTGTGATCCGGCGTGGCTCTGTGTATGGCATAGGAGGTTTTCTAGCCCTGATGGATGTCACCATCAAAAGATGTTTCTGTTCATTGTCATGCTCAGTCCTTGGACTCAAACACTGCACTTGCTGTACAGTAAATATACTGGATAACCTTCTCTCCTGGGAGCAGAACAAAACCACTGCAACTTCACATTGTGTCTTTCTAGAGAGAGTGAATGGATTAAAAGTCTCTGGAAAGCACTCCATTTAAATCATTGCATGCAAGTGAGTGCAACAAACAGCTTTAGGAGAACAGAAACCCAAGCTGGCCATTTCTCACCATCAGTCATTGTCAGAAGAGAGAGTGTGAAAAATCTTGAGTTTCAGCCCTTTTTGTGCTATTCCCTCTTGTAGACTTCATTTCAAAGGAAGAATTATTTTCAGTGCTATCACTCTTCTTTGGAATTCTTAAAATTATTTGAGTTAAGAGAGGGTGATGTGATAAAATGCTGGGATTTAAACTACAAAATATTCCTGTAGGTGCTAAAAGCCTAAAATCAGAATCATGTTTTTTAAGGAAAGTGTTGATACTCAGTAGCTAGCGAGAATAGTTATTTTTCTGTTGCCTCAAACCTGTTTTGTTTTGGGTTTTTTTTATTAATTACTAGCTTGTTATATCGGGAAGGACCTCACAGAATACAGTATTGGAGGTAAAAAATTATTTATTTTTCCTGTGTTCAGAAGTTGCAGTAACATAGAGAATTTCAGAATTTTTCTTTCAAGAGATGGAACAGTTTCTGTTCGGAGGGGGCAGAAATGCTTTAGATGTTTTTTGCTTTCCACTGTAGAACTTTGTTGGTAAATGAACTTGTTTTTTTCCTTAACTATGTCTCTTTTGGTATTAGGGACCTGTTTGAAGACCTGGAGTAAACACAGTCTGTATATAGGAGCATCCACCCTTGCTTGCTCCTTTTGTTACTTGTACAACTGGATGCTTTCAGAAAAGGCCACTTTGTCAGCTTGGTTATTGCTCTGAGGAACAAACTGAAGTTCTTATTTATGCATATCTAACTTGAGTTAGCCTCTGTTCTTAAGTAGAGGCAGCAGCATTAAAACTGAGCTGAAAAGGACCTCAGTGAATGGATGCTTCAGTTAAAAGCTGATATTTTCAAATGGAAACTTGAACTAATTGCAGGTGATGAAATTTTCAGCATTGGAAATAGAAGTGTGGGGGGGTCTGCTGTGTGGTTGGGACATGCCTCAGGTGTTTTCTGGAGTCTTGCTCCCTGCACTGACTCTGGCCTGGCCAAGTGCAGTGTCAGTTCAACAACAGTAAATTGGTGTTAGAGGAGGGATGAGCCTGGTGAAATGCAGAAACTGCTGACTAGATTTTGAGTTGTGAGCTGAGATTGAGGATTATGAGGAAAATGACCTAGTAAAAGCTCAGCTAAACAAACAGGAACAAAATAATGAAGGGCTCATTTTTCAAACAGAAGTTAATTTTGCTTTTGTCTTTACTTTCTTGCTAAAGAGCTATTGGACAGTGGATTTAACCCAACTCATTTGCTAATCAGGCAAGAATAAAGCATAAGGTTTTTTTTTCTTGTCAAGTCCTGAATTTTTTGTGAACTGTGCAAGATGTTGTTTTGGAATTCATTGTTCATATGATTCAGGTTTGGGTGTGTGATTCATCTTCTGTCCCAAAATTCAGAAGTTTAAGCATGGCAATAGCTATTTGTGTGTGTGGATGGGGAAGGTGCTTGGTATGCACTGAAAACATTGTCAGTGAATCACTAAAAGACATAATTTTTTATTTTTTTTTTACTTCTGCCAATGTGATTATTAGCTTGAGGAGTGTAACTATCTGTGGGGACAATTTTTATCCTGAAATTCAGAAATTTGCACTTGACCTAGAGTGAATTATCTTCAGAAACTGTATTTGGTTTTTTCCCTCCGCTGTGTTTCTGTTCTAATAAACACTTTTCAGTACTCTAAAAAAAAAAAAAATAACCAAAACAAAGGATGAAAAAGATAATACTGTTTAGTTTTAAAAATAGTCTTATTTTCCCCTAGGTTAAAAAAAAAAATCTCTTTAGACTATTTCGAATATAATCCACATGGAGGTTAACATTGCAAGAGCTACTTATTCTTTTTGTCAAATTTAAGTTTGTTCCTTTAAAACAGTGCTGTGGCTTCTCCTTGATTTTTGTCACTGGCAATTGCAAATGTAAATGTTAAGGAAACTAACTTTGTAGGCACAGAGACAGGTGTACTTGTTCAACAAATTGATCACACATGTGTCAGACACCTGCTGTTTGATTTCCACAGCAGAAGACAGCAAATATTTCCTTCGAACTCAACTTGAAGTCTGGCTGGATAAGATTATCTTAAAAGCTTGTGTCCTTGTGACTGGAGAAGGTAGGGAAGAGAAACAAAATAAATAACCTTTGGCTTTTTTGGTTTGTTGGGATTCTTTTAGAAACCCTTTCAGTTACACAGGCAATGCAATCTCAAAATTACAGTGTCCAAGTGAAGCATTTTCTTTGGAAGCAGTCTTTGGGAGAGAGAGGGGAAGGGTGGTTTTGCTTGTTTAGGTTTTGGGTTCTTTTTTTTTTGCCAAGGGGCGCTGCATTGGTGGCAGTTCTTTGTGGGAGAGAGCTGTGGCTGCAAAGTTTCCATCCCACATACATTGCCTGGAGAGTTACCATCCACTTTTCCTGTGAAACATGAATTCAGAGGATCCCTAAAATCAGTTGCAAACTTTCAGTTGCCATTTTGCCCAAAACACCTGCCGGGAAAGAGCAGTATTCCTCAGATGACTGTGTGCGGACGGGAAAGGAAAGGGTGGGGAGCAAGTGAGCGGGAGAGTCCAGAGGAGGCAAAGCAGCCTTGTCTGCAGCACATGGTAATCAAAGGAGATCAAAGGATATGATGTCAGTTTATAGAGAAACAGGTCAGGCAAGCCCAGGTAGCTCAGGAAGCAGGGTACTAATTATTCACAGAAGAAAGTCAGGTATACGGTTACCCAGCTACAGTTGAAAGTCAGGAGGTCAAAACTTGCACAGCAACTGCGTGAACTCCATAAAACGGCTTGGCTCCTTACAGGGGTGTTTTACCAGGTTCTGGGAATGGGAGAGAATGAATCCAGTGTGCCCAGTCCGTCCCAGCAAGGTAAGCACATGCAGCCTGCGTGGTGCCGGGCTGTCGGGAGGTTTGGGGCATTGTTACTCTCGGCGTGTGGGAGCTTGTTTTGCTGGCGGCTGTTGCAGCATGTGCTGCGTGGCCATGTGAGGGGACACGTGTGTTCACACGTGTGTTCACACGTGTTTTGGTGGAAATCCACATCCCTCAGCTCTTGGTTTTTAAACAGACCACTGTGTGACTTCAGGAGCTTAAGGGAAGGTCTGATAGGATCCTGTAAGGGTTTGGCACTGTGTTGGCAACAGAGGTTGCTTTAAAGTTAAGGTGATCTGTGGATGTGGAGGTTACTGTTCTGTAGCTTCGTTCAGTAGTGTCCAAACATGGTTTTGGGTAGGAAATGCTTTGCACAACTGTGTTGCACAAACAGAGTACCTGTTGCATGTCAGCAGGGCATAGCAGATGATGCATAAAGATGAAGGATATTTATATTATTTCCATTTTGCATTCTTGGCTTATTCCAAGCTGCTATCTTATATTTTTTTTCTGGTTTTTTTTTTTTTTTTTTTGTTTTGTTTTGAATTTCTATGGGCTGTGCTAATGCAGCACTACCACATGGATGCAAAATAGCCCTTGCAAGCACTTGTATGACTGACTCTAAGGGCACAATATTCTGTCCTAGGTGTTTTAAATTTTCAGTAGAAACCATAACACAACAGTCCATAAATCTTGCTTATTCCTTCTTTTGCAACAGCAATGTCAAGTTTTTGCTTTGAGAAAGAATGTTCTCCCAGTAGCCCTTTTTTCTTCCAACAGACGGCTTTAACCCCCAAGGAAATATTATCTTCCTGAGGAATTATTCCATTATTTTACCTTCTTAGCATTCAGTGGTGTTTTGGCTTCTTTCTATACAACCTCCCCACCTCCCCCAGCCCCCGACATTCAACCCATGCTTTTCTCTTGCCCGATTTTACCAGTCCCTCTTCCTGGCTCTTTTGTTTCACTTTGTATACCAGCAATGGGTAAAGCTTTGGATCTATTTTGGGTTTTGCAGGAACTCTCTATTGTAAAATTTGCAAATGGTTTTCTGAGACCTGAAATAACTTTCTAGTCAATGAGAAGCTGTGTTACTTGTTTCTCACTATTTCTCCCCTGAAGTTATTATTTGTATACATGCAAGTATGTTGTAATGGGATTCTAAAGTGTGTCAAACCTATGTTGATTTGGAGTAACTCCATTAATGCCAGAACAGATTTTGTTCGTGGAGAACTTCTATTCTGCTACTAAGTTGTTTTATTTGGTGTGGGTTAGTAAGTATGTATCCACTACACAGAAAACACACAATAGAAAATAAAATTTGGTCCAGATTCGAATTTTGTGTAAAGCAGGTTTTGTGTTCAGTAACTGATGTCTAAGTGTAATTTCTAGAGTGAGGAGGAGGGATTTGTTTTTGTGTTTCTTCTCTTCATTCAGGATCTGGCTTGAGGTTACAGCAGTATTCTCTGCAGAAATATATGCAGCCTACAGTGCAAGTGGGGAACTATTTCACAGCTGCTAATAAAATAAAATCATGTTGATAAAACTGATGCGAAATTATTTCAGGCCCATTGTATTTTATACAGGTCTCTTGAGAGATGTGATTTTGATTCTGACTTAATTTTGTGCCTTTTCTCCATTAGTGTAAGTGAGTTTAGTCAAATGGAATTTCTCTTGAGTTGTATTAGTTGAAATCGGTCAAGAATTAGGGCTGCACAATAGTACTCTTTTTAACCCACAGACATAGAGAATATGCTTTATCAGTTGCCATCAGTCTGATGTACTGGCTTATTTCCATGTGTGCTTGTTTTTAGAAACTGTCCAAAATAATTGGTGATTCAACTGGTATTTTTTTAAGGGGAAGGGGGGAGAAAAAAGTGGTGAAATTAACATTACTCAAGTTGCCTGTCAGAACCGCTGCCGGTGAGCGAGCTTGCGTTTCTTCTTGTGTTATTTATTTTTAGAGAACTTTGCACTTGTGTGAATTCCTGAAGGTGCCAGATTGACAGCCCCGGAGGCTGGCTTCACTTATTCATTAGCAAAAGAGATATGGCCTGGGCAGCAGGTGCACAAACCTACTTGCTGTGCTATACCCATGTGTCTCGGTTCTGCCTTGAAAAAAAACCAAACCTTTTTGAGGATCTAAGGTCCTGTTCGCTCCTTGCCTTTCCCTGCAGCGTTTTCTTCTAAGGGCACAACATAATGGTCTTGTGATGATTAGATTTGTGTGCTAAAGACTACGCAGAGACCTTCATTTGATTTCACCAAAGAGCTGTCAGATGGTGAGGAAGGCTTGGGGCTTACATAAGTCAGTAATTCTCGCCATCTGGTCAGTCAGTAAATGTAAGGTCGCTCTGCTGTCACATGAGTGTAGTAAGCCCACAGAATAGATCAGCTCTTGATTCGGTTCTGCTGTTGTTCTTCAGACCTCCATTGCTGCGGGGGCTGGCAGCCAGGGTGTGACAACTGAAGAGACTAAAGCCCACAATGGTGCTGCTCTGACTGCCAGCCATCAGCTGGTTCCTTGTTCGCGCTGAGAGCCCCTCAGAAACGCACCGGGACTAACCCAGTGTGTCGTGGATTTTTGTGGCTTGGTTTTGTTGGGTTGGTGGCGGTGTTGGGGTTTTGGTGTTTAGAATCAAGATCTCCTCATTCACCAATGTTGTTTCTAGACTTCCTGTGAGTTAAGTACTGTTTACCAGAGAGTATGGCAATATTCACCCCACAAGGGGCAATTAGTGTGAATTTTAATTTTGTTATATTGTTATGGATTGTATTTGATTTTGCATTGTGTTGCTTTGCTAGATGATCATAGTAGTTTTGCTCGCTTGTTAAGTGTGTGAAATGCATGCTTGCCTCTCTGGCCCACAGAGGACAGAGCTAAATTGACAAGTTCAAGTCAAGGCAGCTTATTCTTTTGGTTCTCAGGAGACACAATAAGTGAGCAAGGAGAGGACTCATTTGAGCATTATTAATATGCCATCCTGAAAGATTTGTTTTTTTCGGGGCTCCCTTGTGTGCTGTTTATTAGCATATCTAAAGCATTTTTTGTAACTGGTTTCATTATATATATCCTTAATATAAACATGATTAAATAAAAATAATATTTCTTAACATAATTTCCAGCAAGATCAGATTCCTTCCATAATGAATCTGGGCTTTGGATCAGTTCCAGAGTGTGTGTTCCTTAGGATTTGTTCTTGTGTTCCAATGTTGATTTTGTTCTTGTGTTCTGATGTTGATTTTTAGATCAATATATATGTAGTCTCATGAAACATTCACAGACCAAGTCTAAAAGAACCAACTGCTACTTTTCACTGAGAAAGATGATAGGAAAATATCAACATCCTACTTAAGGGGTATGGCATGCTTGGGTGGGGCAGTGGGAATGAAAATGGGAATGTCCCAGGAAAAGTATTTCAGAACCTTGGTTTTTCAGTCTGAAGTTCCCTAGTAAGAAGGCTGCTTGGCCACCAGGCCTACCCTGCATGCTAAGCTACATGAGTGTTTTGTTTCAGCTTTGTGGTTTTGAGCAGGATTCTGAATAATGCTAATGAATGCTGTAATCAGCTGCTGTTAACTGTAGGGTTCTTTTACAGAAACTGATAACTCTGAAGGTTCACTGTAAAAATGCTTCCTCCCCCCTTTGGGTTTGGCAGCCTCAGTCATCAGAATCGAGTGCCTGTTTGCTCTCTGGACAGTTATTAGCAGAACATCACTGGGTCCCTTCTTGGCGCTCTTTGAATGATAATGGCGAGGGTTTCCTGTGACAGCATTTCTTACACAGATTGGCTCTATTCACCAACCAGGTACAGTAACAATGGGTAATTTAAAATAATTCATTTTATTGCTGCCTCCTGTAGATTTTAGACTTTGATTTCAAAGTGGTGAATCTAGAGAGCTGGGGAAGTATGTTCTGATCACTGTTCTGGTGCTGTGAAAAACATGAGATTCAAATAGTCCCGCAGAGCCATCAGCAGCTGGATCAGCACAGAACACTCTTTTGACTGTTGCTGAAGTCATTCTAACGTTTTCTGGGTGCTTTTAACACATTTATCATGGGTATGCATTTTTTTAGCTTAAATTCTCAGTTTGTATTTGCTCGTGAATCAGGATTTGGGGTTTCAGTTCTACAGAAATATCCTCACTAACACAAGCATATTAAACAGGAAAACTGCATAAATTGAAATTTGATAACAGTGAATCTCTCTCAAGTGGTGAGAATCTGCTATGGAAATGGGTATCAAAACCAAGACTTCCAGCTCCCAATCTTCTTCATATTATTGTTGCTTTGCTGTTACACTCCTTTCCAGTTCCTAGAGGTATGTTGCAGATGATTGCATCCTAATATATTTGCTTGAAAATGAAACAAGATAGCAACATCTTGCTGCAATAAATAGAACTGAAATTGAAAATGTGGTAGATATATAATAAAGGGAGGATGTTTGCAAAGTGTCCAAAAACTTTTCCTCATAATCTTGATCATAAAGCTACTTTAAACTTTGAAATTCTACCAAATGTAGAAATAAGCTCTTGGCAGCAGTAGGGTCTGTCAGATTCAGGGCTTGCCAGTCAGAGAAGTGATCCAAGGGAAGTTCTTCTTTTCCTCAATACATAATTCTTCAGTGTGTGGTAAGCATTATATTTGGCCTCTCCTGTACCTCTTTCCTCTGAAAATACGTCACTTACTGGAGAATAATAAAGAACTGAGGTCAACACAGAGGGAATATCAACATGGTTCTAGCAATCAAAGTTTTGCATAAACTTCTTAGGCAGAGATGACACCCTTTCATAATCTAAAGTATTTTCTGCATTTGTAGCAGGTCCTGACAATTTTTTCTTTTTCTTTTTTTCAAGTACTAGAAGTTTTCAGGAAGGGGCTGGAATTTTTTCCACCTCTACACAGGGGTAGCGTTCCATAGTCCCAGTGGAAAAGGTGGTAGCGAGGGGGGTTATTTTATTTGTGGTCTTCCTTTGCTAATAAAACGGCATCACCTCCACAAATGAGGTGGTAGAATCCTGGGGCAGCATTGCAGAGAAGGTTCTGTGTTGCAGTGAGATTTTTGAGATGTCCTGTATAAAGACAATCAAGGTTGTTTTCCTTATTGCAGTATCATTGTGTTCAAGGTATTTAGATTTTTTTTCTAAGTGTATGGTTTCCATTTGCATTTTTGCAAGTGTGTTTTTTTGGCATTTCTGAATCCAAGGCTTGGTCTCTTAATTAGTCCCTTCATACCTATGATAATCCTAATATTCCATTAGATCTGTGGATATAGCCTGACTAATTCAGGGTGACCCCATGCACTTTCAGATATATGCTGTTAAATATTGTATATCTTGAGGTGTATAAAGCAAGTCTATATTAGTGGAAGGAATTTTTTAGTGAGCATTTGAGTAATTTTCTTGCTCACATGTTTCTAATTGTAAGGCCAAGCAGGCTGTTGGGTGAGAAGGCACTCTGGCTTCTGAAAATATTTGTGAATTGCTAATCTTCGAGCACACTGTGAAGGCTGTCAAACTGAACATGACAGGCACAAAGTGGTTTATGTCTTGTCATTTGCTCGTGCCTTGAGAAGAGGTGAAGTGCACTGCATGAAGACCTTTGTGCTTCTTAGTGATGCTGCTTCTCTCCTGCATGTTTTGGTAGTTACTGCAAGTGTCCATGTTCGTGGCAAGTACTTACAATTTAGCATGTGTTTCAAAAAAAGGGGGGTAGGGGACAAAATTTTCCTATTTTAGCTGTATTTATGAAGCGAATGAGGCTTATGCTGTCTCTGTGAGATGAACTTTAAAATCTTCAGGCAAATATTTGCTATTTTGGATGTTCTTGTAGAAAGATTTTTTTCCCAGAAGATTTTTTATTTTTTTAACAGAGATCAGTTGATTTTTGCAGCAGTAAATACAGCTGAAGATACATCTTAAGTATAGTGGGTTAGGGGACTCAAATAAGTTTATTTATTAGTGCCTACAGATCTATCCAAAGATTAATTTTTAATTACACAGAAAGCTGTGCAACTCTGATGTACAGACATGTCCATGCTTCCAGAATAAAATGCTGCCTGGTTTGCTAAAGAAGGGTGTATGTTTGTCAGAAATACTATGATTTCATTATCTGTTACAGCATTTTCTAGCTCTCATGATGTCAGAGAAGTAATGGCTCTGTAAGGATGCAGTTCAGCATTTAATGTCTGTATCATAGGTGTGACAGTTCTTAGGAACGTCATGATTTTGGGTGAAGAACTGGGAACAATAACTGCAAAACGGTTCCTTTTGTGTTTAGTCAGCAGTCAGGGAAAGCAAGAATGATTTACTTGGTCTACATCAGGAAAGTATCTAGAAACAATTGAAACCCAAAGGTCAGCTACAAGGAGACTTGTCATATCCCTCTCAAGAAAGATGTTGTGGTCTGTGTAGTAGTGCTCAAGCTTTTTGCTCAAAGTTTTCATTTCTGGTGCTCTGTCTTTTTCTCTTTTGAGAGTCCACTGTCTCCAGTACCATGTTTATCTTGGGACCATATTTCAGCTGGTGCATGGCCTTGGGGGGCTTTAGCCCTGTGATGGTACAAGGAGTGCACTCTTGCAGGGTGGTGCTGCAGCTGCTGCTGCCTTTTTCCAGTTTCGTGTTATATTTTGGTCATGGCCTTCTCAGCACTGAGGAGAACAAAAAGCGTAACCTAAAGTTAACTAAATCCATCCCTGTAGAAGCAGTCCTAGGAAGTGGAGCTGAAATTTTTAGCTTGAAACGTTCCTGTGAATCTGTAGTGCTATGCATAGTTTCATAATAGCTGGATGTGTCAATTTGTATATATATTCATCTTTTTCTTCAAATAGCACTTGTATAAAAGTGGCATTTCTGCTGTCTGTGTAAGCTCAGTTTTATGTGCCTTCATAACACAATTAAGTTTACCACATTTTATTCCTGCTAGTGCTGCAAAAAGGGGCTGAGTCAGACTGTATTTGTTCTTGTGCTTCATCAGCAGAAATGTTCACCAACTTTCTAGTTATATTTTATTTGTGAAAACACAATGAAAGTAATAGGGTTGTGCTAGTATCAGGTTTAATTTGGCCTCTGTTGTTATTAGCATCGATTGAGACATGAGCAAGAAATAATCCAGTTTTACTTCCAGTGCCCAAGGCTGAGTTTTTTAGGGCTGACAGGAAACAAATACACATCTTTTCACTTCTAAACTGAGTGTATTTATCAGAAAGTGAGAGCTACAGTAAACCCAAATCGTGCCAATGTTGGTTGTGCAGCAGGATAATTTTTTCTCTGTCCTTATAGAGGCGATGTGTAGTTATCCTCGATCAACTGTTCTGTCTTCTTGTTTGCTCTCTGTTCTCTAAGTCCTTTCTCAGCGTGCCTTGGGTGGAAGAAAGCATAGGTGGTGGGCTATTTAAGTTATAAATATAAAGCCATTGTGGTAGATTAAACTAGAGATAGCATATTACTCGGGCTTCTGGTAGCATCAATTACCCCAGGGCCTTGCACACCCTCCTGGGGATCCTGCCTCCTTGTAACAAAGGCTCCAAGGGACTGTAATTTCCCTTCTGTTAATTCCTGGGCGTTCTGGCCATCTACTTGTAAACTGTGGTGTAGCTGATGGTTAACTAACAGATAATTATATAAACCCATGTCCTTTATGTACGTATACAACAGAATGTTTATAGCTGCTGCTTTGGTGATACAGAGAATTCGTCCTGTTTACTGTTTCTATACTTACCAGATTACATGTAAAAAGCATAAAATCCTTTATATTATCCATAAACATAATAAAAAATGCTACACTACATAACTTTGACTTAGTCAATAATTCTAGGCTTAGCCTGAGGGGTTGAAAAGAAAATTATTCCTGTTACAAATTTTAATTATGCCATAAACTTTGGGAAATAGCTATTGATCTTCAGCATCTGGCATCAGAAATGTTGCCTGCTTTTTTTTGTTATTTAGTTTGTGAGTAGCATTGTCATATAGGATAAAAATAAGAAATGTCACAGGAGATGATGTACCATATGCAAATGAGAATATTTTGGTTTGTTTATGTACTAAAAATATTTTATTGCAAAAGAGTGTTTTGTTTCTTACCAGATTTTTTTTATCCATCTCCAGAGAAATTTGCATTTGAGATGCAGGAAAGCCAATTCTAATTCCATCAAAGACCCTTTCTCACCATGGGATGCTATAATATATACAGTATGTTTCTTGTCTTAGAGGTACATTTAAAAATGCAATTGCAATTCAATTAACTTTTCTCTGTTGTGGAGAAATCATAATTCCAAGGGCCAGATGAAACAAAGGCTGGAGCCTTGTTTTTATGCTCTTTGCCTTAATCCTGGGCTCTTAGACAACGGGTGTTGCTGTAAAAAACCTAAGGTTTAAAATAGTAAAAGTGAAAACCTGCTCTGATGTGGAATCAGTGGCAAAGCTAGCGTTGCACTTGAGCACAGTGAGCCCACACTCAGGTGTTGTGGAGCAGGAGGAAGAGCCTTTTAATGTGTTTAAATTTCCATGCAGCATTAGAAATGCAGGCTACCTTTCTAATTGTAATAAGGCCTGGAGACATGTGAGTTGTTCCATGGCATGTCTGCTTATGTTCATGAGGTTTGAATGTAAGTGGAAGAAGAGGGAGAATTGAGGTGATCCCTGAAAATGATCATTTTAGGTGAGTGGAAATACAGGGTATGTTCTCATAAAATTGTGGTGGAAGGATCCTTGTAGACAGAGTAGGTTATATATACACTTTTCTTTACCCTCGTCCAATGTGGTCTCTGAGGAGATTCTGCTTGGTGCCCTCCTTTTGAGGTACATGGAAGATGATCTGGTACTGTCTTCCCTTCCCTGCTGAACTGGAGGCACATAAAGAAAACTTGCTGAGGAAAAGTAGGTTAGAGAGCCCCAAAGAACTGCCTGTTGCTATGATGATCAAGTGTGGCTCTCTGAGTGCAAAGAACAAGAGATGCACAGCCTCCCAAATAGATGCCTGTGGGACTAAAAAGTTGATGCATCTTTATTAAAAGAAGTTACAGCATGTGGATCATTTGCTCTTTAAGGGAAACTCCAAGAATACTCTTGAGAAATGTTGTCCATTTCTCCCTATTTTAGCCAAGGGGTGGATGCACCTCTGCTTCTTTCTGCTTCTTAGTTTTACTTAGATTTTCATCTTTTTCATTCGTGCACCCCACGTGAGCTTGAAGTTTTGGCAGAATTATTGAGAAACAACATCTGAAGTTTCTCAAACTTTGCACAGGTTGCTGTGATGTGACCTCCTACTGAATAAGTAAACTAAGCAAAGTAGGACAAAGATGACTTTGGAGAGGCAGCTTGTAGTGGCTGTTGCCAGCTCTTCGGCAGGAAATTGCTCCCTCGTAAAGAGTATCTGCCAGTGGCGTATTGATGCTTGAACTCTTCTGGCTGACTTTACTCTGCTTAGCTGGAACAAAAGGAGTGGGAAAAAAAATAAATAACGTTGAGTCTTGCAGGCATTTGAGGTGGCCAAACTGACAGGTTGCACTCCAGCAGGTAAACGGAAGCCTATTAAGAGCACACAGAGACAAAACGTGTCGTGTGAGCGCTGAGTGAACCTCAGTGTGGAAGGCCAGTGTGGAAGGTGGCTGTGGCTGTTTCAAGGACACAGAGCAACGATGCAGATTATGAAGGCCTTTTTTTGTTTGGTTTTGTGTTTGTTTGTTTGTTTTTCTTCAAGGTCTGGCTTAAATGTTTTCATATAAGCCTAGGTTGAACTGTGTATCTGTGTTCTCTTTACAGAACCAGGCTAAGGTTGGGTGTTTATCTGGCTGCAGAGCCCTCTCTGTAACATTAAAAACACTGAAACACCCCAATTTTGACTGGTCTGAAGAACCTTTGAATAATTTTTTTTCAATCAGCTTTCATTTTCTGGTAAAAAGGAAAAAGTGTCAAATGCATGCATTTTTCAGAGGGGAAAATTCCATTGAAACACCCAGTTACCTCCCTTAAAGTTCCCCAGTTTGAGAGCCCAGACCTGCCTTGGCTTTTGAGCCTCTGCAGTTACCCTTTAGCCATTTAATTTGGCCTTGTACTCCAGAAAAGTTCTGCCATCTATGTGCTGAGCCATTCTTTTTGGTGACAAAGAAAAGCTCAATACTTTGAAAAACATGAGTTCTAAATCTTACATACTCTAATTTTCCGTGTGTTGTTTCTGTCTGGCAGGTCAGATTTGTAGAGCTGCCATATGCAGCAACTTAAAATTCACACTGGTGTGTCACTGCAGTTACTTCACCGAATCCACCACACCTGAAAACTATTAACTGTCAGTTAATGATAACAGAAAATGTTTTATAATAAGCTGTGAAATAACCTAATAATCTGCAAAAGGTGTAGAAATTTTGTATTAAAACACAATTAACTTCTGCCTTTGTGTTTTGTTCCTTTGTAGCAAATTGGTTCTGTAAGACATGGGATTAATTGACTTTTGCTTTGGAGGGAATTTGTGTTTGCTACTGCCACTAAATTTTCCAATGATTGCATGTAGGGAGATAGGCTCGTTTTGGTAGGGAAAGAAAGCAAGCTGGAGCTTGCATCTCATAAAGCTGGATGCTGAGTTGTACCCTGGAGACTCAAAGCTATAGATGGGCTAAGGCAATAGAAGACTTATTTCAATTTTTGGTTGAATTAAGAGATTTTTCTGTATGGGCTTTGGTTGATCTGTTGCCTTGCTTTGTGCAAATCTCTGGTTTCACTTGTTGCTTAGGCTCTCATTTGAGATATGTAGCTATCGGCTTCCTGAGCTCTACAGGTATCACAGGGTTAAAAATCTGTTAATAATTCTCAAGTGCTTTTATCTAAGCCAAGGTAAATACAAAAGTGGCAAAGGAATCCTTCCAGATATCTCGGTGGTTTCAGTTGGCTCATATCTAACAGTGCTGGAAACACTAGAAGAGAGTGTTCAGATGAAATGGAAAACCCCAAAGGTTTCTACAGAAAGGGAAGTTTCCTAAGATGTGAGGTCAGAACATGCTGAGCTACTAAAAAATAAGAGGAAAAATAAAACTCTTACCATGAAGGATGGGAACTGATAAGTTGGAAGCAAAAGACAATAAAATGAAGAATGATAATCTTCTCTTCTGTTGTGTTCATGGTGGGTTCTGAGGGTTGGTGGCACCAGGCAGCTTCCTCTGCAGAGGTGGGAACTGACATTTAGGGAGGGACCAAGTCTCCATCTTCCCAAGCATGTTTCGTGTTTCAAGACAGACTTTTCTAAGACCTGATTTGCTGTCCATCCAAACTGCTGTGGGCACTGTACTAACAGTGTTATGAGAGGGGTTCAAGTGCAAGTCGTCACGTAATTATTTCTGTGGTCTCCCTCCTGTGTCACATAGAAGATTCAGAACAGGTTTCTGGGTGAAAGAGGGATTAGTGACTTTGGTGTCCATGCACAGCTGTTAGGGGAACACTTCTCCTTTTTCCCCATGCTGTAAGGTTCTGTGTCAGAGTGAGTATCTCTAAGCATGCTCCAGAGGTGGTCTAGAAACAAAGCGTTCCTTGAATGTTAAACTGTCAGCATCTGCTTTATGGTATTTCCAGGTCACTAATGCAGAAATTATTTGCCACAGAAAATGTCTCAGTTTTCTTAGATTATTTTTATTTTAAATAATCCAAAATAGATATTTTATCTGGCACAATGGTTTGATTTTTGGTTAACTAATGGAAATGTAAGCATTTCAAAATGTCCAGTGTCTTTGTAAAAAACCCTAGCCCCTGAATTTACATTAGTCAAATATTATAAAAATACAGTATTTTTAAAATGTGAAAATTATTTCATTTATAAATACATTGCTTTTTTTTGTTTGTTTCTTTGTTTATTCTGATATTACTGCCTATTGTTTTTGTACTTGTTTTCTGACTCTGGCTTTGCTGAAGATGGCTCTTCAGATCCTTGAGGAGTGTGGCAAGGGTCCATAAACTAATGTTTCTCTTAGCATTTTGCGTTCTTCATCAGAAGATTAGAGATTATAGGTTACATATCTGTAAATCATCATACTTGGAGGCTGTGTTTAGGGTGAGTGGATGTATACACACACAATATGGCGGTCTGGTTTTGCCTACAGACATTTTTAATAAATCAGCAACTTTGAAAATGAATTGTCTTCCTGCCTTGGGTATGTAATTTTATTTTGTTAAATTCTGCCCTTCCCACAGAGCCTGTGATGGAGATAAATGGCTAGAGCAGGGAGAGGAGGTTGTACAATGTGCATGTTCTGTGGTTACACAGAAGGGAAGTGGTGTAAGTTTATTTACACGATTTAATCACTTATCTCAAACTTCTTAAAGCTGTTTTCAGTAGTAAGCTTAGGTTTCATGTCCTGGGAAGTTAGTGATACATTCACAGGCAATAAACACTGTATTTCTCCAGACATCTAGTTTGGTCAAGTAACCTTTCCTGGACAGATTCTGTGAAAGTTGAAGGGGTGGCTTTTCTTCTTTAGATCTGCCAAAAATAAAAATAAAATTGATTCTAAAAACAAAAGGAGTCTTAGTGTCTAGATGTGCTTAGCCTTAGGGTACTGTGTTCATTGGTTCATTTTATTTATGTAATGAGGAGAGTCTATTGTAGCTTTATTTCTGTTTATTGCTTGTCTTTAATGCAAACCAAAAGAAAAAGGTTTTACTGAATTTAATGTCTGCGTCCTAGTTCTGCAGCATGTATGGTTCCTGCTGTGCTCCCAGTAAGTAGGGCTAAAGGCCAATAAAATCTGGCTTTTGTCTGTTTGTAAAGTCAGCCGTTGGATTTAAGAAACTTAGTGGGTTTTTTTCTTTTTCTTTTCTTCTTTTTTGTTTGGTGTCAGCTGCAGCTATTTGAACTGGATTGATTCTTTTATTGCATTGCAGCAAAGCAAAAAGTTGTAGGAAAGAAAAATCACCTTCATATTTCCACAGTGATTTTAAAAAAAAAAAAAAAAAAGGTTTTCTGTTGTCTCAGAAACAGATGTTTGTTTAAACCCAATCATGAAGTCATGCACAGATTAAATTTATTGTTTAATTTTGTACCAGTCTTTTGCAAATGTACTGCCTCTGGAGCAAGTGAGGAGTTTTCTGTGTAATGAAGACTTGGAACGGGACTTCTTTGAGCAGAGTTAAACATCCCAGGGAAAGAAACAAAATTGTTGATGAAACAGGATTTGTGTATAGACACTTGTCAGGGTTTAAAAGATGCAGTAATTCTAGTTCTCAACGCATCTCCAGTTCAGTCCAAGTAATTGAGTTTGGTCCAAATCAGTTCTCCATCTTCAAAGCTCAGACTTGAAAAAGTGATTTTTGTGTTGTTTTCTTTTTTTTGGCTGTGGGAATCTGTGGCCTTGGCTGTGTTCAGTCATTCCATATACGCTTCATTTGAGTGCAGTCAGGTCTTAAGTGGAGGCGATGAGATATGGCTGGTATCTTTAAATTATTTTTGACCAGATGTGAAATAGGCCCACTGAAATTTCATTATGGTTCATCTTGTTTTTTCTGTATGGAAATTCATACCTGGTAAGTAAACAGAAATGTTTGAGATTTTGAACCAAACCCAAGCTTTAAAAGAGATGATAGGCATTGTGAGCACAAACACACGCACATTTTTACTAAATCTGTTCATCTAATTTGTCCTATCTATCATGGTTGATATGAATTCTTCCTCTTAAAGACTGCAGAGAAATTGACTGCATTTCATTTCATTCACTTTTATCTTATGTATGTTTCTTACTCAGAATCAGAAGAGGGAGCACCCATGCCAGGCTTTTCAGGGAAACAAAAGAAAAAATATACTGATTATTTCAATCTTAAATAGAAACTAATAAATACTAAATTTAGGTCTGGAACTCCCATTAGAAATAGATAGATTACACTTGATCATATCCTGTTAATATGATTCTGTTTCATAGTCTGTTTTCAGCAAGCTTTTTTACTTGTTTTGTGGTCTTTGTGGCATTCATGGGCTAAAAAAGTTAATTTTCATTCTGTGTAGTTGGTTTTATTTTGGTATTTGTTTCAGGAAGTTACTGTTGAGGTCTTTGAATATGCACATCTGTTGTAAAGATGGAAAACTGATAGGGACATGATTGCTTACCGTAATAGGAGAAAATTTAAATCCTATATTCCATGGTATAGAACAGGAGCAGAATGCTGAGACAGGATGTTTGAAGAAGCATCATTTTAAATGTTGCTAGATTGTTCAGCTATCATTTGTAAACCCGTAACTGTGAGGCATTTCAGCCATTTTAAATTACTAGTATAAATGTTTAAATTATGCCAAGTATAAAGATAAACATTTCTATTATGCTTCAAACTTTGAAGATCATCAGTAACTTCCTATTCTTCATAAAGTTCAATTTCATGCAAGAGTAACTGATGTTTTCAGATTCACTCAGGGATGCTGTGGCTTCTGCAGAGCTTGTAGTTGGTAAGGGAGAAGAAATCAGAGAGAAATAATTTTGAATTGTGTATGGTTGATTTACTAAGCCCATTGTGACAGCGTATGCCGTATCATGTTATTAAACCCAAACGTTATCATATTAGTCACTTTATGTATCATCATAATTGTATAATTATTGTATTTTATATACCCAAGTTTGTTCCCATTAGCTTGTAGTCTTAAATCATTAAAGGCAGATCTTAAATTCCTTGGGAATTAGAATACATTTTTTTTCTTAATCAGGTCAGCCTTTGCAATAAGCTCCTGCGGATTTTGACTTCAACCTATTATTAAAGCTTTCCTTTCTCATATCAGAACTCAGTATTTCTAAATAGCTTGGTGTCTTTTTATAATTAAATGAAATTAGGAGATAGTGAAAATGTGTTTTTAACTATTTTAATAGTTCTATTTGAAATTATTTCCTTCTTTCCCATAATAAATCAAATTTCTAATGATTCTTCCTGCTTACTAATTTGCATTGTTTGCATTTAATCAGCAAGTGTGAACTGTTAATATATCACCAGGAATCTGTCAGGAGTATCTATGGAGCAGTGACTGCTGGCAGGCTATGGAAATTCACTGGAAATGACGGGCTCGGTCCACTGGGGATTCCACCTCTTGTCAGGAGCACAATGACTGGCATCTCAAAATCTTCAAGTAGAAGATGCAGTAACCCAGCTTTGGTATGGGGCATTGTGCTTATCTAGCAAACCACCTGCTTTCTGTCTGGATTAGTATGCTGTTGTTACTTCGCTGTCTACCAGTAAGCAGCAGAAATATGTTTATTTTTTTTTAGTAAGCGTTTACAAGGCTGTCTGGTTTTGTCTTGTCAGTTTACATTTACTGCATCAACAGAAGGCTATGAGTTGAGTTGAATTACTTTGCATGGTTAACTGGAAAATAGAAGTTTTATGAAAAAAACCCAACCAATCAACTGGCATTTGGACCCTTACTTCCTTTGGTGGAGATGTACAGGAACTGTACATTTGTTTAGTGTCACATAGTAGGCAGGGTGTCAATGGTGAAATTGTATATTCCCACCTTTCTTGCTGTACTTACATTGCCAGAGATACTTTAACATTAGTAATGGTTCATATACAGATCATGGGAGTTGCAGCTTGACGTTAATTAAGGCTCCTTCCAACTGTAACCATTCTATGATTCTGATTCATATGCTGAAAAAAATAAAAAACAAGGGTAAACCTGGGCTAAGGCACCTTTTTTTTTTTAGAATCCCAGAAACTGTGCTGAAGTTAGAGATGATTGAGCCTTTATCACAATATTTAAATTAAATCAAAATTTAAAATAATAATTGTTCAGGAATCTTGGAAAAAGTAATAAAAAACTTCTAAAAAAACCCCAAAGCCCTAATTTTTTCCAAGAGTGGAGATTCCCAACCCTCTGTGCATTTCTGATAAGGGACAGAAGGCTTAACGGAAAGAATTACGAATAAGTTATATTCATAATTATTTGCTGCTTAAAATTGTTGACCATGATCTCTGAGGGATTATATGTCATTTTATGTCCAGTGTGGCTCTCGTGTCTGCAAACTATGCTAAATTGTAAATATTTGGAATAGTCTGAAGTTTGAGAGTTGCTTCAATAAGGAAGAATTCTTAAGAGCTGCTAATCCTTGTTTGTTTGGGTTTTTTGCTTTTAACTACTTCTAATCCCAAACTAAATCTTTCTTTTTCAATTAAAAATGGAATACTTGGGGAAAAAAAAAGGTTGCAGCATTCAAATAATATGACAAAGTTTGGCCCTGTTTGCCTGTATATATCTCTGCATATCACACCACCTATAAAGAAAGAAATTTGAGTGATTTTGCCCATTTGGTTATTTCTTAACTATTTCTTAGACAACAGTGGCATAGGAAGAAAAGTAACTCCTTTGGTATTTCCAATGTTGGACACATTCAACAAATAATAAAGAACTAGCTTTTCATTATTTCTTACAGTTTAATTTTGCTGTTGGCAATATCAAAGCATAAAAAATACGAAAGCCTTTTGCAGTCTTACTCTTGAATTTTCAATTTATTTTGTTTTTAGCACTTGATAGTAACAGATCTGCAACACTATTTGAAGTTTGTGATATATTTATTACATTTATGGATTAGGAATGTTGCTGTCTCCTTTCTTTGTGAACTTTTGACATAAATTGCCTCTTTGTGGTGTTGAGAGAAGGAGTATTGTCAGGGAAGAGCCAGAAGCTATGTAACCTGATTATAAAAATGATTGTTGTACACTGCCAGCATTAGGAAAGCACTGAAAACTCCTTAGGGCTCTGAAGTGTTAGCCGTTAGGAACCTGGCTCCACCTGGCATACAACCCCTATCCTGTGTCTTTAGCTTTGATGCAGTAATAAAAGTGTAAATTAGAAATGGGAAGATCCTAACAGCAAAACCAAAAAACCCGCCCATTATTTTATAGTCCTTTGCCAGGGCAGGTTATATTTTTTTCCTTTTACTGTTAAGAGACACTTTTGTAAGTCTTTTAATAAAGAGTTGGTACCACAGGGACTCAACCAATGTACAGTTGAGAGTTAATGCAGTACCGTGTTTGAAAAGGCTGATGCTACATGGGGCCACAGCAGAGTGGCATGTGTCTGGAGGAATGACAGCTACATGATGCAAAGGTTTGGTTTTTTTTTCTAAACTGGGAGCCTGAAGTGGCACACATGGGTCTGATCTGGGATGTCAGAGGTCTGTTGTCATCTTATTCATCATCACGGGAGGGCCCCAAAACTCTGAAGCATCCAGCAGCTGTTCTCTGTCTTCCAGGTTGTTGCATGGAAGGAGGCAAGTCTGAAAGTGAAAACACTTTATTCACCCTGTACCAATTTTTTTTTTCTCAGGTTGTATTTATCAGATTCAAGATTCACATTATATTACCTTAAGAGTGCAGTAATATATTAAGATTTCTAAAACATAGTCACTGCTGACTTAGGTGTGTGGATGTAAAGTTCCCCCAGACTCCAGCCTCTCTAGACTGTTAGCCTTCTATTGCCTGTTTGACTGTTCAAAGGTCATTATGGGTTGTTCCCTTCTTGAGAAATGCATTGTGTGCTGGGTACACAACATTACACAGTGTTTTATTCAGGAGGTGCTGATAACAGACTTGATTTGCCAGTTTGCTTGATGCTAGATCATGTTTCCTGCTTTGCAGGCCATTCAGTGTAGAAATTGGTCTAATTTACTTTAATTTAAATGTTAATGATCCTTTTTTTTTTCTTGAAGCAAAGAGAAACATGCACGAACACTTGGAAAATAAAGATTTATTCCTCTGACAATCCTAGTAATAACTTTATGTCTAAGAACCGCCTTTGAATACTTGTTTTGCTGTTTGACACTCAGCTATTTCTTACATAGACAAATTTTTAAAGCCATTGATCAGAGAGTGAAATTTCTGAGAACGTGCACTTGAAGCCACCAAAATGAATAACTTTGTTTACTTTGGCTGTTACCAGGAAGCTATAAAGCGCTGTTGGAATTTTGGGGTGGAAATAAATAAAAATGCCGGCATTGCAGTGATGTCTTATCACATGCCTTATTTCAAAAACTTTGGTCAGCTGTATTAACAGGCTAGCATGTTTCAGAACCCTTAAATTCTGTGCCAAGTCTGCTCAAAAGGAGCTTCCTTCCTAGATAGGTTTTTGTTGGAATAAACCAGAATTTGGTTTCCATTGTACCAACTAATGGATGAATAGAAGAAACCCATTGGAGAAGCACGGGATTATGGTGTCGTGGCTCATTCCTGACTGAAGCTCAGTGCCAGGTTGGAGCACGGCACTTGTACAGTGTCAGAGCATGGCAGGGGCCCACAGCAGTGTTCTGCCACACTGTGAGCAAGGCCCATCTTGGCTGGTTGCTTCTGAAGTGTTGTGATTGCCAGGCTCTGTTTGTTGTGTTGTAACAAAATACATTCGCAGAGCTGGTGCTGCAGGGGAATGCAAATGAGCACCAGTGATGTTTTAAAATCTTGAGAGCAGGCCAAACTTGGTATTTCCATTCAAGTTGTGGAGAAATTAACTGTTTTGGTGTGTAAAATACATACAAAAGTAGTGATTTTGTATTTGAAGTGGTTGTTGGGGCCTCCTCTTGGCCTTCCTCTCATTCCCTCCCTGCCCTGGGTCCCTGGGAAAATAGGTGATCTGCAGCTTTCTGTCTTCAAAACGGCCTTCTCCTCTTACCACTTTGATGTCATGAAGAACAGGAAAGATACCCTACACACCCAGGAATCATGCTGATAAATGTAAATATGCAAGTACTAACAATGTAATAATGCAAGTAATTTACCCTGTCAGGGTGCTCCTGTGCCTTTCATGCTTTTCCATGTGAAGATGGGGAATCTCTCAGGACTTATGATGAAACGTTTGTTTATTTTGCAAGGGAGAGGGAAGATTTCCCCTCCGTGTTTACCAGTCTGTCCAAGTGTCACAGTGGTTCATGAAGTTTGGTCATTTTGCTTTCTAACTCTTTGCTAAGTGGGCACATCTCATATACAGTAGTGCAGAGAAAATGTCTCTCTCTAAATAAAGGGAGCACGGGTATTACAGGAGATGCTCCATGCGTTCTGAACCTAGGAAAATGCAACTTTCTTTTAAAATGGAATGTACTGTTTCTCTTTATGGTAACAGTTGGGTCAGCCAATAATGTTTACTTTGCTGTTCAAATATTTTTCATAGGTAAAGGTGCTAAACCAGTTACAATTACATAATTTGCTTGTTGGCTTTGGATTATGTGTCTTATTTACATGATTGCTGTGTTTGGGGTTTGAGTAACTGTCTTTTCATTTTTGTGGCATTCCAAGTATGATAAATATCAGCAGAAAATATTGAATTTGTTAGCCTTTAGTGTTAAAATTTTTTTTTTGTCAAGATGGAAGAATGTGTCAATAAGAAAACCATTTTCATTTCAAATGAGTGCTCATAAATATGTAGAAATTAAAAAGCAATGAATTGTGTTGATGAATTTTAATGGATGGTATGGTACAGCATTATGCAAAGGAAATGAATGGCATAAATGGCAGTAGTGTTAATTCATATCAGTTTATATCTGCTAGTCCTATCTGTATGCAGCCTAGACAAGTCGTTGTCACACGCGTTGTGAATCTTTTCTCACAACACTGAAACTCTTCTGGTACTGAAGTGGAATAAGGGTGCTAATCAAAGCTGTAGCACTTTTTGGGAGAGGTTGAGGAGGAGAAGTTTGCTCTGGTGGCTAGGTAGTGCGAGGGAGAGGCTGTAACAAGTAGTACTGGTGCATTTTGATGCCGTATTATCCGATGGAGTGCAACACCTTCCTTATGAGGACAGGCTGAGGGAGCTGGGTCTCTTTAGCTTGAAGAAGAGGAGACCAAGGGGTGATCCCATTAATATTTATAAATATGTACAGGGTGAGTGACAGGAGGATGGAGCAGGTGATGGTCAGTGATAGGAAAAGGGACAGTGAGTCCAAGCTGGAGCAGAGGGGGCTCTATGTGAAGATAAGGAAAAACCTTTTCACTGTGAGGGTGACAGAGCCCTGGGATAGGCTGCCCAGAGAGGTTTGTGGAGTCTCCTTCTCTGGAGACATTCAAGACCAATCTGGACACGTTCCTGTGTGATTTAATTGAGGTGATCCTGCTCAGGCAGGGAGATTAGACTAAATGATCTTTCAAGGTCCCTTCCAACCCCTAATGTTCTATGATTCTGTGATTGGCATTTCTGTAGTTTCCTACTACATTTTAACTACATTATTTTTTAGCAAGTTAAACAAACGTTAGAAATTAACCAAATAATTACACATATTTCATTCTACATCTCCCTTGTAGAAAGGCAGGGAAGTAAAGGATTACTTGACAAAGCAGTATCATTGCTCTCTGTGGTTGTTTATTTTACATCGGTGGTAGGGACAGAACATTGTATGGGGTCACAGGGTGAGTTAATGGGTAACGATGGGAAGTGTATGGCACAATTTGTAATAGACACCAGCAGACAGGAATTTTGTTTCTTCCTCTAAAATCTATGATCAGAGCAAATTGTGATTTTCAAGGACAGAGCAGGAGAGTGGATATAGGAAGGCATGTATTTAAGATGGAAAGGTCAGTGTCAGAGCTGTTTAAAAGAAAATATCTATAAACCATCATTCAAGTGTAGCTGTGGTTTCAGAAATAGTCTGAAGGCTACAGAAAGACCTATGTGCTGAACTGTGAGGGTAATTATTCTGGTGAGCTTCAGTGACTTGCTTTAGTAGTGTAGAAAACCAGTTTCAAAGTAACATCATGCTGAGCTTCACAGATACATAGGTGCTCAAAGGGGAGAAAGGAATCTAAGTAGAAATAAAGCTGTGGCTGAAAGCTAGCAGAGGTGTGTTCAACCTGGTGGCCAGAGACTCAGTGGAGTCTTCTAAGGATCCATGAGGGTAATGGAGGAAAACAAAACTTGTCAGATGGTCTATGTTGGCTGCATAGGAATCTGAACTGGCAGGAGAAACCTTCAAAGATCAATAAACTGGAAAACCCCTGTGTTAGCACTGAAGTTAGAACCAAGAACCATGCTCAGTTGCATTTGAGATGAATTACTAATAGCTGATCACTTCCCTACCAATACTGTAATTAACTGCAATTAAAATGTAAAGTTTGGATAGCACTTTGTACTTACAGTTTCTTATGAAGTTTTACTGCTTTTAAAAGATGCTGTGCTTTTCTGATTAAATAATTAACTTCCTGCTAAAAAAAAAAGACCAGAAAAAATTTTCTGTCCAGCTGCTTTTCATTTTAGCCATCTTTAATGGGAAAATTAGCCTTTGAAAGGTACCTAATTTTTGCAAAATAAAAGGAGAACCCAGATTCTCTAGTGTATTCAAATATGCACAAATGGGCACTGTAGAGCAGGTAGCTGAAAATCAAACATCATGTCACAGCTATAAAAGGATATAACACAGATGTTGTACAAGACCTTTGCAGAAATTATTTCATTAAAGTATTAACTCAAGACTATTTAAGATCATTCCTAATTTCAAAGGCAGTTAAACTAATGTATTAGAAATGGAATCAAAGCACTGATCTATGGATTTAAATCTGTAACTTGCTGGAATCAGAAGATTCAACAAGTTCACTAACTTTAGTCAGTTCCTGAGGGATACCTTCCTAGTTTTTTCACAGCTCTGAGAAAATACTGATCTGTGGGTTTTCTTGTTGATTTTGGAGTATATTTGTCTTTTATTTAAATGTATTTCTTCTGAAGAAAAATCTATGCCTTTCCCTCCCATCCACCATGTCAAGTGCAGTAAGACATGAACGTTTCAAGAGGTGGAAGCCACAGCTAGACCTGAGGTTGGTACATCATACAGCAGGCACTGTTGAAGATACCAGGTTACTCAGTATTTGTTTACAAGTCTCCACGTGATTTTGTATTACATGATGTCAGCATGCCTCTAAAAACACATTTATTTCAATTGAATGCAAATTCTTGTTGTGCAGGAAGCAGTGCACCTGGGAGCAATGCTGGTACATAAGCAACTGCAAATATTTTCCAAGTATTATTATCCTTTTTTTTCTGGATATTTTAGAACAGGAAAATCTTTCACTTTAGAAAAGATTTGAGTATTCTGTTGATTTACTATTCAAAAATAGATGTTTTATTCTAGGTGCCATTGAGCAAGAACACTTTTAAATCTGTTGATGAAAGGGATTGGTTTTGGATATTTCTGTGATCCTTGACTTTTTTATTTTCCTATTTTGAGACGCAATCTCAAATATATCTTCTACCCATATCCCAGCTTGCTACTTATATGAAAACCAGTCTTCTTTCTTGTGCTCTTAATTTCCTTTATGCAAATTGTAACCCACAGAAGAATAAAAAACATACAAAAGAGTCAAATAAAATGAATCTACAAAGAAAATCTGTTCGTAAATAGAAAACTTAAATTTGAGAAAAGAGCCTGTTATTTTCATTACACTTATGCCTATTTTTGTGGTTTTTGAAATGGCTAGAACTAATATCAAAGATTACATGCGGTATCAGTAGGCTTGTGGGGTTTGTTTTTAGAAAAGAGAAAGCTCTGCAGCTTGGAGATAAAATGTAATGTAGTAGTTGCTAAGGTAACTGCATGTTTTTGTGAATAGTGGAACAAATTAGGTGAGCAAAACATCTGTAAATTGTCAATACCTAGGTTAGAGCTGCCCTTAAGCTGCAGAAATTAACCTCTTCAGACCTGCTGGCAAAGCTGAAGAACATGGAGGGGAAATGGTCATGCTGAACTCTCTGGAAAGCTGGTGTTCCACGGGATGCTGTTGCCTGTCCCTGGGAAGTGGAGGGCAGCTGCGGCAGTGGTGGGTCTGCAAAGGGCCTTGTGAGCAGGGATGAGTCTGACTTGTGCTTGAGCCTGACAAGTGTCTGCTGCTGTTTTGTCTGGAAAGATAGAATGAATTTGCCTGCTGCTTTCAGTGTGCTGGTCTTCTGTCTCTAGCGACTAGTCTGTGGCTCTGAGGATAGTTCTGGAGAAAGACGAGTTTAGTGGCTGTGATTCAAAGGACAGGACCCTGTGTCCTTGTAGTACAGTCCTCTTACAGGACCCCATGTACCTGGTTGTACAATCCTCTGAGACCACATAGCAGCTGAATGCATCTATACTTTTACTTAACCTTGCACTTTAGGTAGATAAATCACAGAATCACAGGCTGGTCTGGGTCGGAAGGGACCCCATGGATCATTGAGTTCCAACCCCTCTGTCGCAGGCAGGGCCACCAACTTCCAGACCTGCATCTAGACAAGGTTGCCCAGGACCCCATCCAATCTGGCCATGAACACCTCCAGGGTTGGGGCTTCCCCCACCTCTCTGGGCAGCCCTTCCCAGCACCTCACCACTCTGCCTGAAGAACTTCCCCTGATATCCAATCTAAACCTTCATCTTTTAGCTTCAATCCATGAAGCCTAGGTGTTACTGTCAGCTGGCTTCTGGACATAACCAGATACCTCTTTGCCAACTGTAGGTGACCAGTAACACATGTTTTGATAAGGTCTCATACATAAATTTTGCAGGATGAAAGCCCGATGCTGTTAGGTGATTACTTTAAGGAGTAGTGGCTTGGGACTTCTGTCAAAATCCAGCCCATATCTACAGAGTGGCAGATAGAATTTTATCTGTGAGAAGCTTATTGAATTTCTTCTGGCACACCAGAGGCTAAAGACTAAAAATGAGAGCAGTAAGAATAGCAAATGCCTTAATGGCTCCAAATCCTTTAACAATAAAGATGATTGGCCTCATTGCCATTCAAAGCAGGGATTAGTTTCCAGAAGAAAGTCAAAAGTAAATCTAGAATTCAGTGATTTTTTTTTTCAATGTACCTGTATTTCTAAGCTTCTGTATCTTTGCACTTAAAAGATCTGCTTTCTACCCTTGACATGTCTGCCTTGTATTCCACAGATTGAACCTAAGATGTCTTGATAAGCAAGTAAGCTGCAGTCCTTTGAGTTTTGCCAAATGCAAAGAACTTTACAAGTAGATAATTTTACAGGGATGAGGCCTTTTTTCATCCCAGTCCCTTGTGGTTAATTGTCCAGACTGCAGAATTCTCTGAGCTCAGCGTGTCATAGCAGGATTAGCTGTTTCAGTAGAAGATGGGAGCAGAGTTTCTGGGGTCAGGGTAATTTGAAATGCAGAGGCAAGGCTTTGTATCATTCATCTCTTTTACAAAAGTAAATTCCATTATCCCTATCTGGAATAGGGGTTGGGGGAAGACACCCAAATGTTGTGAACATCTTCCTGTAATCCTACGAGGCGTGTTCTAACACTTTCCCCCAGGCATGACTCATACAGCTGTGTGCTTGGGAAGATAAAGATATGGAAGGAGCTCTGCAAGTGGTTTTGTCAAGGCCACATACACTGAGGTCACACAGATTGATTTGAAAGAAGCTCAGACACGCAAGTGCTGGAAGCACCATCCGACTTGTTTCCTGCCACCGCTACAATAAGTTGCAGCTCCTGCACCAAGCGCAGCCCTGCAGCTTGTCATGTGAAAACTTCTACATGAGAGTGATGCTCTGAACTTCTCAGGAGCTGTTGCCACTCCTGATAGCGGGGCCGGTTGGTACCAGTAGAGCTGCACCTCTTTCAGGTTGGATGTAGCCCAGCTGGAACACACAACATCTTTGTTCAGTAGTAATTCATTATGTACTTACCAGTTAGGTGTGAGACCAGTTGTAGAATTTGGTTTGGCTTGTTAAGAGTTTGGAATTGCAGTTGCAAAGATAAATGTATTTTTTAATTTTCCAGGGATTTTTAGATGTGGTTGTGTTTTGGGTTTTGTTTTGGTGGTTTTCGATTTTGTTTTGTTTTTGGTTTTGGGTTTTTTTTTTCCTAGGAAACAACTGCAATTGCTGTTATTGTGAGTACTCTTAGTAATTACTTAGTAATTTTTTAAGTGTGTGAAGACTTTAACTGTTTGGTTTTGTACTTAATAGTGCAAAGTGACATTCACTAATAAGATTTGGTAGAATATTAGACTGTTGAAGCAGGAATTAAGAATAAATAAAAATAAACTTCAAATTGGAAAGTGCTCAGGAACGTGCTTTGACTTGGCTGACCCTGTGAGGAGACAGCAGTTGGATTTGATGATCCTTATGGATCCCTTCCAACTCAAGATAGTCTATTATTGTAGTTACTGGATGTAACAGGCACAGGCAAAACTATATGGGGCATGGGTCTGTTGTCTGGACACAGGATCTAAATTAATCTGCAGAGTGCATCTCCATAGAAAGGAAGAAATATCTTTTAAAATTGGGCAGGTAGCCTTGCATACAGATTTACTTGGTCTTTAAGTGTAGATCATCCATACAAAACAATTTTGTTTGTCCCAGCTCAGAAACTTTCTCCATTCCATTCCTCCTAGCTCAGTGATTATCATAATCTCATTTTGGAGACAATTTCAGATCCAACTGTCTGTATCAGAATTGGACCATGGGATCCCTAAAGATTTGGTACAAGAGACAGATATGTTGGTCTGACACTGTTCACATCGATTCCCATGGTGGTTTCCACTCCACCTGTCTCTTCAAGCTAGTTGCAATCAGAATTGTTTTTTTACAGTGAGATCTGAGACCATATAAGAAGGAATTAGTTATTAGTGTGGGGGCACATGCAGCCCCATTATTTTTCATCCTTTTCCAAAAGTGAGGAGATGCTGAGAGCCCTCCCGTGGAGGGCAGGGCTTTGGGCACTGTTATAAATGCAGGCAGCTAAAGAAATGAAACTCAGTTTCCTGTGGTTCTTATGTTGTTTTAGATGGTAAATGCTTATTATATACACTTCAAAATTGTGCATCCCATATCTCTGAGCTTTGTAGCGTGCACTTCCAAACAGCATTATCAGACTGGGGAGATAAACATATTCATAACATATGGATCTTTATAAATATATTATGGTTTGCTTTCTCCTTTAAAACACATTTATCTTAGAATTTACTTTCATGACATCCCTCTTTTCCCAGTGACAACATTGATTTCTGCTCTGTAGAACTCCTTCAACAGAAATAGTTTGCTTTCTTTACAGTCCCTACTTTTCTTGTGCTGGTTGTTTTGGTGTTAAGAATTCCTCAGTTTCCTTCTGGAGACCTCAGAATTAACTGCACGCACCTTCTAATTATTCTGCAATTCCAGCAAGATTTCTTGAGGGGATAAATTTTGTCAGTTCATGGCAAATGTTGACACCTTCATAATTTCTGCAGGTTTTTTTGGATGAACAGTGAGTATTTCTCAGAAGAACAATCTGAAAGCTTTATTGGAAAATGTTCTTGTTATTGGCCTCTAACAGGAAGATACAGACTGTTAATAGCTGTCAATCTGAAATGCGTTGGGAGCCTATCCAGAAAACACACTCCTGGCCTGTTGAACAGAGTGTATGATTTTACATATTTAAAAAAAAAAAAAACCAAAACCAAAAAACCCCAAACCACAACCAAAACAAGCCAAATGTTTCTGTAGATGAAAAATCTTAATCTGAACAGCCAGACCTAAAAGTTAAAATTGAAATGAGCATTTCCTTTTTTTTTTTTTTTCTTCTAGTGAAGTCTATTTGCAATATTAGTGGGAGAAGTAGAGAAGTTGACCAAGCATTGGGTGCAAACACGATAGCAGAGGTCAATATGCTGTTTTCCATCTACTTTACTGGTCTTTTAGTAGTTTACTGGATCAAAGAAAAGACAGGTGAAGGAAACATACAGCTACTGAAAGTGTGGCAGAATGATCTTATGCTGTGGCAATAGAAATACGTGGATGTAGGGTGGACGGAGGGGCAGTGATAGCAAAGAGGAGTAATGGAGTAATACTCCACGGTGTATGTGGTGCCTTAAACTGCAAGAAGATGCTGGTTTTCTCTGTGGTTTGTTTTTTCCCTTGAGTAAGGTCAATTCTGCGCTGCTTTGAGGTTCTGTGAATCCCCAGATATTGTTTCATTTGTAGACAGTAAAAAGAAAATAAAAAAATCAGGCCATTAGCCAGAGGCATGATAATCAGCGGCAATAGTAACAATATCAATTATAAGAGAATTCAGACACGTAGTTATGGGTTAAAACCACAGTGAGAACCATGGCTGGTTTTTGACAGATGGGAAAAATAAACTCAAGAGACAGGCTGTATTGCCAACAAATGGAACAAATTTTAGAGAAAAAAAAACACCCTCAAATGTATTACCTTTATTCCTGAAATTGGTAATAGTGATTTTATTCATTGTGGGGGTTTGAGGAGATAAAAGTATAGTAGATTTTACATGTTTGTCCACAGCATTCATCTGGTTGAATATTGCAAACATCAATTAAATGTGCTTCTTAAATGTATTACTTTGAGAATGTAGAGTTTTAATTCTGTACAAATGTATAGAAAAGCAGTATGGTCTGTCATGTGGTGGTTGTAATTAAGAATGCAATATGAGAGGAAGAATAAATTTTTATAATATGGGAGGTGGGCAGGATTTCAGGGGATTTAAAAGTAACTGTGTCATTTCATACTTAAGTATAAAAGTAACATTTTCCAAGAAAGCTGTTATTTTGGATGGAGCCATAGTGTTTTTGAAGGGTGGAGCATGGGGAAAATTGAATTTGTGTTTGAATATAATGTACTGCAAGAGGGATGCTCTTGATGTCTGTATTGGCTGCTAGTTTTAGATTAAAGTGCATAAACTTCTCTCTTCATAAGAAGTTTCACAGGCATTAAAAGCAAGGGTATGTTCTGTTTCTGGAGTGATTATTTCAGGGAATGCATTGTACTTTTTAACCAGAAAATGTGAATAATGTGGTGCTATCGATTTATTTACAGGCTGGGATTCCAACTCAGAGGTGTCTTGCTGGATAGAGTAAAAAATGGCCAAGTAACTTGTGCTTATAACTGACATAATTGGAATCATTCTCCAGAAGCTGTAACTATTGGAAAACAGGGGTTAACCATCTTGCTTGCCATACCTGACAAATTTGGAACCAAGAAAAGCTGAATTCAGGTCAAGGTGTGCCATGAGCAGGAGGGTTGAGTGAGAATAAGCTCTTGATAAGGTCTGTTATTGTGGGCATGTGATGAAGATTTGTGATGCTAATATAAATGAGTGTGGGGTTGAGATTAGTATCAGAGTGATGACTAAAAGGCTAAAAGCTGTGATAACATAGATCTAAGGGTCATGAACCTGTTGTTTTATGTGGCTTTTATTGTGTGTAGTCCTGGGATTTTGAAACTGTTCTTGTGCCTCTGAATCATTAGATGAAAAGCTGAAACAGAAGCTAAATGTAGAGCAGTGTGGGACTGCAGGGCCTTTAAAAGGACAGGGTGACAGCTTTAAGACGTAACAGTAGTGCTGCATGTGTTAATACCAGTATATTGCTGATATTATGGGGTATGAACCAAGTTCAGATGTGTTGTGGTTGATAATAGATTCCCAAAACATTTAATGTGTAGAGTATTAATTATTAGGATATCTAGCACATACACTTAATAAATTATCAATATGGTTGTGAAAAGGGAGTAACTTTTGAAAAGAAAAGTTACTGTGGAAGAGAATTTAAAGGAGAAACAATAGTATAAAAGGATGTATCATTATTTCAAATGTCAAAATGCTGTGTTAAATTCAGGATCTGCTCTTATTTTTACTGCTGAAAATTCAGAGAAGCTCTTTTGACCTTCCACCATTTAACAGCTGTCAGTGGCTGAGCCTTTATATTCATAAGCAGTCTTACAGTACATCTTACAGTACATCACCTATTTATATTAATGCCTTCATACCGTAATCCGAAGCACGTCTCCTTTCTAATCAAACATTTGGTTAGAGGTGGCCTTCTGAAAAGATTAATGAAATGCAGACTTCATTAGCCACAGTGGAACATGTAATTTAACTATTGAAGTTACTACTGTTACTCACCTAAACCCACACCTCTGACCACGGGAATTTAATGTGTTTGATCTCTGAGAGTGCTTAAAGAGGATAATTGGGTGATGCGGAGGACGGGAGCATCCGAGTTAGATGGCGCGGTGAGTACCAGGTGTGGTGAGTACTTGCCTGGTGACACATGGTCTGTCCCTCCTGCTGCAGTCCTTTGGACCAGGTTACAGGGGAGAGCTGGTGTCAAGCAGAGTCAATCATGTGCTGCAGGGCTGTGTAGTTGTCAAATCCCTGCCTGGCAGTGCACAGGTAAACACTGGGTGAATCCACGTGCGACGAGAGGGAAGCAAAGGAAAAGCAAAGTCAGACTGGTTTAGGTTTCCACAACAAAATATGTGGGAATAATTTGAATATGACCTTTTGGTAGGAGTAGAGATTTGTTTAAATACTGAGTAAGAAATGGCTGCATTTTTATTTTATTTATATTCTGTTTTTTTATAAATTTCTGGACAATACAGATCTTCAAAGATGCATGTAAGCCAGTGTGCAGATTTGCCTTTTATACTTATGGGTCCCAAGGAAAAGAAACTTAAGAAGTAAATCAGTGTTCTGTCTCCTTCTGATTTGATTTTGAATTTGTATGTTTATAGTCCAGACATTTAATAATTGTTTTTTTTGTGATGAGGCTCTCTACAGGTGCATGGTTTTGTGTTTAGCATTAGCAATAGAGGATGTGTGATTTGTAGAGGAAATGGAAGCCTGACAGCAGATGGAGCAATGAACTATTTACATCACTGTATTTTGATATGTGCTTTTTTTATTTTGTACTTGCTCCATCTCCTTATCCTCAGGCTGTTCATATCCATTGTCAGACATCTGCCTGTCAAAAAAAAGAAAAGAAAAAAAATTGCTTTTCTATTTGAAAGATTAACTGGGTAATTTCAGTAACGGAGAAGTTGCCAGCTCTTGTAAAAGTGGGAGGAGAAGGGACACAAATTCTAACAGCTATTGATTAATAGCAGATGTATATTCAACAGGATGGAAGATAAACTGCTCTTTCCAGGGATTTGATAGATAGGGTGCTTGCTTCCCAGTTTCCTGGGGATCACTGCAGGGCACCTCTGTTAGGCTGCAGAGGGTCTTACCTAATGAATCTCCATTGATTACATGATAGTGAGCATTGATCGGGTCACTGTTGCCAGTCACGTCCCTACTCCTGCTGCTGCCTCTGCCAACCTTCCTCCAGCAGCAAATAACAGTTTCAAAAGGCTGCTTTCCTGTTTCCTTTTATGTTATTTCTGTGTGCTATTAAGGACTGACTTGAAATGATACACATTCCTAGAAAAGATCAAATCCTAGAAAAATCACCCCAACAAGCACTCTCTTGTTATCAGTTATTTTGTTTAATGTGTAAACTGTCCAGCAGAGTGAATAATCCAGTGTTTTGGTCAATTAGTAAATCAATATAATCCAAAGCATATTTATAAACTGCATGCAGACAACCTGGGGAACAGGATCTTTAAAGCCGATAGCATCAGCCAGCGTGTCTGAAGTTATAATGACAAAAGTACTGGTAAGAGAGTAACTAAATGCTGGATTGCTTTGTAATGCCATTGTGAATAAAAGGGACTCTGCTTTTATACACAACATGAGGAAAAAGCATTGTTGACCTACTGCAGTGCTTTTGTGAGCATTGGTGTTAGTTATATGTAGATAGATAGCTGCCTCTGCTAGAAAGAGAAGAAAAGTGTGAAGAAGCTAAAGAAGAGATTGGTAGTAGAACTCATAGGGAACTTCATGAAACAGTAATTCATAATCCACTTTCAGAGGAATCCTGACTGCTTCAGATGCTCTCTGCAGATCTTAGACCTTAGTAGTGGTTCAAGTTTTTGTTCTGTTGTGTCATTGGTATTGTGCTTGTTTGTCTTGTAGAATTAATTGTTGACATTTTTGCATATGTTTCAGCTGTGGTGTTCTTTGGCTGAAATTTAAATTTATTTTTAAAGATGGACTATCAGCTGGTATTTTTCTTGAATTTCCCTCTCAGGGCTTGCATTTGACTGCATCTTAGTACTGCTGTGGACTTCCTTGCATGAAGGTTGCATCACTTGCAGATCATTGAACTATCAGGAGCTGTAAAGATTTTGACTAACTGGATATTAACTTTTTGGTGGGCTGACAGGCATTTTCCTGGTTGTTAGCAACAGAGGTCAAACTAGCATACAAGTTGCCTTCTGTCCACGCAAAGTGATGTGCTTTTTTTTTTGTCTGGTCTTATACTGTGCTGAGCACCTCCAGCAATTTGGCCACGTTTATTTGAAGAACAAGTCACAAAGGACACATTTAATCCAGACTGCAGATAGGTATTTGGAATCTCCCTCTTGACTCTTAGCTGTGGGTTGCATGTGGCACTTCTGTTCATCCCTTTGGGGTATTTTGCTGTGATATGCATGAAAAGTGAGATGGTTGACTACTGCTACATCGATGCAGTGCAGAAGATGGGCATTAGAAAGAGCATGTGTTCAACCTCTGAGTTTTTGACAAAATCCCAGCAGTATCACTTCTGGAAACTGTGCTTCAGCAGGTATTGCTGCAGCAGCTCCAAGTAGGGTGGCTGATTACAGTGCTCCTTAGCTGGAAGGGTGCTTTGATGAAGGGAAGAAAACAGACCACGTGCCTGTATGAAAGTAAATCTGTTGAATGATAAATTACACTTTTTTCTTTCATTACATCAGTCAAATTAAAAATGCATAAGCATTGGTATTAGTTTCTAAATGACTGTATAGCTGAAATGCCTGCCAGCAGAGAGAAGTTAATTTAATGAAATATTTAAACGTGCTTAACCTCTTGATGTTGCCCCTGAGATGTGTGCAGTGCACACTTGTTGCTGGGGAAGGACTGCACTTTTGCTACAAGAGAAAAATTAGCTGAAGTAACAAGAACCATCAAATTCCTGAGAATTTCCTCTTAGTGAAAGTCAAGAACTTCTTAAATGTGTAAATGATACATGGAAGTACATACAATAATTTGTTTTAATTTTTGACACATCACAGCCTGTATGGGATTTTTTCTGAGCATGCTACTGCTTGAAAGAATTTACTTTGTAACTAGAAGCTGAAGAAATAAAAATGCTTGTCAGAGTTTTAAGGCAGAGATAAATATTAATGAAATACTTTTATGGCAAAGCCTCCTTGGAAATTCAGTCAGATCATTTCCCTCATTAGCTGAGAACTCCTTTGTCATTTGTGCAGTAGCTCACTCTTCTGGAAGAACAGAAATATATTTTTGAATGAAAATTTCAAGAAATCTCCTTGTCTTCTGTCATGTTGTCTCCTCTAACTCATAACTTTCTCAATCAATTCCCAGATTCTATAATTACTTTAACATATATGTGTTAGTCACCAACATTCATGGGTTTTGTTGCTGGTAACCAAATCTAACACAGCAGCTTGCTCATTCCACCTGCAGTTGGGTGGGGTAGAGACTCAGAGGAGTCAAGGTGAGAAAACCTGTGGGTTGGGATAGACAGTTCAACAGATAAAGCAAAAGCCACACACACAAGCAGAGCAAGAAGGCGAGTAATTCATTCCACAGTTTCCATGGGCAGGCAGGTGTTCAACCATCCCCAGGAAAGCAGGGCTCTAACACATGTAATGGTGACTTAACGCTCCAGATGTTTCCCCTCCTTCCTTCTCCTTGCTCTCACAGCTTTATATACTGAGCGTGACCTCCTATGGTACAGAGCGTTCCTTTGGTCACTTTGGGTCAGCTGTCCCCACTGTGTCTCTTCCCAGCTCCTTCAGCACCCCCCAGCCTTCTCACTGGTGGGGTGAGAGCCCCCAGAGCTCTTGACAGTGTGTAAGCCTTGCCCTGCAGTGATGCAAACATGCCTGAGCTACCAACACCTTTCAGCACAACTCGAGCGTAGGCCCGGGCCAGACTCTGTGAATAAAACTGACTCTATCCGAGACAAAACCAGCACAGTGTTGTAGAAAACACTTCAGATGACATAAAACTGATGAGTATTTCCAGGCATGTAGTGTTACTCGTGTGAGAAAATGTGTTTAATCACCTTGTGTTTTGAGGCTTAACTGTCTTTGTGTGCCTTAGAGCTTTCCTCTAGTACCACCCACCTGGCTGGTGCCTCTCATCATTTGGAAGGTCCTACTGTATCTGCTGTCAGTCACTGAGGTTCTCCACACTGTTTTTCCTCCTTGGCACAGCCATACCTTTGCTTTGATGTTACACTGCATTAAGTCAAGATGTTGTCTTCTGATCTCTTACAAAGAAATAATAATGAAAATACAAAGGTCTTCCTGATTCCAGCTCCTCAGGCTAAACCACCTGCTAGCTGTGATTACCTGAGGCTTTCCATCACTAGTACTTTCCCATACGGCTAAACTTCAAAGAAAATATATTAAATGTTGCTCTGTATTAATGATTAATTGTGATGTTGTATAATGCAGTTTCTGGCTTTTCTTGTCTTGATTCGTGTAGCTTTGCTGGTTAATTCATTTAGAAGTTTTGATTTTGTTTGAGTTGGATAACAAAGGCCAAGTAAGTGTTTTCTCTGGTTTGATCAAAAACCTCTCCAAAACTTGAGGGTTTTTTAAAGGGAGTAATTTATTTCATCCTGTGAGACGTCTTGTGCGTGTAATAAGTAGTGTGTAATATTTCTTCTGGTTTCTGGAGAATTTATGCAAAATTTATTTGCTCATGGATCAAACCCTCCTTCAGTGTGCTTAACCAAACTGCACTTTCTTTGTGGGCTGACTCTCTGTATCCCTGATACTTTGCTTTGGCTTTTTTCCCCCTTCCATTCTCCTCCCCTCTTCCTTGAGCACACATCACCCCCAACACAGCCTCTTTGTTCACAGGGTTGCTGTTACTGACAAGCGTGTGTTTGGGGCGGAGATCCGTCCCCTGCACTTTGCTCATGCTGTCATTTCGGCTGTGTCTCCATCTGACGAGAGACTAAGTGCTGCCCTACATGTGGTGAAGCCTGGTGGTTAAAAATCTCAGCCCTCCAGCTCCAGTGGAATTTCATGCAAAGTCAAACAATACTCTGGGTTGTTTTATTCATGCACGGTGAGACAACCAAAAAATTGTATTTTTCTTTTTTTAGTTACTGTTTTTGGCTTTGGAGTATCAGAAATAATGTTACTGGAAGGAGTGAAACTGTAGGATTTGATCAGTACAATTAAACACGAAAATAAAAAAGGGCTGACGGCAGATGAAGATCTGTTTTAGCCTTAAAATATTGCAAAAGTGACACAGCAAATCTGAGCCACCTGACAAGCATTCACTGAGCATCTTCTCATTTTCATGAGTTGTGTGTGAGCTTTTGGTTCTTGGTCTGTGACTTGATGAGCTTTTGTTTTTCCCTCTGTTTTTGTCATTGCTGAACCTTTCTTATTCAAGTATGTTCGTTACTCTGTTCATGACAAATTGAATTAAGAATTTTTGCTAAGGCCAGGCTTCTAATGGTGTCTAAAAATAATTTCAAGACCAACAGCATAATGTCTTTCAGTAATTGTTAAATATGAGTGAACTGACTAGGCTAAAATAAGAATCAGGCCAATTAAACCTCTCTTTGAGGATAGTGGTGCTTGTAATTAGAGATGCTCAGGAAATGTTTCTCTCTCGCTCCCTGCCACTCCCCAGCTTTTTTCTCCCACAAGATGACAAAGTGAAGGGAGAGTGCACCTACCCAAAGAGCAAAATGCTTGAGCTTTATAGTGCATGTATGGGGAAACTTGAGAACTTGAGCAGTTCCTCCAGGGTATTGAGACTTGAAATGGAGTTTTAAGAATGCATTTTTGTAAAGCTTTTGGTTTATTTTCATTGTTGTGTTTTTTGGGGGTTTTTTTGTTGTTTTTTTTTTTTTTAGAGAACCAGTGCTTTCTGAGAGAAAACATTTTTTCTCAGAAAATCTCAGTAATCCACACTTTGTGCTGGTGAAGAGGATGTTTAGTGTTTTGAAGACTTGCGATTATGAAGTGCAGCCATAATGATGCCATAATTCGACTTTATTGTGTCAGGAGTGTGTGGAAGCCTTACTTTTCAAAATTATTTACCTCTTCTGATCAATTTTTCTTCCTCATTGACTAGCTGAGAAATTGCATTATGAAGTACATGTGGGTGTAGTATAATCTTGAACCGCTCTTGCAGCTCAAGGTAGAACACGAAATCCAATGCCAAGTTACCTCTGTAAATAGAGAACCTGGAGAGAGCTTTGTGGGATGGGGGAAGAGACCTACAAACAGGGAAGATTTGTGAAGGAGCAAACCTCAGTTTACCAACTTCTAATAGGTAAAAAACCTGTTAGATGCCATGAGGTGATTTAAAAAAAAAAAAACAAAACAAACAAACCCAAGACAAAATTATTCTTTGAAAACATATTACATTCATATTTAATGCAATTTCTGAAGAGAGCAGTTTCATTTAGGGAAGACATTAATATGAATACCTCAGAGAAACTGTTCCCTTGATTTGAGAAATGACGTAAGGATTTGTAAAATGCAGGTGATGAGCACTGACAGGGCTGCCCAAAGATGATCTTCTCTACTAGGCCTTTTAATCCTGCATTTTTTGCATCCCTTATCTAACCAATTTCTATCTAATGACTGTCATTTTTGTAGTAACATCTTTACATTAAGCAAAGTTGGTCCATGTGGTCTCTTTGGGTTACTTCCTTTTGTTCTGACCCAAGGATACCTGTGTTGCAGTAAAATGGGTATTTTGAAACTTTATGATATGTCAAAGGTAGGAAATAGTATGAGATCTCTTAAAAAAATAAAATCCTTATTGAAGAAGTCTGTGAAAGTACTGAGCACTTGCTAGTTTTCATTGTTCAGCAGTGGGCATGTGGTACAGTTATATGATGTAAATTTAGCAGGAGAATATATTTTTTTTTTAAAGAAACTTTACAGTGGCTTTTTTTTTTCAGTGTGAACAGATTCCAAAGTCCTCAAGGTTTTGTCATTCCTAGATTTTGTATGTCACAGCAGTTTGTACAGCCTTGAATGTGGCTTAATTGGCTCCCGGATGTGAGAACAAAATGGACCATTTTCTCAGCTCTCTGTAGAAAACATGGACATCCACAATTACATCATTTGAATGTATTGGTTTGGAACCTGATAGCCTACCTCTATTTTTTTAATTATTTTTTTTAATATCAGGGCTTCCTTTTACAATCAGTGAGAATTTCATATGGAAGGGATTCTGGCATGGATGTATATTCCCTATTCACCCAGAGCTCTAAAACCCAGCATGACTTTGTCTTTGCACTAAGTTCTATTTCCACAGAATTCTTTGCATTACAGACTGAGGAGTTGGGTCAAAGCATGGTGCTAACAGCAGCAATGCCTTCATAATATTTCCTTGTCTGTTGATAATGGCTTTTAGCAGTGCACCTAAATAACGACAGCCCCTTATAAAAGATTATAAAATAAAAAGAAAGGGGTTCTTATATACTAAATTAATAACTCTAAAGTGTATTCATCTGAATGGGTTTCTCGGGTTTTGATTTGTTGGTTTATTTTTGTCCATAAACTCCTGTTCCAAATCCCCTTGATTAAATAATTAATGTGAAATTCAGCTCTTGGGATATTTTTTAGCAGCCACCATTAGCAAGAATGCCATTCCAAAAGTGGTACGTGATATTGCTGTCTTTTCACAGTGTTGCTAGTACAGTAGTCTTAATGGGGTAAAAATGCTTCTAACTCAAGTTCACCTTCACCAAATCAGCTACTAGTAAAACTCTCCTTATATCTTTAAATATATTTCCCTTAATGCAAATTCATGGTAAGAGAAGAGTGGTGAGTGGTGGTGATATAAAATATATACCATCAGCTACAAATATGTTTTATGAACTTGTGTCACATGAAGCCTTGGGAAATCTTATACACATGAATGCTTTCACAAATTATGTTTATCTTGTACGTGCACAGGAGCAAATTAGGTTGGTGTTTTTTTTAGTCTTCTGGGTATCTGTGAGTGGGTCTCTTCTTGACGGTTCAGTCTGAGCTAAGAAATATATCAGTAAGTCTCTAGACTTTGCAAGGTCACTTCAGACAGTAGAGTTGTATGAGATTTCTTGTTGAGGCTTGAAAGCAAAGGAAATTCAGGTGGTTTTGACATCATACTGAAGAATAAGTTTTTACTAGTTCAGGAAAAGTAAGGGAAAGGACCAGTTGAAGTGTCACAGAAGTAATTAAATGTTCTTCCAGGTTCTGCTGTTACAGAAAGTGGAGGAAACCTAGTTTTGGAAAGAGGAATGTAAGCTGAATTGTCTTTTCCCACAGAAAAACATTCTGTAGGATCAGGTGGTCAAAAAAAGGGAGCTTAAATATTTATCAGCTATATTGAGGCTTAATTACGTCATTGCCTGTTGGATGCTTTCCAGCATTAGCAGCAATGTCCCCTTTGCACCCCTCCTACT
This sequence comes from Heliornis fulica, assembly GCA_013399135.1. NCBI lineage: Eukaryota > Metazoa > Chordata > Aves > Gruiformes > Heliornithidae > Heliornis > Heliornis fulica. The sequence goes on along the minus strand of VXBZ01012772.1, from coordinate 348,230 downwards.
GCCATGACTCAGGAACATGTAAAACTCAGTGTGATGCTATTATTGTATTTATATTTCCTAGTTATAGAGATAGGGCAATTCTTTCACTTGAAAAGTGAAAAACCCTTTCTCTTATTTTGCATTCATCATCATTCAGTGGGATGGTCACAGTGCAGCAGTGTCTGGGATGCATATGGTAAAGTTTTCAACTATCAGAAGTATTTCTGAGATCTTTCAGGTTAGTTGCACGCTCTGGCATTTCAAGCAATGACAAAAGAAGCAAAATCATACAGCTAGGAGTACTGTACTGTTTCCCAATAACCTTCCAAATAGAATTGAGTGGGTTTTGCATAGCTTTCACAATTGCTTTGAAGAACATTCAAATGTACCTCTCATGTTGAAACACTCTTGTACTTAGGTTTCCCACACACCAGCCCGTAGTGTGTCCTAAGTAGTCCTCTGCAGGGCATTCCCAGACTGATGTGTGAGAATTCAGTGGTTGAACCACTCCTGTTTCTTCGGTGCAGCTGCCAAACCAGTTGTTTTAGCTATTGGCTTTCCCTTTTAATCTTTGCTGTCTTGGTTATTCACATGTACTGAAGAATGAATGTTATTAACTCGGATGATGACACAAGTACTGAACACAAACTTGTTTAAACTGGGTATGTAATTTGAAATTAATAAGGGGAATCTTCAAGTGGAAGCCTGTTAGCTTTCAATCCATATTTGAAAGTAGGGCTTCTATATTTTCTTTTCAATCTTGTATCAGAGAGAGGCTTTTCTGAATTCAAATGCTGTACATGTAACTTATGACAGATGGGGAAACAGGACCTTCGGGGACCATGAAATACATAGCACCTACCCTGGGACACTGGTATGGAGGAATGGAATAAGTGATTGGTCCAGGAGGGCCTACTGAATAAGTTCATGTTCCCATGTGTCACAGCCCACAAAAAAACTTTCAGTAGATAGATGGGACCTATATAAGATGTCAAAATGCCACAACTGCATCACATGTTATAATGGCGTAAGAGCGGGAGATAGAAACGCTGTGGTTATAACACTGGATATTTGCAGTGGAAACATATGGTTAAAATTCAAGTGGTCCTAGGAATGGGCCATAAGGAAGGACAAAACATAAATGTCAATGGTCTTTGCCACTCTCAAGAAAGATACTTCTTCCCTGTGGTGTTGACCACATCGATGAGGTTTGAAGTCTCCTTCTTAATGAGCAATCCCTTAGGCACCACACAGCTGTGGGAAAGCTTCTCATTATGTTCAGCATGGCTTAATTTCCCGTGCAGGGCTGTTCATGTTAGCAGTTCAAGGAAAAGAAAAAGCTTTACTGGTGAGAGAGATTGGACAAAATAGGATGCTGGTGAAGATATACTTCGTAAGAGCTGTCGATCCTCGTTTAGAAGAGTAGACACCAAATCTTGAGTGTGTTTCAGATGGCAAAGGAAACTGCCATTAATTTGACTGTTATTGAAGGACTTGCTTTTCTTAACCCATATCACTGTGTTGTGATGCCTGGGGAGCATATTGTCTTGTATCGATGTAGTAGATGTGGTCCTTCGTAGAAGCCTTGCAGTGAAGGGAATTTAGAGCTTGAGAATGGTAAGGATGAGTGGAGATCTTATTTTCAGCTGCTTTGCTGTAATTATGCTTTTAAGTTGGCTTTGGCTCAAATCTTGCAACTGTGTTCAATTATTCTTGGGTGAGCTGCAGATCTGGAAATGAAACTTTAAGGGTTTTAGAACTGAAAATATTAGATGCTTCCTTTGTCAGCTTGATAAAACTCTCCTTTAGTCTCTCTCACTTGTGAACTATATAATTATTTTTGGCTGTGTTATCAACTTGCTTTAATGTTAAGAATCACTGTAAAATAACAGACATTGGAGTCCTGATTACAGAATTTATCATAAAATTATAGACTGGTTGGAGGGACATCGAACTACATCCAGCCACGATGCCATGTGCAGGGACACCCTTCACCACCCCAGGGTTTCCCAAGCCTATTGAACCTGGCCTTGAACCCTGCCAGGTATCCAGGGCCAGCCACAGCTTCTCTGGGCAGCCTGTACCAGGGCCTTCCCACCTGCACAGGGAAGGACTTATCCCTAACATCTAATCTAAACCTCCCCCCTTTCAGTTTAAACCTATTCCCCCTTGTCCTATCACTGCACTCCCTGATAAACAGTCCTTCCCCAGCTTTCCTGTAGCCCCTTCAGGCACTGGATGGCTGCTCTTTGAAAGCTGTACTTCAAGAGCTGCACAACTGTGATCTGTAATTCCTGTTAGTATTTCAGCTGCTATATTTCTTAATTTGTCAATAAATATTTAAAGAGTCTGCTTTGCAGTCCTCATGCATTGAACAGAGCACTTGTCCTTTACAAAGAATTATTGGTGAATAGTAGGAATTTTATTACAAAACCCACATATGTGCTCTGGAATGCTCTGGAAGCAGAGACACAGTAAGGCCAAGGTTGCAGCTTTTAAAGATCCAGTTCTGCACTATTAAAATTAGCATGAAACTAAGTTTTAATAGAATTTAAAAGAATTCATATCAAATAAATACATAGAGGTAGCATAATTGATGCAAATCTATGTAAATAGGTAGTTACAGTCAATTAGAATGTACTATTACTGAATGGACTGCTCGAGATTTCATTAACTAAAAAGAGGGAGACCCTGTTTACCACGAAAAATATTCTTTATACCAGTTCCTTTAGGTTGTTAATTTGAGAAGCTGAATGTTTTGGACCATTAATCATAATAATTAGAGACAGATTTATTGAGCTTTAGTGCAGTTCTCAACTAGACTAATAGTTGTGTAATCCAGTGTTTATTAATATAAATGAAGTAAATTAGAAGCATGGCATTATAAAGAGGAGGAAGAAACTTCAGGAACTTTCCTGGATCCTCCCAAAGCTCTATTAATTTGCAATGACATGTTATTCTAACGTAGTTTGCTTTGGTTTGGTTCAGTCTCTTTTTTTTTTGTTTGGGTTTTTTTTTGTTTCTTTCTGTCCTGCACTAATAGTACTGCAGTTCAGCAGCCGAGGAGAAGAATGTGGGCAGTGTTCTCCGGGCATGTTTGCAGTTACTTAACATCCCTAGAGCTTGATATTTGGACAGAGAATGGAGTAGAGAACTCACCAGCCACGGGAAGTTGTATGCTTTTATTTTCTACGGGTTCATATCAGTTAGATCATGTTCTTCATCAAAGGGGAGGCTCTGAGCCAGCATTGCCAGCATATACAAGATTTTGTGTGTACGGAGACTCCCACCCCAGCTTGGTGCAGCAGTTTATCTGTGAGCATTGCTTAGCAGAGGTCTAAATAAGAAATATGGTGCATAGTGATGTCTCCTTGCTGCTTCTCACAGGTAGGGGGGAGTGAATTTTCAGTCTGCTGAAGAGGTGATAGCTGTGTCTATCTCTAGTATTATTTCAAAGAGGAGGTGGCCTATGCTGAGTGTAGCGTAGAGGTGAGAGGATTTCCTCAGCTCTGTATTTTTCATATCTTTTCTGAGGCCAGTTGCCTTCAAGGCTCTTCAATATCCCCCTCCTGGCTTTGCATAGCAGATTAATATTTTCTTGTAGCATCCCCATGCCTGGACTTCTGCTGACCTTCCCTGGGTCATGTGCATGGGGTCTGTACATGCTCCTGTGCATGGGAAACGGACGTTTCTGGGGCTGGGTTGGACTTGGGGGCTTTAAGTGGCTGCTTTTGAGCTGTATGTGTAGTTAATGGGGGAAACTTTGACTTTCTTTAGCATTAGTACTGGTTTCTCAATATAAACCTAATTCTTATGTACTTCCAGAAATGTGAGGTTCTCCTGATGACCTGCTTGAGACTCCTGGACTCTGATTTTGTAGCACTGGTCTTTCAAAAATGTTTTCCAATTAGATAGTAAGTTTCACAAGATTAAAAGGTTCCTGATATCTGAAGAGTCAAAACATCTATGTGTTTTTAATCTCTCATGTCCATTTAGCAGCTGGAGGAAGTCTGCATATGTGAGCATATCACTTGGTGCTTCCTCCAGCAAACTCACTAACCAAACTAACCCACAGATCCCCAATAGCTGTCAGCAATTCCTTCCTCAGAGATTCCCTTTTCTTTTTAAAAGGAATGGAAGGCTTGTTTTTAACAGGGTGGTTCTTGACCTTTTTTTGTTTTGGCTACATAAGCTTAGCTTTGTATTGAAAATCTCTTTGCAAATCTAAATACCATTAGGAAACATCAGAGCTCACTTGAGAAGACAAGGCAGCAATTCAAAAATCATTTATTTTGAATAGCAGCTTCTTCTTATGCAAAATACTAGATTGAGGATGTAAAGAAAATAATTTCCTATCCAATCCAGGCTCCTGCTTACAAATCACCTGACAAAAATTCCGTGAAGAAGTAGTTGTGGGACATGTGCTCATCCGTCGCTCCGGTTATTCCACAGCAGCTTTCCAGCGAGCAAGTTGGGAAATAAGACCGGCTTTCCAGTGGAAGCTCCTTAGGGTAGGTGGTTTCAGTTTTGCCTCCCTTGGTTTGAGTAAGCCAGGCCTGTTTGCAGTGTGAGTTCTTCAGGAGCGTGCCTTCACATGCTGCTTCTCATCCCTTTTTGGATCGCCTTAAAAGAAATCTATACCTGTAGTTGACCTACTTAATGTATGCAATTGTTCCACTTTGCTTGGGTGTATGCACATCTTGTTCTTGTCTCTGTTTTTTTTTTTTTTTCTCCCAGTTTGGCAGTCATTTTATTCCCTGTTAAAAATACCATATGGGAACATGACTTCAGTATTGCTATTGTTTCAATTGCTGGCCAGAAGAATGGAAGCAGAAATCAGACTACCTCTCTGCAAAATCACAGCTCATTCACTGTTTTCTCAGAAATCCTGCTGGATTAATTTGGATGTTTTTAATAGCGATGAGTAAGGCAAACAGAGTCCTGCTGAAAGCAAGGGAAATGTCAGGGATTGTTGGTTCTAGTTCAAAATGCACCCATTTCTCAACAGATCTTTATGCAGCAACATCTCTTTATCCATAAATTTATTTTGAAAAGTTGATGGGTGTCTTGTGCCTTCTTGTTACTTTTTGTGTAATGCCAAATTTCCTCATATGTTCTTCCTTCCTGTCTGTAAAGCTTCAGTGTTGTTTAAAACTCCAGAATCTGCAATCTAAAGGATTCTTTCTTGATCAAATTGCATCTGAGTAGGGTGCATGGAGAGACAGTTCAGCCCTGTAAAATCTTGTATACTCTCTGATCCAGCCAAACTTATTAATAAGCTAAAATTGAAGGAGCTAAGTAGTTTTCCTAAAGACACTGGGTCATTTGCTGTTTGTATGGCTTAATACCAGTTCTTTTAATGCATTCTTTTATCTGTGCTTTAGTTGATGTAATTAAAAATCAGCAAATCTCTTCAACTGATAAATATAAGATTTCCTTTTGGTTTAAATTAACTCTTCAGTTACAGTTAAACGCTTACTACTACAGGAAACAATTGTGTTTTACTTGCCTTACGTTACTAAGTATATACAGGTTACTTTGCATCTGTGTAGGACACATGACAGATTATAGATAAAATTGGATAGAAAAGTTTTTAACCCAGGCATAGTAGTTTTTGGCAGTATTAACTTACGCAGAGGGAGGACCAGTAACTGCAAACTTCTTAGTTATGCAGATTACTCTACATCCTATAATACTGTCAAGTGATTTGGTTATAGCACTTTTGACCCTGATGTTTTGCTTCACATTTTTCTTTTAAATGTGGCCTTCATAAAGTTGCCCTAATAAATTCTTTCCTCTGTTTTCCAAAGTGTCGCTTTGCCCCTTGGCTATCACAGGGAAACAGCTATGATTTAAGACATCAGCTTTGCTATTAACATCAAGAGGCTGCATAACAACTATGAATCATCTTTATGAATGTGTTCTGACTAAATCATAGGACTCATTAGGTGTGGATGGATGGATATCTGAGAAAGTGATATAGGTAATAGCCTGTCTGCTAAGATAATGAAAAAGTTTTCACCTTCACTTTCCTTTACATGCTTGCCTTGGAAATAGTGGCTTTCTAATACAAACACTTGCTAATGCACAGCTGAAAAGGAGTCTTGTGCTGTAAATTCCATCGTGTGCACGAAACTGATTCATATGATTGAATGGCAATTATTCATGATTGGGACTTCTGTTACAGACTGTTTTATCAGAAGAGCAAATTTTAGTTCTTGGCTGTTAATTTTTTTTCTTCAAGTTGGAAGTCTCTGATGGCCAAGAAGGAATGGTCCCTGGTGTGTTCTCGGGAAATCATGGAGACTTACTGTAATCCATCACACAGGAATATGCAGAAAAAAAAATTCTTGAATTTCTGTTTTGCCAAAACAGCCATTTAAATAGCCTGTATGGGAGAGTATTTAGTATTTTTTTTTATAATTTCTTTATTTAAAGGAAATGATTTTATTATTCTACAGAGGAACCCAAAAACATAAGCAAATTGCCTCTTGGCCAAGCCATATCTCTTAACCCAGCAAGTATAGTTTGCCCCCCAAATGAGCTAGGTTAATCTGCTCTTCTTGATAATTTTTTGCTATAATCAGATTTTTCATAGTTGTTATCTAAATACTAGTTTGATAAAGCTTTAAATGTATTTGCTGCATTTAACAACAAAAAAAACCACCCCAAAATCAGTCTGAACAGTAACTGCCTCAAGACCTGAACTCATTAGCAGCACATACTCAGATTGATTAGGCTGATACTGATGGTGATGATAATAATAATAATTGCATTACATTAGTGCCTTAGGATCCTAGCTGTAAATGAGGTTCTCATTCTTGTAGGTACAAAGCTAAGATTTGCTCCAGCCCTGAAAAGATTCAAAACTGGAAGTGAAATCAGAAACAATGAGCTTTCACATACAAAGCTTCCCTCTCTTATTTTAATGAAAAAAAAATAAATGTTGGTGACCTATTTGGATCCCAACCAGATATGCCAAATTCTGCTCATCAACACCTTCAAAATATCTATTGAGATGATGTTTATTTTCTTTGTATTATAGCACAACACTTGTGAAACATTTTCATGCAAGAATATAGTGAGTTCTGCCTTCCAAATTGTGGTAAGCAGTTAATGAAGAAATGAAATAATGAATGATTCAGGATTCAGCTGTAGTAATGCACATGGTGCTGGTAATAAGCAGGGACTGCATATGACTGTTTGAAGGATGAATTGAAGTTTATACCAAGCTATTGCTTTTACAGTCAAGCAGATGTCAGTGGGCTTGCTTTACAGGATATTATGATATATGAAACTGAAGGCTTTTGAGTAGTAAAAATTACACCTGTCAATTCGTCTTTGTGTATGGCACTTTGATATATCATTCACAGCTTAATTATATTGTCATAGTTGAGAGATTAAAACAAAAGTCATGTTGACTCTTGCTTAAACCTCTCTCTGAAATAATGCTGGTAGGTGAAGGGGGAAGAAATCCATAAGATCTCTATAAAATTCCATTATAATGTATTGTGCCATCAATAACGGGTTCCTTCCATGATGCAGTTTCCCACAGTGCAGTTAGGGAGATATTCATCAGCTATCACTCACTGCACAGGAGCACAAACAACTAACACCAGGCACATCAGGGAAAAAAAATGAGTGGGAATTGTCCTTTGTGCAAGCCTTGGAGTGGTTGGGGTTTGGGGTGTGCCAAAACCCACTGGAATTAGGGGAACAGAGACACAGATCCCTCCATGCAGGTATACAGGCCTGACAGTGAAGTGTTTGGTAACCCCACATGGGAAGTCTTCGTTGTCACCTTCACCCAGAGATCACTACCTGTCTCCAGAAGTGAACTATTGGGTGGTGAGAGCCTGGACCCCTTCAGCTGCTGTCCCTGGTCAGAGGGGACAGGAGGGACTCCCCATGGGAGCGATGAGAGGATTTGGATATTGAGCTGGGCTGAGTTTGTTACCAAGGAGATGTGTGATTTTGTGTTTGCCTATTAAATGACGAGCTACAAATGACAAAACAAACTCTGTAATCAAAATAAATTGCAGTGTGTCATTTAGGCATGCAGGTTTTGAGGCTTAGTTATAATCAACTGCATTGATTAAAGCAAACCCAATCAAAACCCAAAGGAGAATTTTCTGTGTTCTCTGTTAGTCTTTGTGCTTAGGTGTTTTATCTGCATAAAATAAGTTACTCTCCTATGAAGCTGGCTGTTACAGTGAATTGCATATGGCATCCAAAAAAATCTGTGCAGTTAAATTAATGTTGAATTTTTTCAAGATGCTCTGTTTGGCATATTATTCCTGCACCTCATGTTTCTGGATGACACTGTAATGCATATACAAAATAAATACAATATTAACGACGACTTCCAGGTGCTGCAGAAAAGTAGAATTTAAACACCAGACAAATGTAACTTAAGATAAACTTGTTAATATGGGACATAATCTTATTTATTGTGCAAGCTTATATGCACTGATTCAAATGATGAGTTAAGGCATGCATTTCATTTACTTAACAACTTCCTGCTGTAGCTATGAATTTGCCCATGGCTGGCTTTCAGCATGACAGCTTTGAAGGCAGGGAAATGTTTATCTTTGAACTTCAGGATGAGAAGGGAAAGGTGTGGACAGGCAGAGGTGAGGGCAGCGATGCCAAGTGGTGTGTGCTTGGTAAAACTGGCTCCTGAGGAATTCTTTCATTGAAAGAGCTTGTGTTCAAACACCCTGGGACTGTTTCTGTAGATGCAAAGGCAGAGAGGCTTCATATTCACCTGTCTGGGGACGTGGCACACGCTGGCAGCACATTTTACATATATGCAAGCAAGTAGATTAATGAAACATGGGTAAAAAGTTCAGACATAAAATCTTCACTTGTTTTACCTCTAAAAGATTAGATTGGCTGTTGTAAATTATTAATCTGTGCCTTCTAACTGTACTGATATGGTGCCTCTGCCTTTCTTTTCTGTACCTTAGTTTAATGAAACTGTCCCGTTTTCCTTCACATATTAAATAATCTGGGTAATAAAACAAGAGAGGAAAGAAAACCTTACCTGACTCTGTGGATGCCTGAATGTAATAAATGGGTTTGAATCTCATGTTTTCAGGTATTTGCTTTGCTAAAACAAGTTCTTTCTGTGTGTGTAAAGTACTTATAACATTTAAGTAAATATCTTTTTACCAATTATGTGTTTGGAAAAAAATAATCATTTGACATGCTGTAACCTTGGAAGAACACTGTAATGAGCTGATAAATTGCCAGATTGCTTGCAGAGTGTATGGCACGTGTATAGGTGAGAAAATTGTAGGGAAGCTTCTGATCAAACTCTGAAAACAAACCTTCAGTGCTTAAACCCAAATTTCAGTGTTCGAAGAAAATGAAGAGTTTTGTTTTTTTTTTTTTCTTAGAGTTGAAACCCCAACTTGAATGAAGGTTGATCTGTGATTTGGTACTTAATATATAATTTGAGGACCTTGCCCTGGGTAGAAATCTTTGTTGTTATTTAGAAGTAAACTGCTGCCTCTGAAGGCACAGTGTAAATTCATGTAAAATGTATTTAGTGATGTGCTTTGGGTGCATTAAAATAAGAATTTGAATTTTTTTCCATTACAGTTAAAGACTTGTTGAGAATAGCTATGATTCTGAAGAGCTTTTCACATCTGTTCTTATCTTACTGTTTTAATTGCCTAGTGCTGTTTCTATGTGCAAAGATTCCTTTTTCCTTTCTGTAATACCTTTATATAGGGTGCTTCTGAATCCTGTTGGTACTGTGGGACTTCCTGTGATACTAATGCCCGTTGGGTGAGCTGTGTCCATCGGTCGAGACAGAATAAAGACAGGAAACATTTCACTTATGGTGTGGGGGCAATTTGCTTTTTAAAAAAGGAAGAGATGGAGTCCAATGTTGTGTAGTAATGGTTGGCATAGTAATTTGAATTTTTTTTTTCCCTTTAGAAAACATTCACTGGGCAGGAGACCAGAAGCAACAGTTTACCTACTATTAATCTCTCTGTGTAATATTTAATCTTCTCGTTTTGGAGGGATTTGCTAATGGAGTGGTTTGCTTGAGTAACCAATGTCCTCTGAAGGAAAAACAGATTTGTTTATAGCAGGTTGTTGAGATTTTTATTTTTTTTTTGCCTTCTCCCTGTGTATTTTGTATGCAGTATACTATTGATATCTTGGAATAATTTTTACAGATAACTTTTTCTGATGAAGTTGTGAAGGCCATCTGGAGCTTTCAAAGACAACAGAAGTGCAAGCATAGCCCTTGCAGGTATCACTGGGTCAGTGCTCCCGGGATATGCTGTGTTGGTGCCACAGACAGCTAATCTGCGTGTAGGGGCAGGGGGTTCTTCAAGGTATGGATTTCAGGACTTCACCCTTTGTTTTTCCTGCAGCTACCCTGTGGAGTGGTACTACTCTCTGCCCTCTTCAAGGGTAGCACCTCTCATGCCATCGGGCAGCTTTGCCAGTCCTCCTTGTGTGCCCCATGGGGACGTTAGGAGGCTGTTTCTCTCCACTGTTTGTTGGGTGGAGGGATATGAGGTGGGAAAGTTTTGGAGTTGGTGGCACACTTTGAACTCAGGTGTTGCATTAGGCCCAGTGAAAGAAGTTTTGGATGAATGTCTTATGAAGGAAGAGATGTCACCTGCCTGTGCAATGGGTCCCTGTCATGCTGACTACTGCAGGTTCAGCTAGTCAGCTATAAGAAAATAAACTTCTGCATCTTTATTACTATTAAGTTACTAATTAAAAACTCTCTACAAAGTTTCCACTTTGATACTCTGTTGAAGATTTTTAATAATTGGTTTTTCACTTAGTCGTACTATCTAAATAATCATGTTTGGCTACTTATTGAACGTCTTACTGATTTTAATCAAGTTTCCTACCAATTTGAAATCTTCATGTTAAAATCTTTGTGATGGTAGGAACTCCTTACCCTGCAGTCCCACAGTTTCCATTTTTAGGCAATTCTAAGATAACTTCTTAAGTAATAAGATGAGTTTGTGTGTTACAATTAATGTATTTGATTATTTTCATGATGAGTGAAGTATTTCTCCTGCTCTACATGATTCCAGCAGGAACGTTAAACAGCAGTAAATTTTGGAGCACCTCTCCTGTGAGGACAGGTTGCGAGTGTTGGGCTTCTTCAGCCTGGAGAAGGCTCTGGAGAAACCTAATTGTGGCCTACCAATACTTGAAGAGGGGTCCTGTAGGAAAGTGGGAGAAGCACTATTCATTAGGGAGTGTTATGATAGGGCACTGGGCAGAGGCTTCAAGATGAAAGAGGGCAGAGTTGGATCAGATGTTAGGAAGAAATTCTTTACTCTGAGGGTGGTGAGGCCCTGGCACAGGTTGCCCAGAGGGTTTGTGGCTGCTCCTTCCCTGGCAGTGTTCAAGGCCAGGTTAGATGGGGCTTTGGGCAAGCTGGGGTAGTGAAGGTGTCCCTACCCATGGCACAGGTTTGGGACTGGATGATCTTTGAGGCCCCTTCCAACCCAAAGCATCCTATTAATGTATGATTATTGTGGAAATGTTGCAGGTTCTTGACTCTCCTGTGAGCATTTGCCTGCAACATGGGAAATGGAAGCAATAGTCTCGTATCGAACCTGATGTTTAGCGATATTTTCAGATATTGAGAAGAATAAATAAATTTTTGTTTTCTGCATACACTTGCAAATTACTGTGCTTGTAAATGATTGTGGAATTGCTGCAGTAAATTACTGCACTGTAAAACACTGCTTCTCGGTGGTTTGGGAAGATTTTTTTATGTACATGCCTCACTTAAAGGATACCGTAACATTAATCAGATTTATTTGAAAGGTATTATTAGATTTTGTGTACTCTGTACTGAATAGTAGCGTATCCTTAGCAATGATTACTCATAAATCCTGCAATTATTCAAAGAATAGCCTCATGATTAGTAGCATTGACTGTGTTATCCTGTGTTATTACAACAGTATGGAAGCATTTTCATAATAACAAGGGATTTAATTGGTACAAAGACTTATTTGCAGAATACTAAACACATTGGTAAGCAAAGCATTTGAATTGTGCATTACAGGCACCCAGAGTATTATCAGCTAATTAGGCACTGGAAGGGCATATGTAGTGTTAGTGAAGGCTGTTCAACTTCTGAACACAGTTGTTTTTCGGTATTAAAATGGCTGGAACAATGATTATAAGTTTTATGTGACTGTTTTATCACCTGTGAACAGTTTCTAAAGCATACTTTGAAGGAGTTTTCAGGGAACAGTGCGTGATTTAAGTTTTTCAATGAAGCTGCTGATCTGTATCTAGGAAGTTGTGTAGGAGAAGTGTTTACATCAGTAATAGAATGGCATAAATATTTAATCCATTTCAAGGAAAAGCTGGTGTGGTTTTTCTTTTTTTTTTCCAGCAGATGTATTTTGTCAGGTGGTGGGAAAGTATGAATGTAGGTTGATTGGTCCAGGTGAAGGAGGAGATGCATTAATGGGAGTCTGATACCCTGGGGAGTTCTTGATTATTAACCTGCCAGTTTTAAATTCCATCTGTAATGTATTAATCAAATGCTTGTGACAATTTAAGCTTTATTGTCACCCTTAAACCTCTACAGAAGGCGGATTTCCTCTGAAATCTGGTCTGTTTGTTACACAGCTGTTAATTATGCCTAGTGATATATTTTGTTAGCTTTTCCTTCCTTCCAGGCCAGTGTCATCTGCAGATTTCTTTTGCTTCAAGTCTGTGATATTTTATCCACTTCCCTTGCTGCTCCTCACTTTTCATTGAATTTCTTGGCAGGAATGGTAGCCCACACAAGTATTTTATCTTTTGTTTGAGCCTTTGATTGTTTACAGCCAGTCAGCTGTCAAAACCCTACATCTGCTGGCATGCTGCACAAGTTATCCTTGCTAGAGGCAGAGTTTATTTTCTTAAGGAATTAAACATTTTATCATATAGGCGTGGTGTTGGAAGTAGATAAAAATATATTATTAATGCTTCACAGTGAAAACTGTTGCTAAGCAGGACAGGCAGATTGTCACTTTGTGAATAAATGCTGTTTTCATTGCAAATGTTTGTGCAAGGCAGGGAGGTGACTGTCCTTGCCCAGAGTAACACTGAGTCCCTGGCCTTGCCGGGGTGCATAAGGGGCACACAGTGAATGTACTGGCTGGAGATGGAGAGGTGTGTTCCTCTCCCCTTCCTGCTCAGGACTTGACCTGATGGAGCCAGCTACCTGAAAGCAGGGCCCACTGCACCGAAGGTATGCTGGTATCCTCAGGGGGTGGTTGTTAATGAGGTAGCCCCTATGAGGAGTTAGTGTGAGAGAGAGCACATCCATTTTCCTTGCTTCACAAACCAAACTTAGGACCAACCTGGTGCTGGGAGGAGAGAAAGTTCTCAAAAGCCATCAAATGCCCAGAAAGCCACTGCATCATGGCTGATCACTGGGGTAGAAAGTCTCAAAGTGCTTTGGTTTTCCCTAAAACAAGGGCTTTATCCATCAGAGCTGGTGCAGCAGTCGTGCCTTGGGTCCGGTGCTTGAGCCTTGCCGCCTCATTAAAATGCCACAGCTCGTGCTGAGCGCTTGCTCTCAGTTCAGTAAGATATCTTAACGTCACAGACAGATTTTATCCTCCAGTATGTTTATTATACCTCTACAACAAAAGGAGTAATCTCAAGATGGCAGAGTTCACTCTTCGTGGCGCTGCCGGCGGGTTATTTACTCCCATGTTTGAAAGCAGTGTCAGGAACCCTTTAATTCCCCGCGCCCCACCTGGAAGAGTCTTTTTCACCTATTAGGCAGAGTTGTAATGCATAAAGTACTTAGAGGGGGATGTATTTCACAAGTGTGGCTGAAGGTAAATGACTGACAGAGTGTAATGTGAAATCGTGCTGCTGGCAGACCTGGCAGGGAGAGGAACTGGGTGGTGTAATGGTTTTATGCTCTTGCAGCAGTCGGTGTGCCAGACTTTCAGGGCACCGTGATACAATTTACTGATCTAATATCTGCAATTAATGTGTGAGCACAGTATCGTTTTAAACCCAGAAGGTGATGAACAGCAATGAGGAATGTTATGTGTAGTACTCTTTAGCCAGATCATTGCTAAAGCCAGATGTTTTATGACTTTTTGGTAATAGTGCAGGGTGTTTTATTCTCGGTATTAATTAGAGTTACATTTTATAATGTAGAAATCCATTCTGTCCTTCATTAAATAAGTTAAAATCATGCTGTTTGGCAGTTTATTATTCTAACAGTTCCCTCTATACTGGATTTAAAAAAGAAAGCAATTCATATTTGTCCTATATGTTGCTAGACTGGGACAGGTGGCGTTAGGAGGGGAGAAACATCACGTGCAGCGTGTAGCTTTGAAATAAGTCTGGGACTAGTGTATTTTTATTGTTTTGAGGAAGCTGTTAACTGGTAGTACATGAGAGAGTTTTAAAAGAAATTAATTTGCTTGCTAACAATGTTTTCTTGCCTGAATAAGAGTTTAATCATATTGGTGGGAAACAAAATTGATGAACCTTTAACATCAGATGGTACAGAAATAGTGATTAGAAACCATTTGCCTACAGTTTTTAGAAGACAGAAATTTAGATTAAGCACAAGTGAAACATTAATTTAATCTAATTCTGTTGAAGTCATGGGGAAAATCTGCTGCTATAAAATTAATCTTACTCCTCATTTGCAGTTATGAGAAGGGTAAAATAATGTCAGTATAATTTTAGTGTAAAAGTCATCAATGTACTTTTTTCTCCTTCGCACCTGATGCAAACATGCTACTCGTTTACGAAATGTCCTCCTCCTCCTGTCACATCGCTTGCTTTCTGCCATTCCCTATCAACAAAACAGTCCACATTTAGCTTTCCAAAGCCAACAAATTGAGATCCCAGCAGTCAAAAGCCTTCTTGGAACAAAAATGAAGGAGTCTTTCCCAGCTGGTCTGCAGGCTTGAGCAGGAATAACAGAGGTCTTGGGAGCATTTTCTGAAAGAAGTGCAACAAAGCTCAAATCGCGCATGGTCATTTTCCGCTTGTGCCAGGATTCTGGTCTCAGCATTCAAATTGTTTGGACTTGAACTCATGGGTTCTTTTCCCCTCTGTCTGTTTTCCACTGTTTTTCATAAACCATGGCTAAAGGAATCACATGGGGAGTTTGATGTCTCCTCTGTAGACACTGTTGTGTGTTAAACTTCAGTGTTCATTGCACTATTTAAAGAAGTTTCCAGCTTTTGTTGGTTTGAGGTTTGGTTTGGTTTTTGTGTTGTTTTTTTATTTGAGAAAGGGTTTTGTCTATTGAATCAAACACTTGATAAGATGGGCACTTTCATTTAATCATAGAATCATAGAATTTTTAAGGCTGGAAATGACCCCTAAGATCATCCAGTCCAACCATTAACCTACCACCGCCAAGTCTACCCTTAGACCATGTCCTCAAGCACCGCATCTACCCGTCTGTTAAACACCTCCAGGGATGGGGACTCAATAAAGCTTTATTTTCCGTTTCACAGAAAAAATGTTTCTGGCTGCCAAAATCAACAATAAATTAATTCAGTCTTTGAACTAAAAATCTCTTACTGCTTCCTCCTTTGTGCAACAGCGAAACAGACTCCAACGTGGTCCTTCCCAAATGTCTGCTAGAGGAACCCCAACAGAGACTGGTCACAATTCCTAGTGACCTTGTCTAGCAGAAATCCCAGGAGACTCTGATGTGTGATAAAACTCATAAAATTGAACTTCTGTTCCCTACTACCATCTAGATCAGATGTTGCCTAATGAACAGTTAAATGTTTATACTCCACATGCCTTCTCTTCTCCTTTTGTCAGAACTGGGGTGTTGGGCAGGTCAATCCCTTTTCCCAGCCTGCAATTAGTGGACAGTAAACTGCTTCCGGTTAGGCCAGTGTCACAAAGGTAGGCAGGTCTTTTGCTCCCGTCTGAACTCCCAGCTCCCAGGCCTAATCCAGAAGCTACTCTGAAGATGGTCACGGACATGCTTGTGTGCATCTGGGTTAAGTTTCCTGTGGTCTCTACAAGAACTGCTGATTTGCTGAGAAAAATAGCATCTCCTGGTGTGTTAGAAGCTTATCATCTAACTGTTGTGGGACAGCGTCCTTCTAACACCTGATTTATATGCTGTTACAAGGCTGTTCTGGGGTCTTTTGTGTAGGCAGAAACATTTCCACAAAGGCTTATAAATGAAGGGGTCTGATACTGTGATAGCTTTGTGAGAGGTGTGGTTGAGCGCTGGAGTATCCCCATTAAGGTAGGTACCAGGGAAATAAGTCTTGGTGTAGTCTCCCAAAGGATGGGCCAAGGTCTGTGCAAGACACTGCTGGCACTGACAGTGAGATTCATCTTTTATTTAGGGTATGTATGGGATGGCAGTGTTGTATCTAATGGGTTATATACCTGATCAGCATACTGAGACCTGCTCAGGTGATGTGTGTTAACAGAGACTCGGTAACCAGCCAGGTTTGCACAATGTGGAGTTGTTTGACTTGGCTTCAACTGAAGCAAGAGAGGGCTTCACTGATGAGTGTTTGAATTTTGTGAGCTAAGGCCAGGGGACTGAAGTTACAGTGGCTCAGTTGATGTGGGCAATATATTAATCTGACACCTTTATCATGTGTCTGAGGTCTAACTACACTGTCTAAATATCTTCATTAGTGTTTGTGGGGTACTGTCCATGCATACTAATATGTGATTTCTGAAGGTCAGGTTTGGGAAAGATGATTATGCCTTTGTACATAGCTACTAGTCCAAGTAAAAGATCAGCAACCAAAACAGTTTTAACAATCACAGAATCAGAGAATTGTGGGGTTTGGAAGGGACCCCCCTGCCAAAGCAGGTTCCCTTGAGCAGGTTGCACAGGTTGGCATCCAGATGGGTCTGGAATATCTCCGGAGAAGGAGACTCCACAACCTCCTGGGCAGCCTGTTCCAGTACAATGCTGGCTTTTTACAAACTAAATGCTTTTGTGTTTATGTAGAAGTGTCATTACAGTAGAAATTGTGCACAGGCAATAATCCTGAACAGGGCTGTGCTAGCAGGCTAATGCCAAGGCTTTCTATTGATGACATCGGTTGTCATCTTAAATAGAGAACCTTTATTATGTATCTGGTTTGATGATTTAAATCCAAGAAGGACTTGCTTTCTGAAGAAAAAGCAAACCAAAACCCTCTACTCCATAGTGCTTTCAGATAACTCACTTGGGCTTAGTTTATCTTTAAAAATAATCTCTGAAAAAAAAGTAAATGTTATGATAAAACAGGATATTCATCTGTGGACTGCATTTATTACAGAATTCATTTAAAGGGAAACCAATTATGTTATTGTACTCATCTATCAATTAGCATGCCAGACTAATTAATCTTATAAAAACAGTCAAATACAGTTCATTTCTTCCCATAGGAAAACACAATACTTCTAAAGGTCACCATTTAGCTGTGCACCTCCTTGGGTTTTTTTACAATTTCTGACCCCCCAAAAAAAGAAATAGTTGAGTGATGAGAACTCATATCTCTCTAATGCTTAATAAATTTAACCTTTAGCATGGTATTGAACTTGATGATCCTGCATGAAAGAACAGTGCATGCTGCTTCAGAGGCATTTGTGCAGACTGTTAGTTAATCATTTTTATTTGCTTTTATGGGCTACCACATGGAATATTTATTAAATTTCTTCAGAATATAGTAAATATGAAGAGTTATTAAAACAGCAGAGTTCAAAAGATAGCTCATCTGCAAGGAAGGATGTGTGTGGATAGGAGTGACTACTGCAGAAGATGCATGTTGACTCCAAAAAAGAACCATTGCCCCGATGTCTGATTCTGAACGTACTTGAATATTTAGAGTAGAGGTGTAGGTATGTGATTTTATCCAGGGTTCTGCACTGCAATATATGGTAAAAAATTGACATAACTGAAAAGAAATAGTGACATTTTTCTCCTTGTATGCTCATATTGAAAAGTCTGTGGGAAAAAAAAATAATTGTGAAGAGTATAAAATATAATACTTTGGGGGTATTCTCAAAGCCCATCAAACTCAAAGCTTTCAAATTTCATCTCCAATCAGGCATCTTTTATTGCTGCGTTGTAAAGAGTTAAGTATCTTTTCTCAAGTAGACTATAATTCTTCATCATATATGATATGCTAAGTTACTTTAGGAGGTAACTAGAGAATGAATTTTTATTACTGATCCCAAAGTAGTGCCCAGAAACTCATAGGTTCCATAAGCATTTCTAATGATCCATTAAAATCATGTTAACCATGATAGATTGTAGGATGCTATGTTTTACGTCATGATCCTTATCTGTACTAAAATTAAGTTCTTGTTTCCTTAATTGAATATCAAATTTATTCTGTTCCTTGGTGGACCAGTTCCTTAGCAAGGACTCTGACTTGTATATGTAGCAGGTGCAGATGTTGCCCAAAATACACATCCTTAATATGTCTCTTTACTCAAGAAATTCAGGTTACATTGCCACAGTTTTCTGACCATGCAACAAAGAGGCTCTACTCATAGATTCAGCTGAAATGTCACGTGGAAAACCTGACTTGTAACACAAGAAGTGTTAAAAGCATCCTACTGGCAGTGGTAGTGGTTGCTCTCTGACGATACCCAGCCTCCGTGTTTGTTTTAGGGATGTCAATCACTCCTAAGATTTGTCTTGCCTGTCAGTCAGAACCGGCCTTCCCAGAAGCGTGGAGAGGGGTTGGAAAGGCTCCTTCATGTTAAAGCCTGTTTTGTCACTGTCAGTTTTGGTATGGGAAACATCCATCAGCGTCACTAGTGGGAGGAAGCTGTGCTGTCTCTGTCAGAATCCGGTGCTCCTGGTTAGTGGATTTTTGTTGTTGTATTTCTATACTCCCCCAGGAAACCCACAGGATCACTTGTCTGACACTGTTGGCTTCCAGGGACGTAACATGTAGCTTCCTCCCAAAGCTGTAAAGTCTGGTGTTTGCTCTTCATGAACAGCAAGTGCCTTCAGAAGTCAAGAAGCTGCTTTTGTTTCCCTGCAAAACACACATGCAAAACTTCTTGCTACCTTGCATGCCTTTATAGATGAAGTAAAATGTGCTGGCAATTGCTGCTTTAATTTTTGTGTGGGCAGCTGTTTCATTTATGTAAGTATTACTCCTTTTGAGAAATTGCTGGAAGATATAAAAGTTTAACTTCTATGAACATAATTCTGGCGTTCATAAAAGTCTTGTGTCTCCCAGCCCCTGTCAGCCCCTGTCAGCATGCGCTGCCTGTCACATGCTCGAACGTGTCTTGCTGCTTTCAGAAATCTGCCTCTTCTGCAGGCACTGCTTGACAGCAAGGAGTCAATTACTAACAAAATGCACTTTAAAAAATAAAGGTAAAATGCAAAGCTTCTACCAGTCAAGCTATTTCCTAGAAACTGGTCAGAACAAGTTGTAATGGCTGTGTCCTCAATGAGGTCATCTGTCAAACCCCAAACTGTTGGTTAAACACACTGAATATTACTGGCAAGAGGAATAAAAGGAAACAAAATAAGATCTCAATTTGGGATATTGGACTGTGGGTGAGACTGCCAGCCCTGAAGTGTGCTCTGTGGCTTTAAGGACTGCTTGAGGTAGCTACCACAGAAGTCTTCCTTTCTTGGAGTTTGAAGCCCGTTGGATGGTGAAACACCCCTGTTACTGTGTGGCCCATCCCACTGTATCCTGATGCTGGGAAGGGGCTTGTCCTGAAACACAACTTGGTTATGCTAACCCTCAGTATAGGTCTTGCTTCCCAGTAGGCAGATCAGCTAGAAGCTGCTCCACTTCATGCCCAGTGCTTGTTGCTCATCCAGGTTGATGTGCATGCTGTCTTTTATGGAGCATGTCTAGTGGCTTCCTGACACTCTTGCCCTGCATGCCAGTTTGCTGTTGCCTTGCTCTGGGGCCTGTGTGGTCCAGGCATGCCTTCTTCTAAAGGACCTGCAACATGCTTCTTGAGCCTCTTCAGAATAATTTACTGAATATTTCCTTTGTTAATTAAAAAACCCCAACAAAACAACCAAAACCCAACAAACACTAGAGCAAACCCACCAAAACCAATCGAAAGGAGCTCGTAGTCTCAGTATTGGTTTAGTTGGAAATGACCTTCAAGATCAGCACATTCAACCATTAACTCAGTACTTCTAGGCCACCACCAAGCCAGATCCCCAAGCACCACATCTAGAGGTCTGTTAAATTACCTCCAGGGATGGTGGCTCCTCCACTTCACTGGGCAGCCTGTTCCACCATGTGACCACGCTTTTGGTGAAGGCATCCATAATACCAAATTTAAACTTCCCTGGTGCAACCTGAGACTGTTTCATCTGGTATTATCACTTGTTACTTGGAAGAAGTCTTTTGAGGAATCCCATTTTCCATTATGTCTTTATATACTAAAGAGACAGATTTTAAGGACATTTCCATGGTAGCCTTTTCTCAGTCCTGTTTCCCACACGACACCACAATAGCACTGCCCATTTTCCTTGGCTGTTTTAGGCATTTTCCAGATAATTTACTAAGTGTGAATGCAAATGAACCCATTTGGGCCTGGTCCAGTTGTTTACATTTCTGTCCTCTGGTGTCCTCAAGGAGGGACTACTGTCTTCTCTGCAGGTCAAGCCACCAGACTGACACAGACCATCATTTCTGTTGTGGCTAAAAGCTGCTTTGCTTGTTCTTCTGAATGGCAAAAGTCTGTGACTCCTGGTGCACGTGTGAACTGTGGGACACTCTGTTAAAAGCAGATTTAGAGGCATGGTATTTTTTGAGGCTGCCTTCATTAACTGTAAAGATGGTATTAAATGTGTGAAAGGGTTGAGCTGATAATTGCAATGCTTGAAATGATCTTTGCCTATTAGTTATTTGGATATTCAGTCAAGTGGCTGTGTAGCAAATATTTGGGGGATGTTGTTGAACCAGCCTTACACCACTGTGTCCAGGCTCTCTAGAAAAGAAAACATTGCTTTGAGGAAAAAAGAACACATTTACCAGAGGGAAGACTCTAAATGTGAAGACTTTTTGTCACTGTAATAAGGAAAGAAGAAGCCTTTTGCGTGCGGGATATCCCTTCTGCTGGAAGTATTTTATACAATTCTAAACTATTAACAGTATTTTCCCATGGATTACTGTGCATGTGAGTAATCAGCAACAGTCTCTTTTGCAGTGGGTTTGATTTCATAACATTTAGTACCAGAATGGTATTACAGCTTGCAAATGTTTCAGAGTCAGCTCTAATATAAATTTTTACACTATGCTAGATGAAGCCACAGTCTGAAATAATTTTACATTATGAGTCGTTCTAAATGGAAGTGCTTTCAGATTATTTCCATCACATTTGTGGAGGAAAGAATCTATTTTTGCTTAAATAATATTGAAGTCCATTACCATATGAGAAAACAGTCATTTCAAGTTTTACCACCTGACTGGTGCTGAACTTTAGTGGTAGTAATAGGCAAAAGAGCAGGAGAATAAACTTGCTGCCACCTTGGGAGAAACCTCTCTGCCACCCCAACTTGGGAGTCCCACTGAGAGGTCCTGGATAGGTGCAGAGTCCAACACACTGAAGCCTGATGATGAAGTATCTTGCCTTGCTTAACTTCTGGAAGTGTTTATAATTTTTAAAGTACTTATATATGTGTAAATATATAGTCATTATAATTTTACATATGGTATATAATATATATTTCTGACATAGTTAAAAAATTTATACATATGTAATATCTGTCCTTACAAAAGTGACCACAGTGGTTTTGTGCTTCCAAAGCCATATCCCAAATCACTGAATTGGAGGAGATGGAAATCTGGGAGCTTCCCATTCACATGCTACTCTTATGGAGGGAAGCAGCCTGGTCTGGAATAGCTTTCCTTTGCATTGTCTTGCAGATTAGCTTTGCTTTTGGAGCTCAGGCAATTCATGGAGGAGGGAAGGGTTGGGCAGAGACCAATCCTTTAATTGTCATGGGCCATTGACTGTGCACCTGCCAATGCTGAGAGAGAGCTAACTGAATCATAATTATAGTCATTGGAAAAATGACCAAACAATGCAGTCCCAGTTATAAATTTGATTATCTAAGTTCATATGGACATGTCTGAGTTTAGGTGGGAGAAGATAATATTTGTGTGTGTGCTTAGCTGGTTTTTACTGTGGCATTAAATAAGGTTATTGGCCTCAGGATCTCAGGTTGATGGTTTTGCATTGAAACACACGCGACTGAATTTTGAGACTGGGATTTTTCCTTGAGGTCAAGGGAAATAAAAATCTGTTTACGCATATAAATTTTTAAATGCCATTTGATTGGGGCACTTTCTGTGAGAAGAAATATTTGTTTCTTAGGGAGCTTTTGTTTTTTTTTTTTCTTTTATGGAAACTGAATAATTCAGGTTATGCTAAAAACATTTCTGTAGTTTTCTGTAAGACAGAAATGAGGGTGGAGAGGTGGCTGTTCTGAATGGCAACGACGGCTTGCTTGGAATCTATAGTGGTCAAGATTAATTTTGTTCATTTCTAGCATGGATATAATTGTGATGTATGTTAGAGAAGAGCTTTATGTTAATAAACAAAAAGTATTAAAGAAGTACCTTTATGGTTAAGCAGAGTTTTAAGCCATCTCATTAAGTCATCAGACTGCAAAAGCGACAGCAAGTAATGAATTTCTTCAGGTAAGTCATCGTTCTGCTTGTGAGAGGTGAAAGAAAAGCTGTCTCAGGTTCCTCTGAACTTTAAAATCTTGACTGTGAAAGTATGCATGGAAAGAGGTGAGTTTTTCCTTGCTTTCTGCAGTTTTGTTTTGTAATAGCTGCCAACAGGTTGTCTAGGCTGACAAAATTATATATATGACAGTACAAAGTACAGGCTTTTGGTTGTCAGAGCAACCTATATATTTTTGAGCAATGGGTAGTAGGGTGGATCCAGTGAGATTTCTAAGTGATACACAACAATAAGAGAGATGTGAATCGAGTTTGTGTTGCCACCCACACTAGACATACAAATGGATTTTATGGAGTGTTTCTTTTAATGTGTTTATTAAGGTGTGAGAAGGGAAAGTAAAGAAAGGTTGTCTAACGGCACGCGTTACCTTTTAAGATGAGGTAAGCTGTGAGAGTTTTTAAAAGCAGTATTTCAAAAATTGCTTTGGGACCATATTCTTAAGCTTGCTTTCTCCTTCAGCCAGTAATGATGATTGTGTGTAGTTCCCTGTGTTTGAAAACCTTCTTCCTTTAAAAGAAAAAAAAAATTTCAGCATCCAGCATGAGGAATATTTCTGTTGCCAGGCTTTTAAAATGTACTGTGGGCTTCAGGAGAAACATTTCATGCATGTTCTAGAAAATTGCCTTTCAACTTGCTGTGCCAGTGGCCCTGAAAGGATTTAATGTGCTGCAGAGCTACTGGACAGCTTGGGCTGCCGACCCTCAGCTGCAATGTGAGCCATATGCATCTGTCTTTCCAAGACTTGTCTTCACTGGGCTTGTTGCTAGCACAAGAACTGAACAAGTCTTAAGTCATGTCATCCTTGGGGAAACATCACTGGGGAAATGCTGGTTTGATTTGAGAGCTGGCTCTGGAAATGTATGTTTGGTGTTTATTCTTAAGGTTGCTCTCATTGAATCTTTGGGCTGAGTCTTCAGATGCTAATCTGCATTTTGTCTCTATCAAATGCTTCTGAAGTGGTCACTCATCTGCATGAGGAATGCTAGGAAATGCTGAGTGGCAGATGAGTGGCAGATTTAGCAGATCTTTGATGATGGGTGTGCAGCTCAGTTTTTGTGAGAACTGGCTGTTTATATCCAGGCTCTTAAGATCCCACTTTACATCCTCAAAATCCGTTCCCTGTGCTGGGTCTGTTTGTTTTGCATAATACAGCATTGCCTATCTAGATGTTCTGTCTTGGCTATATAGTGACACTATATGTGGCCATTTAAAGTGTGACTTTGTATCGTGTTTTGGACTTGTAATCCCTAACCTTGGTGGTGTAGCTCCCCACTGAGCCCCAGGGACAGCAGTGGTACCCTTCAGAAAACAGAGCTGCTTTTCAAATGCTGCTGTGACATTCAGTGCTTTGATTTCACCACAACTTTGGTATAGTTGAACTATCTGTGTTTAATAATCATGGATAAAGATGTTCCTACATACCTTACAAAGTTTCCCTTTGGTACCTAAAGCAAGCAGTGGTTTCAGTGGGACACATTGAGCAGCAGCACTGCAGTGGGAACCGAAACACTGTTTTTTCCCTGTACTTACTCGTGAACAGTGGCTGCTTTAAATTCGGTCCATTAAGTCTCGTTCTCCTGAAAAACAGATTAGCAAAAAGCCTGATTAATAGGGTCAGTTTTATTGTATGCTGAAAAAAATTAGTGCTCACTCATAAACTGAAACACATTTGCATAGAGGAAAAAAAGTAACATGCAAGTGTCTGCCAGTGTGTAAAATTACCTTTCATAGTTCCATGTGCATAGCTATTGAGGGGATGTATAGTAGGTGCACATGAGATGTGCTGAGAAACTTGTGCTATTTAGGATGCTCAACTTATAGTCCCTCTCTAGAGATAGATATGTAGCAGTGTCCAATTTATAATGTAATGCATATTTGGTAATATTGAAGTTAGAAGGTTAAACTCTGATATCTGCTGTGGGAATTGTTGGACATCCATTAATGACCTCAGCATTTTGCTGTGGCTTAAATTAGTTTTTAAGTGTGAAAAGCTCTTTGAATTCCTCTAAGCCAAAGTAACCTTTACTTCCTCAGAACTTTTAAGTGTGCTGTTGTAAAAAAGCCACTTCTGACTTGAACATGCCCTGGCTTACAAAGAGGTAAAAAGAATGAAGAGTAATACTTTCTCCCTTGTTTCTCTTTACACCATACCTATCTTTTTAAGATAAGAAGTGAACAGCTCTGCCATACTGTTGTACACTCAAATTTATATGAGAACATGCCTTTTCAACTCCTGCAGATCAACATGGAAGAGTATGATTTTAACAAAATGGCAGATTTTCTGTCTGATTTTGTCATCCTCATTTTTGTGAGGAACTTGGAATATTTTTTGGAAGATGTTAAGTTTGGGAGGAAACTGTTGTCGAGTTGATAAGTTTAGGTAGAGGCATAAACAGGTCTGTTTTTCAGTGTCAGCAGGGAAAGCAGAGCAGATACATGTTTATGCATCTTGACTTTGGAAGCCAGTGTTGTTCATATAAAACATTTGCAGAATTTTTATATTCTGAATAAAGCTTAGAAAAAGGCCTGGACAGTCAGATATAAAATAATCTTGGACCTCTCAGGAGTCTGTGTGAATAGTGAATGTTCCTCATATGAGGGTGTTGTTTCTTGATGAAATCTCAGACTCTTCTCAGACTAGTGTTAGGGATGACATTGGGCTGTGGGGGAGGTTGTTTTTGTTTTGTGAATTTTCTTGTTTGGTTTTTGGTTTAGTTTTTTTTAATGAGAACACAGTGCTTTATGAATTCTATCCACTGGGTCAGCAAAAATTTCAAGCTCTGGATTTGTAGATATATTGCCAGAAATTGCTACCCTTGTTGCTGAAATATTCCCTTTCATGAAAGTGGATATTGGTTTATTACTTTTGAAGAGGATCAGTCAGATCAGTTGGAAAATGTCCTCCTCATCTGTGTAGAGTTGGAAAGCCAGGTATAGAAATCTCCTGTTTTTGGTGTGTTTTCTGTAACCCTTCTCCTCCCAATTAATAAAGTGGAGGACAAATGAGCTCTTGTGTTGTTTCAATAGCTCAGCATGATCTGGTTGCTAGTTCAATGTTAACATGGGCTTTATAGGCATCATTATAAAGGAATTCTTGGATCATGGAATGCAGGAAAACAATAGCTTTCCTCCTGGAGCTGTGCAGAACTCCCAGTATGACCATGAGAGGTTAAGGCTTGCTCATGGCACTTCCGTAGTATAGATGCATTTTTTTATTTGTGTCACTTACAGATGGGGCTGCTGATGATTCTACTCAACTATTAAAAACCAAATTTGCCTGTTTTTCTGCAATGTAAGAGAGGAAGCTCAGGGAGAATGCGCTTCTAATCAGGGCATTTTAACAACTCCCTGCTAAAATGTCAAATGCTGCCCAGGCATGTTCTGTAGGAATATGGCATATCTGGATGTTTGTGTCACTGCACTTTAAGTGTTGACAATGATGAGACATGGAAACTAGTTACACAACTGAAAAAAAAATAGAGAAATAACTATAATACTTTAAAATATTTTAATTTGACTTTTTTAAAAAAAAAATAGAATTAGCAGGCTTTTTGTTTTAAGTTTACGTCCTTTTATGTTGCGATGTGTCCCCCTTAAATCCAGAGCTTCTCTGCTAGAGTAATGCTCCTTCTTTGTCCGAGCATGTTGCTTGCCTTCCTCATGCTTCATCTCAGTGTGCCACCTCTGACCATTAATGCAAATTGGAGGCCAGAACAGAGTTGCTCTGGAGTTAAATTGGTGCACCTCACAGCAGAATCTGTCTCTGGCTCATATTAATGACTGCGAGTGGAAGAAGCTGCCTGGACGGATAGAAGGCTCTAATGAGACCATGTTCCTTCACCCGTAGCCATATCTGTGCCACCTAATTTCTTTTCTATACTAACTGCCGACTCAAGTTCATTTAATTGTATCTTCAGTTAAATTCTGCAAGGAGTGAAGATGAGAATTAACAAAGAACCACGTTTGCATGTTCAGATGTCTTGCTCTATAACTTCATGGCTATCTCTTTTCTTAGTAATTGCACTTCAGTTGTTCTGTGCCATGCATGGCTGCTCTTGGGGGGCTGGTGGCAAGCATGTTGTACTCTTGCATCTTGGAGCACCTGAGGCATTGCAATAGCCCATGCCCAGGCCTTGCTCTTCAGAGGAAGTGCAAATAAACACCAAGAGAATATTGGCTGGCCCGTACTGCAGTTAATAGCAGAGAAAGGTTTCTGTGCAAAGGCACTGTCTGTCAGCAAAGCAAATAAAGTATATTGTGATTTTTGTGTGCTTGACTAAGGGCAATATTTATTTCATCGTTGGAGAGCCTGCATGAAGGACGTTATTCCCAGTGTGAGTGTCAAAAAGGCTCTTCAGTGTCTTGCAGCAGATACCCTAAACTCCCTTCTTTGATAAAGTACCTTTTGTCAGCAAGTGTGTGTGTGTTAGAAAATTAGCAGTTCCTTCAGCATGAAAACCTTGACATTGAATATAATTGAGGAGGTTAGTGTCGGCATGTTCGTAAGTATTACCTGTCATTTGAAATATGACAGTGCTATAACTGCAGGACCTTGGGGACTCGAGTGCGTTGGCACTGCCATCTGACTGCCTTGGAGTCTGCGAGACAGCCTTCCCAGTGACTTCGACCCTGAGATAATTAACATGGCCCTGGAGGCTTCTGCCTTTTGCTTTTCTGTGCTTGTTGTTTAATAAGATGTTTGTTGCTCTGCTTGTCTCTGATGCGGCGGTGTGCCTTTAGGGACACGGGGTCCTTCACGTTCTGTCACAGTTAGTGGGGTTAGGTAATGCCGTCTGTGCGTCCATTTCTTTCATGTCCAGCAAATTAAAATATTATCATCAATTAGCCAGCTATATTTGGTGGCTTGCCTCAGTTCTGAAAGGATGCACATATCTGTGGTATGAAAACAGGGCGGGAGGGGAGAACGTTTGGAACCTGACTTTCCTTCTGGCAGTGGGATCGCATAATAATGTTGAATGGAAAAATGACATCATAGGATGCGGAAGTGAAAGACAACAATAAGGGGGGCTGAGTGTGGGCTCTGGTTGTTGATGTCTTGGAGGGGCAGCCTCAGGGTGGAAGGTTATCAGCTGATGAGACAGATTCTTTAATTGCTGTCCTTGCTTGGGATGATGGTGGTTTAGTCTATAGTCTTTGTAGTGCGTTCCTGAAAGCAAAATGACCTTTAAATAAGGAAGGGAATAAAAGAGCTGAAAAGTTTTGAAGCATCTTTCTGAACATAAGCTGAACACAACTGTGTTTCTTTTTTCAGCCTGTGAAAAGGTCTTTTAAAGGGTTTTGAAAAAATCATCTGTATTACTCCAGTGAGATCCACACCAATACACTGACTCACATGGCTGAACTTCTTTTTGAACATCCTAAGAACTCAAAGCAATGCTAAATCTAAATAATCAACTCCAATGGATGGCATTGTTGAACCAGGGTGCTTTCACAGAGGTCCATTTTTAGCCACAACAAAAGCTTGACAGAGTCATCTCATTTCTAGGGAATTGTCTGTTTCACGAAAACCACACTTAAAATATTCTCCTCTAACAGTTGATTTGCTTTTAATGTGTTTATTTCTGATGAAATGCAACAGATAGAACAAGTTTAACCTGGTGTGTGCAACCTCAGAGAGCTGGGGTTATGCCATTTAACTTTCATGTCATTATATAAGAACAAATGAAACTGGAAAGATGTCTCATTACATCCATTTAGTTTGAAATAGTTCTAATCTGTCTTGCTCGTGGAGAGTATCATTCATAGTTAGAACTGGGAATCAATGGAAGGTAATATTGAACATTGGGTTTGGGTATGTTAGAGAAATGATTTTACCAGAAAAGCTTGGAAAACACCGTCAAATAGTTGCAAATATTGAAAAGATTAACATATAAACCACAGTCTACCCATAAGGATTCCCTGCGTAGTAACATGCTTCAAGTTCCTTGGACTATTATTTCCACCATCATGCTCATACAGAATGAAAGAGGGAAATACAGCTGTTTCCTGGTAATAATCCAGTGCTAGTTCAGGAGGTAAAGCCAAGGTGACTGAAAGCTACAATATACTCACAACTTGTTCTCCAGTTCTTCTGCATTCTGAATGTAAATATCTTTTCAGTTATAGGCATTAGGCTTTCATTGTATAGCCCGCCATTAGGCATAAAACATAGGAGAAAGCTCTTTGCATTAGGCCATTGAAACTGTACTGATTTACAGCTCTTCTGTACCCTCACTTTGAAAACATTAAGGAGAAACAAAGGGAAAGGGTACTGAAAATTTTATATCAAGACATTCCTCTGACTTTCATTTAGGAGTGCTATGTATTTAGCTGACATGGACTTATTTTTTTTTGTTTATTCTAAAGCATGACTTCAACATTTGTTTAGTTGTAACCTGGTTGTCTAGAGTAGTTGTAGTGTGATACGTCATTCCTCTCTAACATAATGCCTTTAAGAAGAGAGTTGTAGATTTTAATGCATGTCTTCAAGCATTTGGCTCACTTGGGAAAGGAAGGTGCAAAACTTAAACCCAAACACATATTTACCAGGAGCACATTTAAAAGAACTAGTTGACTGCAAAATCATGTAAGAGTATTTGAATAATTCCAAGTTGTTCCTTTTCTCACTTAACAGCTTTTACTGGAAGGGAAGAAGCATTTGCTCAAAGATAATTAAGTGTGATAGGCTGATCAGCTGTGGCTAATGTTATTGTTTGAATTTCAGTCAGAAGTGACAGAAGACTTATACAAAAGAATAACAAACTCAATATCTACCAGATGTGATCCAAAACTTGTTGGTGTGGGTGGGACTCTCCAAAGGACCTTGGGGTATGGCCACGTGAGTGTCTCTGGTCTCACACCGCTGCATTCATTCTGCCTTGGCCTCTGCTCTGAGGCATCAGGGTTTTAATGGGAATTAGTTAAATATGTAATAATATCAAAGGATGGTAGATGGCTTCCAGTGGTGGAAAGAGGCATACTGTGCAGATAGATGACATTTTTCACAAAGCCATTAATTTATCAGAAAATGATGAAGTCCTGTGTATTTTCCCACTAAATGGTAGAAAATAGCTAGAATTAAGTGTGTAAAATTAACAGTAATAAAGTTAGGGAAGCATGAAATTAAAAAAAGTGCTTCCAGTAATAAGGTGTAAAAGTTTTTCAAAAGAGTACCCTCTTGGTATAGTGAAAAACAATATTAGTGCTACTTATTAAAGGGAATAAATGTATATTATCAGTATCTCATCTGTGAGGTCTGTGTACTTTTAAGGATTTACCTACTTTATCTTAATTTACCTTGCAACTGCTAATCAATTTGTCTTCCCCATTTTAAAGGCAAGTAAGTATTACTGGCTTAGTTTTGGAAAAAAAAAAAAAAGGCAACGGAGGCTTTTGAGGTAAGTAGTCAGAGTCCATTAAAAATAGTTTCAGGTTTAGATGCTCAAAGAAGTTGCATAGCTCAACAGAATATGTAGAGCTATATAGAATCATAAAATCACAGAATTTTTAAGGTTGGAAAAGACCCTTAAGATCAAGTCCAACCGTTAACCCACCGCCACCAAGTCTGCCGCTAAAACCATGTCCTCAAGCATCTCCCCATCTTTTAAATACCTCCAGGGATGGGGACTCAACCACTTCCCTGGGAAGCATGTTCCAATGCCTGACTACTCTTTCAGTAAAGAAGTTTTTCCTAGGTACTTCACTTTGCAATTTCATCCAGTGACAACTCAATGCAAGGTGTGTATTCAGCCCTTGAAACAAACTCATCCCTCCAAGGGAGAGCATGTGTCCAAGGACTTGGCAAAATACTTAGTCTTGTTTGTTTTTTCCTTTCTGCCCAAAGATACTTGTCTGCTCTTACAAAGCTGAATGATTTAAGAGGGTGGAAGAGGAGCAGTTGTGAAGGAATGTGAGTGTGGAGCAAGACTGAGGTTACAGGTTGCAATATAGTAGTGTATAAGTTATTCTAACAGATGGCTTTGGATTTGAAACATCTTGTGAACTGAGGATCCTCAAAAAAACACTGAACCCTGTGGCTTGTGCCTAGTTCAGGAGGAAAGTGAACAGACTGAAGGAGATTCTTTTCTCCATTGGTCCTGCAGTTCTTCTGTACAGCATCTGGCATAGCCCAGTTTTCAGCAGGTCTTGCACGTGACTCCTGCCTGTCCCATGTTCTCATTCCCTGCCCCTCCACCGCTTGTCATGGTGTACAAGTAGAAGGATCAATGTAGCCCAGTAAAATTTTGGTTTAAGACTGAGCAGCAGAACAGCAGGTGAATTGTGGGGGTTGCAAACACAATGCTATGGCACTGTTAGGGGTATTTTTGTATAGAGACATGATTAACACTATTTCACCAAAATAATATTTCTGGATAACTGCTGAGATTCTTCTTCCTAAAGATAGTCATTAAAATGCAGTTAGAAATATCTCAGTAAACTTGGAGGAGATATTAAAGGCACTGTCATTTTAATAAACTGTTTTCATGAAAATAAGGTTTCCTAGCAAATTAGTAACCACATTCTCTTGAGATGCTCTGCTTTCACAGTTCTCCAGTTGGCTGGTTCATTTGGTGTTAAAACAGCTCTAACAGATCCAGAGAAGCTGAAAAGCTTGATAAGGTCAGAATAGTGAACGACTGCTGAAGGCACAACTTATGCACAAAAAAATACATCTAGTTCTTTGAGTGCATTTCTATTCATCTTTTTATCTCTGTGTTAGTTTCACATCTTATATAGAAATGTCAGCACATTTTTAATTTATTTTTTATTGTTTTTGAATATTGAGCTTTGCAGAGCTGATCTTTATTGGGTTGTTGGGTTTTTTTTTTTTTGATCTTGCCCTTTTAATAACCTTTAAATATAGGTCCATGGGCAGACCAGCCACTTTGCTGTGGGGTTTTGAAAAGGGAATCTTTTAGAATATTGTCTTATGGGCAGCGTTACTATTCCCATGTGTTATTGTCTGAGTCACGTCAGCTCAGTGGCACATTAAATAATAGGCTGTCAGGATCTGCCGCTATGGAACAGTTCCCACAAACGACCACTGGGTGTATGTTATGTAACAAGCCTGCCTGTAGGCTGACATACAGGATGTCACGT
Source organism: Heliornis fulica (assembly GCA_013399135.1). Taxonomy (NCBI): domain Eukaryota; kingdom Metazoa; phylum Chordata; class Aves; order Gruiformes; family Heliornithidae; genus Heliornis; species Heliornis fulica. The sequence continues at coordinate 316,451 of VXBZ01012772.1, read as the reverse complement.
TTGGAGCCAGGCAGGGACATAGCTGATCTTTCATGTCCGACGTTATGTCCTTTTTTTTTAATGCACATAATGTACATAGCACTTGGAGAGCAGATACTGGTTTAGGGTGTTTTTTGCATGCATATTAAAAGGAGATCTACTCCAGCAAAACACATTCTGGAGAGTATGGCAGATTATGGATCTGTAACTGAGGTGTCATTGTCATTTCCTACTGCCCTGCAAGCAATCGAGACCTTGTCCTATAGCACAAAAAAGTGGTGTATGGGGGGAGGTGGTTGGCATTTTTAACACTCGCTTCAGGGCCCAAATCAGATGCTTCTGAGATACCTACTGCCATTGGCAACTGCCTCATTTTAAATAACACACTTGCTGAGTGACCTTTGAAGAAAATCACTAATTTCTTTGTTTAGAGTGCAGAGGGCATGGATCTCATAAAGCCGTTTCTGGTAAGCAGAGTATATTACTTCTGTATCAGTGTCACACTGTCAGAAAGTGGCACTTTGTTAAGATAATGTGACCTTTAGAATAATCATCTTTCAGTCCTTTATTCTGTCTGTGGTACTGTGAATCTCTACTTTAAATCTTAATGCTTTCTGATGAAGTAGAAATAACACAAAATTGAAGTATTTGTGTTATTTCCCTTCAGCTATCTAAGATGTTTTTCTTCATAAATGGCACAGGTGTCATTTTGTCCATGAAAAACTTCCATTTGCTGACTGCAAAATGTGTGCCTGTTCTAAAGTGTAAATTCAGTGGGCATTTACATATTTTATAAAGGAATTAAACTGATATAATCATGGGTATCAACTGCTTTCCAATGCCTCTTTTTTGAGAAAAAAAATCTAAGTACAAAAGTTGCCCTGTGAGCTTTGTGCAGGGTTGTCACAGGAATAGAAAGCCATTGCATGGGAGCAGTAATTACTTAAAAGGAGAATATGAAATTAGTTCTGGGTTAGATATACAGATGTGATTTGACTACTTCACAGTACTATCTGCTAGTAATTTTCTTGCATTTAGATCCCAACATACTGTTTTTGAGAAGATGCCCCAGCTTCAAGATGTTTGTTCTCAATCAGACAGTCCTCATTAAGCACTCCCCGAGTCAGAGGTTCAGCTCGGTCTCTTTCCCATGTTCTCTCTTGGAGCTGCTCCATTTAATATGAGTCACACAATATGCTTTGGGTCAAGAAAGCAGGCGTCTGTGCTTCCCTAAATGTGATTTATGTTTCAGTTTTAGAAATGAAATTGGTTTGGTTGGTTTTTTTTGGTGCTTTTGGTGGTTTTATGTTTTTTAACTTGGAAATATTTAGCATAAAACTTCTACCCTGCTGGATTCGAACCATGATGGAAGTCCTGCTTTTCAGCAACTGTTTCCTCTCACATCATGATGCCTGTAGTAACAGAAAAAGATCCTCTTGGCCAGAGTAGGAACCAGAGGTGTGCTTGATTACTTTTGCAACCTGACTGCTGAGATACAAGGGTGAATGAAGTAGGAAATATATTTGCAAAACATAGATCAGTACATTTACTTGTCTATTTTCTTTTTTAAATGAGATAGACTAGATGTTCACATTGCACTGGAGAGAAATGCATTTTCAGACTAGAAGCTACTTCTTCAAACCCCCATGCTTTTAGAGAGTAATGTTACAGGTATTCTGTTATATTGTACTTGTACAAAGGCTGTAGATTCTAAACATTTACAGATATTTGTAAGTATGTAGTTAAATACTGTTCTGACATCACAGAATTGGTGTATAAAATCTCAGCATTGTTACTGTACTTGGTTGATTGATTAGTACTGATAGTTGAAAGGGTTAATGTATATTAAGATTTTTGATATGAAGGAAGTAAAGAAAGCAATGTAGAATATTTTACTTTATGCTTAAAATTTGGAAATTGATTGCTCTTAAACACAGGAACTATTTGAACCTTGTGTGACATGGAAAAATGTTACAGGCAATACCTGGTGAAAATTCAGGAAGACATACTTTTTTAAATCCCTCATAAATTTAAAATTTACGAAAGTACATCTCACAGGGGTCACTTTTGATAGTTTTTTTTTAATAGGGGGAGATAATAAAAAAATGTTTTTATGTGACTTGCTGATAGCAAACATTCAGGCACTCTACAGTCTCCTACAACAGTCTAGTTTCCTACTGTGAATGTATTGCAAGACCTTTAAAGCACAAATAATAATAAACCTTTTCAATAATATTTCACACAGATACCAGCTCCTTATAGACATGTGGAGTTTGTTAAAGCTGGTACTTTAGCTCAGGGAACCCTTTTGGCACTTCAAGTGAATCTCCCAGATGGTAACAATAGCATTAAAAATTAATTGTATAACCACTGGACCTGCCTTTAAAGAATTCTGAAGTGCTGAGGCTTTCTAATTGTATATTGTTGCTCTAGTTCACCAGCGAAGCGAATCCAATGGCTTATTCGGCCTATGGCCCACTTCTGTTAATGGAAGTTCAATTTATTCACTTCACCATACAGATTGTAAAACTAATCTCCTAGTTGACACATTACACTCTTCTGCATGTTTGACTTCTCTTCACTGAGCCAAAAAAAAGTATATAGCGAATCAGAAGGGACTCATCGATCAACAGGGCATCGTTTAAAATCCAATTAGAGTTTGGGATTATAGTGGCTCTTGGTGTCAAATGCTGAGCCAGGTTCCTCTCCTTGGCTTACCTAAGGGGGGTTATATCAGGCAGTACAACAGTCTGAACTGTTAGACCTTCTAGGGGTCTTAATATTCAAGGGGGATAATAAAGGAGAAGAAGAAAAAGAAGATGAAAAAGTTACAAATTACATTTTAAGAAGTTTTCTTTCGGATTTTCGTTCCTTTGGTTTCCTTCCTCCCCCCCCCCCCCCCCCCCCCCCCCCCAATATTACCATTTTAAGACAAAGCAGACATTACCTGTCACAAACAACCAAATGTTCTAGGACTCTCCCACATGGCTTCCATTGTAAACTTGGCATCTCCTGTTATTTTACTGCGAGAAGTGGAGTCCTGGCTCCAGGGTACTTTATCAAACTGGTTTTCAACAAACCTTTTTCACTGGGTGTGTGAAGTCTGAGGGCTGCAGTAGGATCTCCTACATCAGTGTAAACGGCTGGGTTTCACTTGCAGCATTCACTCAGCATATAACCACCCCAGGGAGTGGGAATGAGGGAATTACAGTGCTGTTGTATCATCTGCTCCATCGATTTACCAGTTGCTGCCATCTCTCTTCCCGTGGAGTGATTGATGCTGCAGTGCAGGGCTCAGTCAGGATATGTTGAATACCTGGTTTGTCAGGATAACAGCCTGTTGGATTATTGCAGGTAGGGGGAGAGAGGAAGCTGGAAGGCTGAATAATAACATGTGTCATCTAGCAAGGGGGTGTGGGTGTGTTAGAGAAAAACTTTGCACAATAGAATTTGCTTTTGTTTTTTTCTTTCTCTGTTTGGAGGCAGCGTTAGAACTTCATTACCATTTAATTCACGGGTAAAGTTGCACCTCTGGGCTTTTTTGTTCCTACTTAAAGCTGTTCACTAGCATGGAATAACTTTTGGGTGGTGAAATTCATCAGAAAAATAGACTGAAACAGCAGCTCTTCCACTTTGCTCACTCTGTTGAAGGTGGACAGAATAGATGAGCTGTTGGTTCCGTTTCCAGTCCCTTTCTGAGGCGAGCTGACCCGTTTTGGCCTCCAGCTGGTGTATGGGAGTCTTGAGACTGGTTACAGCCAAGGCAGCAAGGATGCCGAAAGCTCCCGGTACCGGCCTGAGATGTCTGTGACCTAGTAGATATCTGCAACTACCACATCCCTATAAGTATAAATATGGACATCTCCTTTACTTACACTTTCTATAATTCAGGTTTGGCTTTTTTTCTGAAGAAGCAGAAATAGACTGTTTCCCAGCTATGCTACTGGCTTTAGACTAGCAAGTGCTTCCCTTGTCCCATTCCTCAGCTGCCCAGCTACAGCAGCTTTAATACTCTTTAAAAAGTCAGAAGCCTGATACTCTGACACTAAATATTTAAACCTGACAGTTATTACTGTCACTTTTATGTTAAAATAAGGTAGTTGTTGCCACAAAAAATATTCAGCAGTAGTGTAGGTTTTAAGTAAATACCAGTTTATTTGCCTTCATTCTGTATATAGCTATAGAAAATTTATGCACATATATAGTTGTGTGTGTATATATTTGTGCATACCTAAGTAATCTGAATTATTTATGAAATATCAGCATTCCTACAAAAATCCAAACCCACCCAAAAACCCCCAACCATCAGGATAGATGCAGCAGGACACGTAGAGGATTCTAATTAGACTCTGACTTCAGACAGTCTTTTCACAACACTCTATAGGCAGACTGAAAGGTAAGTTATAAGGTTCATTAAACAGCTATTCAATTAAAAAAAACACCCTAATTGTCTTATATGGTAAATGCACCATTACACTCTGAACTAGTATGCCATATTTATTAAGATTTGATTTGCACTTCCTTTTCAAGTGACAAGCACAGCACAGAATTATATGGTATTTATATATTGTTTTCATTATGTGGTTTATTTTAATATATTTTTCTCGGTTTATCTAGCATTTCAGGCTACAAGTCATAAACCTGCTTGGAATAGTGCTGGGGATTTTGATGTTTCTACATCAAAGTGACCTTTTGTGGTGTTTTTGTTCTGTTTTGTTAACTTATAGGGAAATAAATTGTGGGAATCAAAAAATAAAGTTAAAGGAAGCAGTTGTAAATACTTCACCTCGCTTCTTTTATGCCATTTACATACCCAATAAAAACTAGAAAAAAAAATATTACAGAGACAAGGTGACACTCCAATCAGCTGTACTGCTGTATTTCTTCTCCTGAGCATTCAAAGAGAGAAGCTGGTCCCAAGCTGGAGCTGATTGGGCACACAATTCAGAGAGATGTTATCTTCTTTGTGAAATTTAACATTAAATAATGAATGTTTCACATACTGTCTTATAGCATCATAAAATCCACAATCCATTGCTGTGGAATGGAACTAATCAGAAAGAATAAGAATAATAATAAGAAAATAATACAAGGACAGTTTGCACTATGAGATGCTTAAGTCAGAAGACCATTGGAGTTCTTTCCTTCATGGCAACCAGCTCTGGCATTTGTAGTCAGAATTTAAATAACCCCCTAGGTTCCACTAGCAATGTATATATTATATATATGTATATAGATATGTTGTTACTTAGGTGTAGTGACCCTTCAAGTTATTTGGCCTTTACATAGAGAAAACAAATACACTGTTTTATGATAACTAGTATATGTAGCCTTGTGTTGTTGTTACAAATTCTACCTTTACCCAACTCCCCCTTTTCCTTTGCCTGTAACTCGGTGTCTCACTGGGAGATGTACCGTGAAGCGAGCAGCGAGTGGAACGTGCTGTGTGAGTCTCCTAGTGACAGTTTGCCGATTATTCCAATTCATTTGCATTTACTTCCTTACACTTTTAAACTTCAATTTCTGTGCATAATGCAAATGGTAATACATCTCTGATGTAATTCCAAACCCTTTAGGTTAAGATGACTCCCGCTTACTTAGCAGACTGCCCATCAAACCTTATGTGCTTTATTAATTATCTCAGTATCTTTGACTTCTTTGGAGGTAGCAGCTCCTTTTCTAAAACAGTGAAGTTGCTGTAATAACATTCAAGAGAGAGACCTCTCCTTCAGCCTTCACTGGCATATGTGGAATGTTAAGTAGACCAACATCATCTTATCTTTTTAAATTATTCTCTCATTTTCATTAAAATAAATTCAGTTTCTGGTTTACCTCTGGTATCGTGTCTGTATCGTGCTTCTCCACTTCCATGCAATTCTGTGCTTTTGCATAAAATGGAGAATTAACAGGACTAACATTTCCTCATTGCTTCCACACGTTAGCAATATCAATGTTCTGTGCTGATGCAAGAGCAGATGTTGCGTGTACATCTTCCTGACCCCTCTGTACCTGTAAAACTAATGGTAAATCTTCTTGTTCAATGTTTTATAATTATAGTAATTTTCCTGTCTTAGGCAGCTTGTGGATTCTTACTTCTTTTTTATTATTATTAATCTTACATCTTGCCTTTGGAATAAAACATGGTATAGAACTTCTTGTTTTCTATTTCCAACTGCAGAATAGATGGGTGGAAAATCATTGCCAATTCCACAAAAGATATTATACTGCAATTAAAAGATCAGACTGGACATTGTTTATTCCCTCCTTCTTTCTCTTTTTTTTGGAAACATGTTCTAGGAGTTATGTAATTAAATTATTACCTGCTGTATCACCATCTGCTAACATGGGTTTTGAAATGTTCCTAACCTCTGTGTGTGTGTACACTTCATGACTTCAAGGAAGTGCCAAAAAAGAAGTGAACATACTCAGCAGATGGACTGGGCAACTCACAACCTCCAAGCAGTCAGTCTTGATTGTTCTGGGTATAATTAAGCATATTTTCTCCAAATCTAATCATTTAGTTTAAAAACATGGCAGGGAGGTATTTCTAGTTGTAATAGTGAAATATTTCTTCTGGGATGAGGGCCTACTCAAGATCATGTCTGTATGTAACATAAATGTTACATATTTTCTTGGTAAGGTCATACATTACTGTATTTAGATGGTTGTATCATTATCTTTTAAGTAAAAATTATTTCACCACAGACCTTGCACCACAAGTATGCCTTAGGTAAATGTTAAAAACTAAGAAATACATCTGGTAGTTCACAGTAGGCCTGCCAAAAAAAATGGAATTTAGTTTTGAGTGCTTTGTACTTATTTTCTAATGTTGTTTTCTCATTCAACACAAATAGAATGTTCAGAGTCTTAAAGCTTGAGCAAGTTGTCTGACAGAAAGCAGTGTGTAATACTAGATTTGAGAAGGAACTACAGATAGGAAGTCTCCATGAAAGAGGGACAGTAAAATCTGCCCCCAATAAAGTAATAGAAGAGCATCCTCCCCAGCCTCATCAGGGACAATGGGTTATTCATGTGTTTGTAAATAACAGGTGAGGAAGACATTTGAAAACATCCATTGGTTGCCGATGCGGAGTAAATTATGGGTTATCGCGATCCTGCTTTAAAACCAGCCAACGGTACTGGGAAGCTGGAGCCCTGCTAATTGAATGAGCTGTGCTGCTCACTGCGTACAAAATGCAGAGCTTGCTGCTGACAAACTGACTTTGATCTCCAGTTAACATCTCATCCGAGCCCAGTATCGGTCTTCAGCTTGTATTGAAGCAGTGTGAGCACATAGAAGTCTCGGTGTTCATTAGCTTATTAGTTTAAACACACAAAGAAATGAGAAAACAGGCATAATTATTAGATAGTAATACAAGTTGCAGTGTGTGTGTGGGAAACTGTTGCTGGCTCAGTTCTGCTTGATTTAGTGTATAGTTTGGAGAAACTGTGCAAACTAATTTCCTTAATAACGGCGAAAGTTAAGACGCCTCAGCAGTCCCCAGGAGAAGTTCATTATGTGTCAGAAAGAAGTGATCCTCTCAAAGTCGTGTAGGGTAGGAATTTCAGGGGCTGTTGTGCAGTCATTAATAAACTTAGACTGTCTTTGCAAACTGGAAGACTCTCCAGGTTCATTAAATGAGAGTTCATTCTGGTATAATGCAGCAGCTGTGTGAAGTTGAAGTTATGATGGGACTTTAAGACCTTTTTGCTTGCTACCAATGTTACATAACTTTTCCAGTTCCTTACTCATTTTGCAGTCACTGTGACCTTGGTAAAACAGATTCAAACTGTCTTCAAAGGCATTGAAGTACCTTTTTTCAGTTCTGTGCTCAAAAACTCTGAAGTTAATATCCTCCCTATGTTTCATACCCTATATATTTTTCTGATTTTCATTAATTTAGTTAGATTGCAGTCCTCCTTTACTCTTTACTGAGAGATGACTGTGCAGGACAAATACATTTTAGCTTTGATGCCTAATGCTGGATGTGCAAACTCATCTAGGTATCTGCTCAAATAAAAGTGCCCAAAGTAAAGTATTCTCCTTTCCCCACATAAAGTTCCCAATACAGTCAGTAAAATTGCTAGAAGTTTTGATAATCTACATCTCTAATGAGTAAGTCCTCTCTTTGCTTCAATGATAGCTACTTCAATGATACATGAAAGGGCTTTAGAACAGAGGTCAATGTCTTTTATCCTAATTTTGTTTTTGAGATCACCCAGCAGCCTAACAACCAGCCTGGATATAAATTTCAGTACTCCAGCTCTTTGTAGTAGTCTGTACTAGGTATCAAAGTTAATGGGCATTTAGCCAATTCTCTTTTGAAGTGTTGCATCCACCTGTTTTGACATTAATTCATAAAAATATATTCCATATGTAGCCCAAATAGTGGTCTTTGTGGGTCCCAATTTACAATGGCAATAATTAAAATGTTTACTTTCATGTCCCAGATGGCAACTGTGGTAGATAATTGTATTCACTGCAATTATTTTTGGCTAAGTTTAGCAGTGGAGGATAAAAATCCAGTATGGTTTTTTAACTGCACACATATTTAATTGGTTTAACTGTAGGCTTAATTATTTCCAGGATCTACAAGTAAAGGGAAAAGGGAAATGGATTTCAGGTCCAAACGGATTTATGGAGAGTTTTCACGTTATTTGCATGGAGATCTGATATAATGGTCGCTTTGAGGTTATCATCTCTACATTCAGTGTGGCTTTGGGCATGACTTTGACAAGGTTGTATTTGGGGGGGGGGGGATGGTGGTTTTGGCAAAGTTATGAAAATGAATAAAGGAGCTGATTACATTTGATCACTCATATGCAGCCCTTTGTAATACACCGCAGTGCAGCTACAGCCTTTGTATCTGCATGAAGCACAGTCATAGCTTGCTATTTTTTAAAATGAATAAATGAGTATTTAACTAATATAATGATTACACATGAAATGTGATGCAATTGTAATGATTGTGTTTGTGTTGTTATAATAAACGTAGTTATTTCAGGCTGTATTTTGGTAGTACAAATATTCTGTGATAAAGTAGTATTTTATGACTTGGAGTTTTTACATTTTCATGCCATTTGCCTGACATTTAGTCTCAAAACAGCATTACTTTTAAGTGCCATTGAAGATCATTTATTTTTAATAATGCCTCTCTTCATAAATAAATTACAAAGCTATGAGACGTACTTAAAATAGTTCACTGTGTTTCAAAATACCTTTAATATATACAGAAATTACAGGTGAATGTGTGTGACTCTGAAACACAGGGAGTTCTGCATGTTTGCTGTTGGAAAAAGAGAACATTTCATTTTTCAGTCTTGAATTTCTGTTAATGTAAAAACTGTTGTCTTATGTCATTCCTTGATTCATCCTAATTATAAATTTAGTCTCTCTAAATTTTTCATGAGCTCGGGGTGACTTTTCGCTAGAGACTGATTTCCCTCTTTCTTTGCTGTAAACCATGAAAAACTTTGCACTGTGAAGCTCAGTGGAAGACATTTCCCTATGAAAACCAGTGGAGATGAAGAAAGCAATTCTGCTATTTTAAAATGCATGGTCTGATCCTCATTCTGTGGATGCTCATGGGTGTCTTCTGACTTCAGTTGTGGGCTTTTTTTTTCCCTGAGCTTGAAATTAGGTCATGTATAAATGAAGCTGATAAAGTTGTTATGTGAGGGAAGTATTCCCACTAAAAACTTAAGTTTCATCAAAATGCACATTTTTAGTGAGGAAATGTTTATTTCTAAGAGGAGTAATTAACATGTAAAATAAAGCGGGGTGATGTTCGGTTTTGAATGACATTTCTGGGGAATGTTTCTGGGGGAACTGTGAAAATTAGTTTTCCACTTTAAAAGTTGAAGAAAATATGCATAGACTTGTGCATCTCTATCTGTATTTCTATATATTTTATTCATTCAGTATTTCAAATGGGAAAGAAATGTGGGGAGACTGGGAACATAATGATAGTCACTAGAGCTATCTACACAATTTACCAGAGGTCTGCAAAACAAGAAGCAGCATCTCAGTGATCAGTTATAGATTAGTTTATTTTATGAAGTCTTTTTTTCTTTCAAGGAGGACATCTAAGTAATATGGTAGAAAAGAAGGAAGGCAGTGGGCCAATAATTCATAGTCCTGAAAAATAATCAGAGCCTCTAAAAAATACTCAGAATTTGCAGATTTCACTAGGTTGTTATATTTTTCAGAGTCACTAATAGTGGTTTTTGGAGGCCTTTTCAGAGTGAGTTGTAGATAATAGCTTCATGATTATTGTGAAATTGTATTCTTTGGAAATTAGCTTTTCAAATTATCTTAATTTTATTGGTTGCTTTTTGTCGACTTTGGCTTCTTAATGGTTGCTAGCTCTCTTCAATCACTGTACTGGTTTTTGAAAGTAGAATTAGGTTGGGACTAAAGTTTAAAAAAAAAAAAAAAAGCTTTACAAATCCAGCAACTTTAAGACTTCCTTGAAATACTCAAGTGGTTTTAAAACAAAGTTGTCTCCAGTAGTGAGAGTTTCCATCTGTTTCTGTCACTGGGAAAATGCAGCAGATAAAGCCCAAGCTAGGAAGCAATTACATTTACTACCACCAGTTGAAGGAATACCTAAATCCTTGTTGTTTTTCTCCTCTTCATGGCCAAAGGGTTCATTTAATGGGACCTCTTGGAAGTGAAGTTTTTTCTTGGTTAAGTAAGTCGAGATCCTGCTGTTCAGTTAGATCTTTCAAGAAGCTGGCATGTTCTCCATATTCAAACCTGCTTCTACAGTGGGTTCTGGTGGGAACGCTTGTGGTTTTGTCTTGCTTGAACTCAGATGATGTTATTGAAGGGTTTTTTTTTGAGAGGTAGGACAGCAATAGCAAGGCATTATGCAAGAATGAATTGACACAATGCTGCTTTGTTTAGTCTCCACTTTCTTATGTAAAGATGCCACGGAGAAGGATATTTTGTACACATCTTGGTGATGCACAAACCGAGTCAAAGGCTGCAGCAAATATGAGCCATGTAAATGAAATGCTTCATTTATCAGTGATTCAGAAAATCTGCATCATTCATGTGCTTCAAGGGTTACAAGTCAAGCAGTTTTTAGCAAGCTGCTAATCTGCTATGCTTGCTATATAGTTATAGTTGCTTGCTATCCCAGGAGTTTCCAGCAAATGCTCATACAATCTGATTAACATGGTTCACATACAAAGGGCGCTGGCCTGGGGACTACCACGTCTCATTAATGGAAATGAATTTTTCATGCTATGGCTGCGATGTCTGTCTGTTAAGACTTCCATTTCTTTTTCCATTTCTGTGGTTTGATTTTATTATTAGAATTTTTTAACTTTTTTTTTTGGCAGAACTGTCTGTATGGATTATAACAACAGGGTTATATTACAGGTTTGAGGCTTTTTATTTTTGCATAGTGGTGTTTTTCTTTTTACTAAGGAACAGATGTATCAACAGCAGAAAAAAGGGAGGTGGGGGGCAGAAATGGCATGCATTTGTGTTTATATTGAACCCTCTAGCTCTGATTGAATGCTTGATGCAGTCCAAGGATGCGGCAACTCGATCTCTTGTGGGCAGCAGTCCCGCTTGGAGAGGGAGGTTGAAGCAGGTGACCCCTGCCAGCCAACACATCTGGTTCTGAACATCATCAACTCCTCTGTATAACTTCATGGAATTAAGAGACTTAGTGCAGTTGAAATATCATCCCATCTTTTTAAGAAGCTGTAACACATTCTACAGTGACATGGATACTGTTCTGGTTTACAGCTGAAAGCAGGGAAGAGTGGGCTTAGGCTTCTCTCAGAGCTGCTGCTCGGAGTGTTTTTGGATTAATGTTGCTTTTTAAAGGGAATCGGAGAGGAAGTAATGGTACATATTAACCAGTATGCAGAGGATGTTCAGTGACTGGCCATCCACAGCTGCTGTTCTGGGCTATTTGCTATTGAAGGGTTTTGGTGTCAGCAGATTGTCATTTTCTGATTGATATTACTTTATTGAAGAGCAACCAAACATAAGAGGCTGTCTTGTACAAGAATGTGTACCTGAATGTGAGTATCAGCAGCCTGCAAGATCATCAACATACATTTAGTTGATGGTATAAAGCTGAATTAGCACAAGCCATCAGTCCTTCTGTTCATGCACAATTCCTGATTTAATTGGGAAGTACTGAAATACCTCTAAGCATCAGTTATACAGTTTATAGCTTACTTCAACTCCATATACCAAGCTGTGTGTTTCTTGAATATGCCATTTTTATTCTCATTGCAATGCACACTTTGCTTATCTTCAATGGGTAATGTCTCTAAATCAAAAAGTACTACAGCATAAACAGTTTAAGCTGCAATAGCTATGCACAAACTCTGGCCTACTCCAAAAGAAAGAGAATGTTTATTAAAAGATTTTCCTCTGGAGCAGATGCTCTGTTTCTTTGAGATTGTGAAGTATGTATCATGCTCCTCTCTAAGGCTGCTGTGTTCATGGTCAAGAAGTATTATGTTTACTACTTAAGAAATTATTGCTGTAGATTCATTAGAGCAAACACTGTCAATGAGAACTGCTCAGAGTTCAGCCTAAATGCAGTCTGTGGCAAAGTCTGCACCTGTCAGAGTTTAACTGTCAACTTGTAGGAGTCAAAAGCCACTGTAATGGGCTGAGGTAGACAACTGAGACATGAGGTAGCCTTTAGGATGATATGCTTCTCTAGTGTATTTAAATAACACTTTCATCTTTATATGTGTCATCAGGGCTGAGACATTTCCATAAGTGATGATAGGGGAGTCCGTCAGAGAGAGGCTGGAAACTAAAACTGCAGGCTAAGAGCTGTGCCTCATGTCCCAAGGCTGCAGTTGGGTAGGACTTGGCTGAAAACAGCATCAGCTATAGCTGCTTTTTGTGACTTAAGTCCGGCAGGAACTGACATGAAAGTGTAAAACTCTCCTGAAAAACTGCTAAAACCAGACATAGAGCTGTACACAGAGGTTTACTTCATCACAAATCTGAAATGTGCTCACAAGAGTGAGTAATACTCAACAAAAGGAACAAAGCCTTTCTTAAATTAAGATACTTCCACAGTGAACTCGGTGCTGACTGATGTGGAAAGGCTGTGTCGAGTGGCAGAATTGCCTAACAGGTAGGGATGTGGATGAAGCAGCAGAAGGAAGGGATGTTTCCTTTCCTTTTTATCCTCAGAAATCCACTGAGGATTCCTCTGCTGACCTGAACTAATGCACCTCTTTAAAAGAGAATCCTTAAGCTCATTTCTGTGTGTAGACATTGGTGAATTCAGGATGCTGAATGTCACAGCATGTTGACTACGTGTGTGAAGTAACGTGTTGTGATAAATTCACAGGAATTGTATACCATGCAAAATTACACCGCCAGGCAAAATCAAATGACCAAATTCTGACATTTCTCAAACTTGACAGCTTATTTCAGTCGAGATTTAGAAACAAAAGGTCAAAGGACACCAATCATATTACTGCTCAACTCTTTGCCTTTAGCTATAGCAACACTAAATTACATGTTACGGCAAATTAAGGATTCCAGGTTTAGGTCCTGGAAGCAGGAGTAAAGGCTTGAAGGCTCCAATAGACTATAATAGGCAGAAACAACCTTGCCTTGTGTATGTCATTTGATATAAAGTAGAAGAATCGGGACCGAGAAGGCATCAGGAGCTCGATTGCCTTCTGACAGGTGAGTGGAGCGTCGCCGCGCCTCGGCGTGCGTACATGGCTTTATAAATGTGCTTTCATAAACATGTTCCCATCCTGGCTTGTCGTAGAGGTTGCCATGGCAACATCATTCTGTGTGCTTGAGCTTTAACATTCCAGAGTTCACCCAGAAAATAAATTTGGTGTGATTATGAAGTAAACTTCTACGTTTTCTGAATTCTCTGGATAAAGATTGATCAAAAAAGCAGAAAATTATGTTACTGCCTTACTCTGTTTTCTGTTGTAAACCATGCAGAGAATCATTAAAGCTGTCATCTATCAAAATACGGTAAAATTCCAATAAAGCTGAGTTGTAAATGTTGCCATCTTCAGCTCCATATTATGTTATTTTTAAAGGTTCCATGTACTTGTTCAAATTGCTAAAACTCAATAAAACACCACTGAGCAAGAAATGGACCCCCCCAAACTTCTGAAAAAGATATTTTGAAATAATAAGTTGATTGTTAATATGTACTGACCTATTTTTCTACAGCAAGTTAGACCATAACGATGGTGACAACAGGAAAATATTGCTTGTGTGCATCAGTATTTTGAATATACCACTTCAAACTTGTTTTTACACATGAAATTACTCTTGACATGAGACATTAGGGTTTCTTGCCTTGTTTATCTCTGATTTCCATGCAAATTCTAAATATCAGGGGGAATTACTTTTCTGTAGCCAGGTAAGTTATTTCCACCTTTTTTGGGGTTTAATTACTATAATAATAATATTTTCTCCAGTAAAAAAAAAATTATATTTTAGTTGCTAGATTTTTGCAGTGATTGTTAAACAGGAATGGACTCTGTGTCCATGATAAGGCTGGATTCCTGGTTTTATTTATAAAAGTGACTTTTTTCTTGTTGGGTTGTGTTGGTTGGTTTGTTTTTAAGACATGGGTTGAAATCACATAGTGTTACATAATGATGGTTTGCACAATTTGAAGTATAGTGGGCTGGTACATTGTTTTAGAGTGTAGTAGCTGGGAAGTGTACAGTTTCTGAATTTTTAATGTTAAAATGATTTAAAATCACTGCTTGAATTACTTTTTACAATAATTTCAATGTGACTGTAATTAATGACAGACTGGGAAAAAAAATAGTGAATTATACCCAAACCATAAACAGGAAATATAAGAATTTCCAACACAGAATAGAGTTATATAAAATTAACTTTCTTGAGAAATGCTTGGGCCTGTTACTGCAGCTATTGCTGTCAGCATTTTCAAGTTAAACACCGTTTACAATAATTTTATTTCACATCAGTTCAACTATAAGCTTAAATGGAAATGACCCAATAATAGTTTTGGTCTTGGTAAAGCTTTGTGTTTTATTTCTTTCAGAGGCAATTATAATGTCTAGGGAAATGGAATGCAAAACATATTGTTGATGAAACCTTGACTTTGAAAAAAACATATATGCAGGCAAACTGTTTATTAGGTTTGCGTGCAGGCAGGGAGAAATGGGAAAGGGAAAGATTACAGTGTTTGACCAAGAGTTTTATGTGGGATGATTGCCCTCCAAGAGGAGGTGATACCTGCCAGCCACCCCAAACCCCATTGGGCCTGAGGGGCAGAGGAGTTGAACACACAGCTTCACCCAGGATCCAGCAATGCTGCACTTTAAACCAGGCTTGGCAAGGACTGGCTGAAACAGGTGGCTAAAATACCTCCTTTTGCAGGAAATGTAGTCTGTCTTTTTGCAACTGTGTCCCTTGTGAATGCCTTGAAGTCCTTGAAAGCCCAAACAGAGATCAAATTCCAGCACTTTTTTTTTTTTTTTTGGTGTCTGCTGGGATTCCTCACCCCACCCTCTGTTGTGATTTCCTGGGGAAGACAAGGAATATGGATATGGTTTAGGAGAGGACAGGTACAGTTGGACTAGATCTTAAAGGTCTTTTCCAAGCTGGTCATCCTGTGATTCTGTGAAGAGATGCTGGAGCAGGATGGCAGCTCCAGCAGTGGGGGATGGAGGATTGAGGGGCTTGGAGACAGGGATGGGCATGGACAGGACCTCAAGGAGAGGTGTGCAAGGCAAATGGCTTGGATGTGGTTGGGGCAGGAGGGGTTATGTGGTGGGACTGTGACCTAGTGCAAATGAACAAAGGTGTAGGAGATTTCTTCCCAACATACCTTCTTTAAAGTATGTAAATGTACACAGGCAACACATCCATCTTGGTGCTGGGAGTCCTGTTTCTTCATCTATCTGCTTCTTGGCTTTTAGAGACTCTGCAGTCTCATCCTGTGCCCTTGCCAGGGGGAACAGCAGGACATTCTGTGATTCTGTGATCTCAGTCTTTGAGCCCAAAGGAAAGATGAGTGATTAATTCACGGACTAAGGAGTGAGTGTGTGCTTAGGTCCTCTCCCACCTTGTTCAAGACTGTTGTTCTGATGTTGGCCAATGCATGTGGTAGAGTGAGCAGCTCAGAAGCTGAGCTGTTGCCCACCCAAGCTGGAAGGAAAAGCTGTTCTGAAAGTGGAAGCAAAGCGAAGGCAGCAGCACAGCGTGTCCCCTAAGAAATGCATGGACCCTGCACAGAGCCGTTTATACAGATCTGCTTAGCTGCAGTTTTAATAAACCCCCTAGGTAGGCTATGCATCTATCACAGCTGCTATTAGCTACTAGAAGGTCAGTAAATATTTCAGAGTTTTGTTTTGGGCAAATTGGTATTTGAAAACTAAACCTGTCTGAGGATGGAAAAGATCTATGTTGGTAATACATGAACTGCATATTAGAGACACGCTGAGTCTGCCTCATGGCTGTGTGGCTGTTACCTGCTGGCTGAGAAGGAGCTTCCTAGCAATTCTTCTTCCTCTGAGAACTGGGACTTCACAGGTTCTGAAAAGGCAACAGGCAAATACATATGTGTATACCTGTGCACACCTGGATGGCCCAGGATATTATAGCTCAAGCAGCTGACAGATTTGATCTGCTTTGTCAGGCAAGTTAGCTCTTACTTCCAAGTGGGCAGCATTGCACTCAAGTCTTCTTGATTGAAGAGTGTTACAGGTCCTGTTCTTGTTATGTAGTCAGCTTTTGTGTTAAAATTAATAGTGTTGTGGTCCATGTGGCTGTCCTCGGTATAACTTTGGTGAGAGATTCTGAAGAAGTTAAATATCCTGTACCACAACAAACACAAAAAATACTAGTGTCATATGGAGGCACAACTTGAACTCAGTGATTATCTGAGATCTGTAGACCTTTCTCAAGTATGATCTCTTTGTTGTGTCTTCTGCTGTGACACTGCATGTTTGTGTAGATGGTGTTCATCTTGAGTCAGCTAATGAAACATGAACTGGTAAGTTTTGCCATTTGGTTTTATACAGTGGTTGTGCAGAGTGACAAGGAACTTAATTGTTCTACTGTAACTGAACCGGTTCCAAGCCCATAACCCAAATATGAGGGAAGGGAGAAATTATTACTGCAGAAAATTATCGAAGCGGTGATGGAAACATCATGTTATTTTTTGAATTACGGTGTAGTGTAATGTTGCTGTTGACAAGAGCATCATAATCTCTTCTGCAAACAACTTTTGTCAAGGATTTATAACTCTGAAGAAATTTGTCTAAGCTTGAAACTTGGCATCATCTCATTTAACAAAGTACTAAATTGTTGTCATATACACTGTAAAGACTTGTGTGCACAGTGAGTGGTGATTTCCATTAGAAGTACAGCTGTTTGTCCTTCCAACAGGTCACGTAATATTTGCTTTGGGACTTGCTTGGATGCAAAAAGATTACAAGGGTTTAAAACAGAAGTAGTCTGTTCAGAGGGTACCAAGAAGAAAATCAAAGAGAAGTATGTTTAAAATGAGATTACCCACCAACCCTGGGTTTCTGGGTTTGTCACTACTCAAAGAAACCAGGATGCCTCAAGTACAATTGCTGGGTAAAGGTTGCCTTTTCACTCCTGAATGCTAAATGGCCCAAGAAGGTGTTCGCTATGGGCAGCTCATTAACACTTGCCACTCTTCCCAATGTAAATGAGCCTGCTAATTGTCTCAGCTATTTATGAACTAGATTTAAGATCTACAGTGCTAGTCAAGAAGAATCTGCTGTAAAATATTCATAATGGTCTCTCCTTGTTGGTTTCATAAAATCCTCGTCTAAGCTGACCTTTCTGTTGCAGAGTATTAGAGAGTGCCGCGATAGAGATGCAACATCTTTCATGTAGCCCTTATTATAGACTTTTCAAAGACTTAATTGATAAGTAGTCAAGTAGGAAAGCTGTCACCAGAAAAATAATAATTCTGGTTGTTTCATAAGAAGATGCACCTATAGAGCAGGATGTAAATATGTTAAGATAAAAAAAAAGGAGTAAATAGTTTTGAAACAGGCTAAATAAGGCTAAAATGATTTGATAAAGCTAACTTTTCTGATTTCTGATATACATTGAATTGAAAGGATATTTAGCACTGATTTGAAACCTCTTTGGAAGCATTCTCTACACAGAGAAGTTGATGTATAGAAACATACATTGACTGTATTGGTCATCAGTTTGGCTCTGGCCAGTATTCCAGAGTTTACGATCCACTTAGCCGTCCCTATAGAGAATGGCTTTAAAGCTCACTTGGTGCATATTCAGACTTCTGGCATTTTACAGTTGCTTTTTTATCTTTATAATAAAGCATTTATTTAACAACAATTAAATGCTGAAACAGCTTGCTGGCAGATGGGATGGTTTCTCTACCTCCCGAAGTTTTCAAAAGTGTCTTTTCAAAAATGTGTTCATTTCATGGTCTGTGTTATAGAGAAGACTGAACTGGAGAATTGTAGTGTTTTTTCTTGACTTAGTTTATCCATATTTTTATTGTTTATTCTTTTCTTATTCTGTGTAGCATTTTCCTTATCCTTAAAATTCCTACCTAAAATTACATGTAATACATAACCTTTGTCACACCTGATTACTTAATCAGCCAAGCACTAGGTAGACCTGGTAATACAAATTACATGGCACAAATGAATTGTGCCTTGGGAATCAGGGGATTCCCTGTTGGCATCATTAAATACACTGCAGGCCCCAATCTCTGATCCTTTGTGGTAAACTATGCTGTGTCCTTATGCTCAAGTAATGAATTTAGCAATGTGAGTGGAAAAAGTGAAGATGCTACCTGGGGTTACTCTTGCATTCTTTACATCCTTTAACTAAAGCTTGTGTGATGCTAAGAAGACTCCATACACTGATGACTGGTCTGAAATATAAAACTGAATTGCATATTGATTTTTATTTTAGCTAATTTAGGATCTGTCATTTTGTTTGAGGCTTTTTTTTTTGGAAGGTGGGGAGGTTTCTGGAGTGAGGTAACAGGTTCTGGTGTGTTGCATGAAAATTCACAGAATCATAGAATGTCAGGAGTTGGAAGGGACCTTGAAAGATCATCTAGTCCAACCCCATTGCCAGAGCAGGATCACCTCGATTAGATCACACAGGAACGTGTCCAGATTGGTCTTGAATGTCTCCAGAGAAGGAGACTGCACAACCTCTCTGGGCAGCCTGTCCCAGTGATCTGTCACCCTCACAGGGAAAAGGTTTTTCCTTATATTCACATGGAACTTCCTCTGCTCCAGCTTGGACCCATTTTCCCTTGTCCTGTCACTGGCCATCACCGAGAAGAACCTGGCTCCATCCTCCTGACACTCTCCCTTTACTTATTTATAGACATTAATGAGGTCACCCCTCAGTCTCCTCTTCTCCAAGCTGAAGAGACCCAGCTCCCTCAGCCTGTCCTCATAAGGAAGATATTCCACTCCCTCCATCATCTTGGTGGCCCTGTGCTGGACTCTCTCAAGGAGTTTGGTTTCAACTGAAGGGCCCAGAACTAGACACAATATTCCAAATGTGGTCTCATCAGAGTAGAGGGGGAGAAGGACCTCTCTTGACCTACTAGCTACTCCCTTCTAATACACTTCAGGATGCCACTGGCCTTCTTGGCCACGAGGGCACATTGCTGGCTCATGGTCATCCAGCTGTCCCCCAGGACCCCCAGGTCCCTCTCACCTGCACTGCTCTCCAACAATATACTCCTCAACCTATCCTGGTCCCTGGGGTTGTTCCTCCCGAGGTGCAATACCCTACACTTGCCCTTGTTAAATCTCAATTGACTAGCTGAGATAAAATTGAAATTCAAAAATTGACTGAGACACTAAGCTGTGGAATGTGATTACTACTCATCTGCATTAACAACCATTTAAAGAAATTTCATAGGAATTTTTATTATGCTCTTATGTGTAGATTTAAATAACCTTTATTGATACACTCCATTGGATGATAACATACACTTTTAAACTATCATAAATGCAGAGAAAACTGCTGTAGATTTGCAATGGTCACCATTTACAAGCACAGCACTATTATCTGCCAATGCAGCTGCATCTGAAAAACTGCCTTAATCCCTGTTCTGTGGGTAATATTGTATTAATCTACTAAGGGTTTATTTATTTGGATAAAGCAGTTTGTTAAATGACTGTAATATCAAAGTGTCCAAATTTTCTATTTGTGGAATACAGTAATGATTTGGTTTGTTTTTAAAGGACAAAACACTTGTCTTTAAATTAATTTCTAATAGAAAGTAGTGTGAAATGGAGTTGGAAAGATGAGGTGGTTGAGCAGTTGTTATTATCTAGTTGTGACCTTTGTCATGGATGGCTTGCAAATTAATCCCTCCACCAACAAAGCAGGGAGGAGACAGAGTGAAAGGGCAGATGAAATAGTTTGAAAATCGGTTAGCTCAGTTTTCTAAAGAATGTTGATAAATCATTTGACGTCCAGTTGGTGCTTGGTAAGGAGCTTAGTGCACCAGGGAACAGTCCTGGGGCTGATGTTATTAAATACCTTCCTTAACAACTTGGATGAGGAGACAGCACGTTCCCTTGAGAAATCTTGGGGTGATGCACAGCTGTCGGGGAAGTGGTTGACCTGCTGGATTTTAGAGCTGCAGTTCAGAGGGATCTTCTGAAACCTGAGTGTTGGCTAACAAAGTCCATAAAGCTGAGGCACAATGACTTTGGAGGTGTAAGATACTTGTTGATTCAACTGGAATTTAGAGATTAAGATTAGTGAATGCTATTTAAATAAACAAGGCAGCATTTCACGCTCATTCCAGATGCTTTAGTTCACTCTAAACTCTGTTGCTTCCACTACATGTAGAAAAATTTGTACTGCAGATGGAGCACTGATTTGCAACCTGTACACAAAAGCTGCAATTGAAACTCAAGTATGGGCTCTCTTGACTGTTCCTAGGCTGCCTGACAGTTATAGGTGAGGGATATTTATATGGCTGTACGAGGAAATAGGATCTGTAAATTGCTGTTGTATAGAGCAAGATAGTCTTTCAGTGGACAGTAGGCTGTTTCATTATATCAGTGCCTTCTAAAGGCTAGCTCTCTTCAGAGCTTCAAAAAGCTAAATTCTACTTTGCCATTAGAGTAGGTTCATCTATTATATGGCCTCAATAATGTTACCTGGAGGTAAGTCTTAGAGAAAGAAAATGCCTTAAAATGTAAAAAATGGAAGCATAGTGTAGTGTTGTAGGTGTCAGTCCAATATCATTGTGAGAGATTTAATATCTTTATCTTCATTTTAGTCTAATTGGTAATTGAGTCTGATGTTTGAAAAACCCTAAATTGAAGATGCTTTTGAGATGGAATAACCATTGTCAAAGTATGGAGGAAAACAGCAGCCTATTGTAGCAGTCTTTAAAAATGATTTGTTGAAAACTGACTTTGAATGTTTGTACTGGAGATCGGAGTTCCTTTCAGGGGGCTCGTACTCCCATTGAAATATCTAGAATTGCCACAGATATGCTTTACTATTGAAGTATTTTGATATAAATACTTACCTGGCAGTGCTTTTAATTCATTAAAATGGGAAAAATAAGTGGAGCAGAACAGCTGGGACAATTTCTTAGTAAATTCATCAGTCATTCAGGAACCATGCATTTAAAATACCTATAAATAATAGAATGCTTCATCTAAATGAAGCTTTTTATTGATGTGTGAGTACAGCATCACCCTGAAATTTCTTTTTTAACTTACTTCCTTGTGTTTAGAGTCAAATCAGTCAAGTTATATTATTTCCACTTTTCTACTCTATTTTAACAGCATTTTGTGGGGTGTTTGAAATTAAATTGATACACACCGTTGTTAAGCTTCAAAATTACTTTTGGGTAATAAGTGCTTTGGAAACTCTGTGTCTTCAATCTACCTTTTACTGTTCTCTTGAGGACTGAAAAAAATATTGGGATAACTTTAGTATTTTGCTATTAGCACTTGTAAATCCCCTTTATTCATACATCCAACAATATATTATGTTCCCTTAAATATCTTCTTTTCCCTCCCAAGATGCTCGTGGGACTGCTGATGATACAAAGAGTCTGCAGTGGAAATGGGGAGGAGAAAAATACTGAGAAACCAGGTTTTTTGCTTTTTACTACACAAGTTTAGTTCTCCTGGTTTACAATGAAGAAATTATATATACATGTATACACAAGGAAACAAAAATTAGTTGTTTTTTATGGTTTTGTTTTAACAGATAAGAAGATGGCTTATCACAAAGTGAACGCAGACCAGAGAGCACAGGGGCACTCTCCGTACTTGGATAACGATGAGCTCCAAGCCACAGCGCTGGAACTGGAATGGGACATGGAAAAAGAGCTGGAAGAGCCTGGCTTTGACCATTTCCGACTGGATGGTGCTGTCCAGCATCACCTGGGAAACCTGCAGAGCCCTGACCTTGATCTGGAGCCCATACAGCCCTCGTCTTCTCCAAAGGGAAGATTCCAGCGGCTTCAGGAAGACCCCGACTACATCTCTCACTACACGAGACAGGCACCAAAGAGCAATCGCTGCAGTTTTTTTCAGATACTGAAAGTATTTTGCACTGCTTTGATTTTATTTATTTTTGGAATTGTGATAGGATACTATGCACACAAGAAATGCCCTTCTCCCCCAACCTCTCAAGAACCAAATAACCTTCATATCTACCATGAAATTCTCGAGGAAGTCAAAGCTGAAAATATTCAACAGATTTACAGGTATGAACCTTGACATGATTTTGCATAAACGTGGTCAGGAATTTACCAACACAGACTTTTTAAATTCAGTTTTCTCTTGATGCTTGGGCAGCTTTCAGATACACACATGAAATTAGTTATTTTTTAACAAGATGGATTTATGTTAGTATGGTTTTTCCTTTAGTAACATTCTAATGGTAAATATATTCATGTGAATTGAAAACCGTAGGTAATTCAAAGTGAACAGAAATATGAATGATAGACCAGCTGTCAATCCAGTAGATTGTCAAATAGATTTGTTGAAAAGCAAGAGTTTTAGATGGTGCTTTGAAATATTTGGTGCTTCAAGAAGTCCCCATCCGATCTCTGGGAAATAAGTGAATCCTGGCTTTTATTTCTCACTTTATATGGTGAAGTAAATCTTTAGTCTGAATGGGTTTAGGAGGGAAAAATCAAACTCTGAAAAATGGTGATTTATTTTTTCTTCCGTATCTGTTTTATGTATATAAAATGTTATGAAATATCCACTGACTGGGTTTGATTTAAACTTTTTTTCCATGTGGAATCTTTTCAGTGCTTTTGAAAGTTTCTATAATACGTTTGTATCAGATTATAATTGGTTTTCTGTAGCAGTGAATGTAGAAGAAACTAGTTTTTCCTGCCAACTTTTGAAAGTTATTTCTATATGAGGGGGAGATGTACTTATTTCTGGCTTCTGGAACTGCAAGTTACTTGTTCAAGATAAAAGAATCACCTTGCTGAGTTCTTGAGGAGGCCTAGTTCAGAAACAGCAAAACTCACACAGCCAAGGTTAGAAAGGATTGTTTTCATGGACATCCAGAGAGTTGTTCTTGAGTAAATCAGAAACACATTTAAAGTAACCACAGAAGTCTTCTAACATAATTTGGCTTTTATTATATTTACTAAACCAAGTCCAAAATCCTAAAGTGGTTAGTACCATGTTTGGAGCTAACTCTATTACTACATTCAAAGAAAAAAAACTTTTTCTGGAATGGAGGATTTCAAGACGTTTTCATGTGCTGAACAGGCTCAAATTTATACAAATCTAATTATTTTCATAACGGGAAAGGGTATAGGTAGTGATTAAGTGTCAATTCTGAATGTTAAAAAGACAATCTCTTTGTCTTCTCAGTGAATTGAACCAAATTATGTCATTAGGCTTCAACATGGACACAGTATTGAAATAGGCTAAGCCATGCTGATTGGGGATTGTGTAAAATACAGCAAATTGCAGAGAACTCTGTCAGTCTCATGACTGACACCAATTTCTTGTGTTTGTGGACTGGGAATCACTTGCCATTGCATTACTTCAAAGAAAGGTTTGAAAACATCCCTTTTTGAACTCTTGCAATTTTCAAACTATTTCAGCTAGCTATTAGGATTTTAGTGAGAATCTGGACATAAAAATAATTAAAATTAATTATATGAATACTTTGGAACATAAAAATGCATAGCTGCTGTCCTTCAATAAATGTAAATCTTAATGAGTTTGCTAATTTTTGATACATAATTACATAATTTCAACAAATGCAGCTGAACATTAATTCAGCTACCTAGTTGTTCTGTAAATAAATATATTTATGCTTTTAGTGTACCACATTGCCCACAAGATTTTTCTTAACCCAACATTTTGATCTGAGACAGCTCTTATCCTGTGCTGTGTTAACTTGCTTCCCCTCAACATCTGTTTGGCAGGAGTCAGAGCTACTGCAATGAAAACTATGTCTGTGTAGCCCCACAAATACAGAACATGCAACATATGTTGCTTGGGGAAAAAAAAAAAAAAAGCCCAAACCTGACAAAATCAATATATGTTATTGTAAGACTTATTTCAATATAATAAACTTTGAGGTACCACGAATAAGTGGCAGCTGCTTAGCCTGAAATTTCTAAATGTTACTGAGAATGACATTAATTTAATTTTCTTAGCTTACTACTTAGATCAGACTCAATAAAGTGAAGGGATTTTGCTAACAGTGCTGATGAAGGACTTAGGAGAGGAGTGTAGAAAAGAGACAGCAGTGGCAATGTCACCCAAGTAACCATCACCCTAACGTGCTTGGAGGTCTGGAGCGGGAACTTTCTATTGGGATGAAATCAGCTGCAGGTTTTGGATCAAATCTGAAAGCTTTGAGGATTGGGACCCTCTGGGCTTCTGGATGGTTCTGGAAGTGCACCATTGGACTTGTGTTGATCTCTTGGATTTGGACTAGGTTCGGTGAGAGCTGAATGAAGGCTCAGTGTTAGGAGTGAATAATATGTATGATAACAGCAGTTTGCCTGCACAATTGGCTGAAAAGGGAGATACAGGCATTCCTGTCTGGCTTCTCCATCAGAGGATGAGATGGGGAGGTGGGAGCTCATGTGCTGCTCTTCTGTCAGTCCTGTACCAGCCATCAGCATCAGCCAGGCCTGTGTTAAGCATTCTTCCCAGCAGATGTACTAGAAGTCATTAGGTAAGAAAAGTCACTGTGTGTTAGCTTTTATTCCTTCAACTTTGCACCTTGCACCTTGCTTCCTTCAATGCTACAGATATTCAGTGCAATTTAGCATGGTTGTAATTAGTGGCCTTTGCCAAACTGCCTAATTAATGGTACAGCCTAAGTGAAGATTATCTCTGTAAGCCCTTTTTGAACAGCTCCCTTCACCTCCTGTAAGGAAGTGCTCACAATGTTGATGGTAAAACATAGAAATCAGTTTACTTTTGAGTTGGCTTTCAGAGCTTTCAAGAGGACATAAGCTGTGGGAGGTACCTGAATGTGGGAAAGGAGTCACTGCAAAAAAGGTGAAGAGTCTTCCTTACCCTGTACATTGCATTTTACATGCTGATAGAAATTAGGACAGACACTGTTAACAGTATTCAGTCAGTAAATCTAACATTTTAGGAGTGTGAATACTAAATTTGCTGAGATAAATATTTATAAGGGAAACAACCTGCTCCACAGTATGGGGAGAGTCGGGACTGGTGAAAACAGAGACAGTTCTGCAAATGTCACTGAGCTGATAGGAAGCCAGTAGCACTGTATCTGCTTGTGCCATGGATACGACTTCTCTTCAGTTTTCTTTTGGAAGATATATGAAAAGGTTTTAATTCAGGCCTGGTGTAACTTAGCTCCCACAAGCCTTCAGGGTAAACATGAAGAGGGCATAAATCCCACATCCAAAACAGACTAGGTAGAAGTGGCAGTACAGAATACCTCAGGCACTGTTTAAAATTATATCCATAACCAGCAGAATTTACTAGGGCAGCAAAGGTGGACAAAGCTGGTAAAATATATAGGTTGAAAGTAGAAACCCACCTGGGACAGGTGGGTTGAGACTCCATGGTGACATTGAGTTCTCAGAGCCCGCTAAGAGTGAGCATGTCAAGAGGACATGGCTGTAGCATTGTCATCTGTCCTTTGAGTCCACAGTCTTGCTCCCTGTGTGGAATGTGTCTGTGATTCTGAAATATTATTGTTAGAATAGGAAAAGACCTGTTTTCATAAGTGATGGATGTGTTTAGATATCAAAGTCTATTCATGTTTAAGGTCATAAGAGGAAGACTTTCAAAGATACAGAAACACCTAATGAGAGCAAGTTGTTGAAATTTTTTTTTTGCCTTGCCCTATCTTCAGGAAAACACAAGAGGAAAAATATCTGAGACACCCTAGTCTGGAGATAGACATCGTCACTGTCCTCAAGGTTAATGTCACTAACTGCTAAATAATTTTGGGCTTGAGTACTGTAAATAAAACTGATAAAGATTTATGTTGAATACTAAGTGTAAAGACCAATGGCCATTTGTGTTCATGTCAATGATTAGCTATGCCTTATTTATCAGAAGAGATAATTCTCTCAAACACTGTATTTTAAATTGACAGCCTTATACCGTGCAGTTCCTTTCAAGAACCATATGTCTCAGTTACTATCAGATTCACAGTCATCTTTGATACATTTGTTCATGATTAAGACTGGGGAGCCACAGTCAGAAGCGTCTTTTCTCTTCATCCAGTGTAAAGGGCAGCTCCTATATTTCAACTCTGCTTTTCATCCTGTATATTCTCAGTCAAATGCTTTCTTCGCTGTTTGTTGTGGGTTTTTTTTTTTCCTTGCCTCAAGCAATAGGGAGGTTTAAATCCCTTCATAATGCATCTAGTTGTAATTAACTGTCCTTTGGAGGCATATCTGTTCCTTCTTCCAGCTGGTAATATGACCTGCAGAATCTCACAAATCCATCTCTGGCAAGAACTGGTTCACTGGTCACTGGTGCCATCCATAACTTCAACTTAATTCTTCAAAAGGCTTTGGGAAGAGTAGACAGCAAGCACTCTCCTTTGTGGTCCTGGCCAGAGAAACAAAATTTCCCTGTGCAGTGAGAAAAGGAATTTACTTGTTTGTTCTGGAAGTGAAGTGAGAATCTTCCATACCAGAGTGTTGGTTGTGCCTGACAGGTTGTAATCAGTACTGTTAAAACCCTGGAGCTTCACGCCTCTTTATCGGGTAAAACCTGCAAAATGCCGACCTTGCAGGCAGAGGGAGCCCGGATCTTCTCTGAAGATTTCAGTGCTGGAGTTTGGGTTGAATTAAATTTACAGGCTGCTGCTTGGCAAAATTGATTTTGGTGTCCCAGGAGTGCAAACTCATGGCAGGAGCAGAGCCTCGTGTTTTAAAGGAAGGGTAGGAGGAGAGAAAGGAGGGCTCTGGTGACTCCTTCCCTTAGGAAAGGGCCATTTTGTCCTACTCCTGTTAACAGCTACTGCTAATTAATGGCTACATACTGACATTACATGGCTGATGGCAGCAGTCTGCTGGCCTAGACTACAGCTCACTTGTGATCTGAGCCGTTGTCTTTGTGTCCCCTCTACACAAGCAAATTCTGGGTTTTTGTTATGCCAGCTGTTGAAAAATTCATTGCAAAAAGCACATCTCAGTGGGAAATAATCTTATTCCCTCCTGTATATCAGTCTCAGATATTTATTGTATTCCCATAAAAAATGCAAGTATTAAATATAGCCAGACAGGGTCTGAAGTCCTGCCTACTACATCTTTAGAAATGGATGTTGGCAGGTCCCTGGGTAACAGGGAGCTAAGTGAGCTCTCTGGATTTATTTCATTCCCACACTCTGTGTAATCACTTGGGATTCTCTTTATTCACATGATAATTTTGAATGTGTATTTATAAGTACAAAGCCCCTTTTGAAAAGAGATAAGAGTAATGTCAAACAGGTGAAAGTTCCCCCTTACTCTCCTGCTCCCTCCCCAGCAAAGAATGGCTCTGAGAACACAGGGAGGGGTCTTTTGTAGAAAGATGCCCCATATGACCTCAGAGGTATCTGTGGAACAGGGACTTGATAAATTTAGCCTCCAGTTACCCACTTAGGTCAACTATGATTCCCCCCCATCCAAAAAAAAAAAAAATAAAGGCAGCTTATATCTGTACTTCAGAGGTGTTAAAATGAAGGCTTGTCTGACATACTTTTCTTTCATTTTATTAAATAAAAAAGTTAAAATTGCATAGCTCTTCCATTTGTTTTTCTGTAGATGAAAGGAAGCATTATGTTGATATGGTGTTTAACACGGGGAGGGGTGTGTGTGTGAAAGTTTATTCCTGTTAGGGACAGGAACTTAGAAAGTTACTCTTCATTTTTTAAGTCTTAGCTTATGGTTTAGTTAACATTATAAGGACATATTTGAAGTCCACAATGTGGTTCAGTGAGGATATTTAATCTTATCTCTCTTTTTAATGGAATAAAATTTGGAAATACATTGATTTTTAGATGTTTGCTTTGGGAAATCATTTATAGTAAAGTCTGATTTTGGTATTATAATTACACCCTTTGCAAAGGAAGTACACAGTGTTGCCTTAAAATATTTTTAAAGCAATACACCAGTGGTATAGTCATAAATTAGATCCAATAAGCTGTATATTCATATTGGCATAATATGTAATGAGTCCCTTGATAAATTTCCTTGTCTGTCACAGCCCACATGAATGGGTTCTGCCTTACTACTGCTCCTTTCTCATACAGAACATACAGGATTTTACTAGGGAAAACAGAAAATCACAGTTTGGCCTATTGCCAGTTCAGAAACTCTTTAAACAACAGAAAATTATTTTATTTTGCCTTTGGGATAAAAAAAAATACAAGAGAACTTTGAGACCTTTTCTCAAAAGAAGATGAGCAGGAGGATTTGGGTATTGTATGTCATCTCTTGGGGTGGACATCATGTGCCATTAAGATGAAAACTGAGAAGGAAACCTTTAAGTATTTTAAGTGTGTCATTCCAGGATGGGTATTTTGTGGAATATAAAAAAAGCACAGGTGAGCTAATCGGAGATTTTTGAAGATTTTCCTAATTACTGTTTGGGTTGGTTTTTTTTTCCATAAACTTAGTGGGGTTTTTTGATGATTCTGGTTTGATTTTTGGTTGAGCTTTTTTGCTTGGGTTTTTTTTGGTGGTGCAGCAGCATCTGTTTCAGTGCAACATTCAAAGGCATAGGGTGGAAATTTGAGAGGGGAAGATGAGGGCTGAAGAGGTTACATGGGATGGAGGGTTGTGAACGTGTTCTGCAGTCGGTGAAACAGGACCTGACACTTGAACTTGTCCCACTGAAGTGTTTTCCTGGACATCACCTGTGTGCTGAAACAGTGCCTCGTGTTTCCTAAGGAAAAAGAAGAGTAGTTTTTTGTAGGCTAGGCAACAGAAGTGAATTTTGCTCTGATTACTTGTGGTTTTGGATAATCTCAGCTCTCTTAAAAGTAAAGATTACCTTGCTGAAATTTCATCAAACTCATCATAGCAGAAGTGTTCTGAGGGTTGAGAGGAAGAACCAATTTCCAGGGCCATTAGTTATCTACCTCTGTACCATGACAGCTGAAAAGTGTGGCATTTTAGTCCCAATTAGAACAGGAGATCTGAATGGGGCCAAGTACTACTTTTTCTAATAGATGATGCAATGAGCTGTGCCAGCGTGGGTGAGGGAGAAATATGATTTTAAAGGTGTAGCATACCTTGTTCTTGCCTATTGGGGCTAATGGAGGGATCAGGCAGGGTCTGTTGACACTCTGAATCTTGTTTTTTGGGGGGATGGGCTGCCCCTTGGATATCATGCTCTCCCCTTTGTGTGTGGCTGTTTGGAAAGCTCCAGTTTTCAGGGGATTGTTTCTGTTTCAGTATGATAGATGGTAAAACATCTGTGGATTTTACAAAGTCATAGCCTTTAAAAAACTTTACAAGTAGTAGACCCCTTAACTTGACTTTACCTGAAAAAGAGAATTACTTGACTTGACATTTCTGAGTAATTCTGAAACTAATATTGGCTAAAAGGCAGCATGTAGAGCCAAAAGACTTATTTATGTTGCCATCCATCAGTTCTATGGATGTAACCAAACCATATTTCTTCTAAAAGAAAGAATCTGAATGAAAAAAAGTACATGGCCTGTTGAGATGACAAACCAGTTTTCATTTTAGACCAGTTGCTTCCAATGGAGGAGATACCAGAGGGTACAAAGTTGTCCTTCACTGCCCAGTCCTTGCAACTCAGTGCAAGGAGAATCAGCAGTTTTGGTTAGCAGTCCCAGGGATGAACTTATAAAGAAGCTGAGAAACATACCTCCCAGAACAAAACCCCTTAACAATTTAATTAGTGGCACTAGATACACCAACTATCTCCTAATTGCCTGAAGAACTGTAAGAGTTGACTCTGCTGAGTTAACTGTACTGGCTCTCAACTTCTCAGCAATACAGCATGCTTAGAGAGAGGATGACTGTTTTTTTCAAGGAGATGGTGGCACAGGGCATTGCAAAGAATTGTCAAGTAAAATTTCTTAAGCACCAAACGCTGGCAAATCCCTGTTTAGGATGCATCTCTCATCAGCAGAGTGTAAAACTGAAGTCTATCGGTACTCTGGAGATAGAGCGTTCCAGTGGAGTGCTGCAATTCCATGCTATGCACTGCAACAATTAGCAATTAGTTTCCTGCCTGTACACATAAATCAGTTTAACAAAGCCTCGAGGGGAAAGAGTTTTCTCAGCCCTCTTTGGTGGTGCTTTGACATCCAGTTCCCTACAGTCAGCACCTATGACAGCTATTTACTAGAAGCCTGCTAATAAGTCAGACTCCTACTACTGAGAGCAGCGGGACAGCAATTTGTTGTGCAGTGGAAGGTTACTGCTCGTGCAGCATTCCTGACTGAAGGCTACTAAGGAGCATTGCTAGGAATCAATCAGAGATAATGAAATTGATATTGTCTGATTAATAATCAATTTTAATAATAGTCTTATACAGTAGTCTTGCATTAAGGGGTTTCTATTCTCGGGGCAATTCTCTTTGAAAGCTGATGAGTTTCTAAAGTGTAGTAGCTGCCACACTGAAACATTAGAAATATATCAGAAAGTTGGGTCTTTTCCTACTAATATTGGGGCTTATGTTAGACTTTTGAAAAATAAACCAGCTGTTGGCTTGGAATTTCTACAATACTTTTCTGGACAATAAGTAGGAGGACTGTATATATGTCTGTTTTTTCTCAGTATCAGGTAGTGTTGAAACCTGTGAGAAGTCTCATCCTTCATATAAGCTTTTTCCTTCAGACACGTGTAACTGGCTCAAATATACATACATATGATTTCCTGATGAACTAGTTGTCATCCAAGTTAAAATACTGACTCATACTTACAGTGTGAATATTTGTTAAATGAGATTTTCTCTATCCATTATTTTTTCTTTTGGCAAAATATTTTTATTGAAAAGTGAATTGAAATGTCACTATCAAACCAAAATATTCAAATAGCTCAGAACTAAAATAATTTGGAAATCTTGCTTCTTGGAAGCTTCAGGGGTTTTATTTATCTCTTGTGAAAATTGATTACTTAACAGCACGATGAATATCTAACAACTTTCATCTTTTCAGGTGTTGTAACATTTTTTCTTTTCTGTAGTTTCACAGAGACATTCCTGTACCAGTGCTTTCAGAACCATAAAAACTCGATATATGTAATAATCTTCAGATCTTTTAGTGAGCAGATGACATTTGAGGGTTTTGTTCATTTTACCTTTTTTAATGGGTGCTCAAACTTCATTAGCCAGCAGGCTAATTAAATGGGTTGTGTGAGGCTTAAGGGAAAAGGTCGCAATCGCTGTGGAGGTTAGGACCCCATCAAAGACTGACTTCTTTCTGGCAAGAAAGCTCCTCGGGGAGATCTTTGTGTGAATTGTATTATTTTCACTGAGGTCTGGGTCTAGAGATTAGAAATAATTTGGGATGTGTCTCTTATTGAAGTTAGGGTATGGCTGAAGACTGATATAGTGATGCTCCTCTGTAATACAGAATTGTCCAAATGACCAAAGTTCTGAAGTGTGTTACTGTGACTCAGTTATCCCAGACCTGTGTTATGCTCAAAGCAACAACACATTTTGCTTCTGTTCAAGTGATGAACTGGAGCCTGTAGATGCCCAAAAAATCTTGAAAACATGAGAAGGGGAGACGGTGAGAAGAAGGTTTGATAGTTAAAAATTGCCGAGGAGTCCATGAAAATGTTCAGATGCTTTTCATGGAAATTGTTTTCTTTTTTTCCAGCAAGGCAGCTGTGATTTTGCAGAGGGCTCACACATTTAAAGTTATGATTGTGGCCGAGGCAGGAACATGTTCCCAGTGGTTCTGGAATCTCTTTCCTGTCGAAGGCTACGTAAGCCAACACTGATGCAGTGCAGATTGAGGCCATTTCATTATTTAAATAGCTGGCTGAGTGCTATTTGCGAGCAAAAGGTGGTAGCTATGGGAGGTTGCTTGTTTCACAGCCATTTGTTAGTAATAGTTATTGAATGCTTTTATTTTTAATAAATGCCAACCTAGATGATGGTCCCCGTGATGTGCGTTACTAAATAAATAGACAAGCTTAGAAAAAAGCCATACAGTCATGAATAAAGTTTTTATTCCCTTTCAACTATTTAGGGAACAAAGCAAAAGACTGAATTATTCATTTATATGCTGAGTGCAAGGCAAATGGAACCTGCCACTGTGTTGCTATCAGTGCAAAATAGCGACTTTCAAAATACAAATGGTTCTCTTCAGTGTTATCATGCTTGTATTTCTTTGCTAATATTTCTAGAAACTATTTAAGAAAATTAAACCCTGTGGAAAAGAAGGAGTTAAGTCTGCTTAGTTCCTTCAGGATCTCAGCACAGATCCTGTGGGGGCATTTTGTTTCTAAATTATTCAGCCAATGTGCTAAAAGTATATATAACACATGTTTTGGAAGTTAATACAGGTATTCCTTTTGTTCTATTGGAAGACAATATGGGGTGGAGTTTTTTTGTTTGGTTTATTGGGTTTGTTTTTTAATAAGTTTTGTAGTGTCTTACACATGGAGTTTGTGCACATGTGAATACATAGATCTAATTTTGCTTAATAGGTGAAGATATGTCATTTATACTATGCTACTGAGAAATGTCATATAGTACTTGTTGCCACGTGCACCTGTGGCCATGACTGAGACCTGATTGCCATTCTGATGCCAGGGCCAGAAATACTTCTTGTATTGATAGTTCCTTGGAGACTCTAAGTATTCAAAATACTGTGTTGACTGGATGCCCGGAGACTTGACAGTTCTTAACTTCAGGATGGGCCTCAACTTCTAATAAAGTTATTTGTTTAGTGTTTGAGAAATAAATATGGGTTAGAGAGCTCATTCATTCAGAGATTAGTATTGCTTGAAATAGTGACCTGGTTCTGGCCAGGGCAGAGTTCTCTTTCCCAAGCAGCCAGCACAGGTGAGCTGAGTTGTCCTGGGCTGTTTCCACACCACCTGACATCAATGAGCCCCTATAAGAGGGGCTGGTGGGGCAGAGGCAGGGGGTTGGGTATCAGAGGTTCCTGTGTCTGTAGAGGGGGGGGTCTCTCTTAGCTTCTCAAAGGTTGGTACTCTCTTATTTCTGGTGTGTCTGTTACTGTTCCTCTTCAAAAGTGCTTATCAGTAAACTGTTTTTATCCCTTTAACTGTTTTTATGCAAGGGAACATCTCATGGTGCTCAGCCTCTGCCTGGGGCTGAACCACAACAACTAGTAGGTCACAATGCAGAAATACTTTCACATGAAAATAGATACCTTGGCTTAGTCTATGGGAAGAATACAAGAACCAATGTCTGAGAGATCAAGCATTTAATTAAAAATCAAAGTATACAGCACTGATAAGGTGATAATGTAACGCATTTCATTATGAGTTTATGTTGTTGGATGTTCTTTAGCCAAACAGTCATTGTGTTCAACATAAGGTAAAATGTGTGTGGCACAGAAAAGGTGAGGGGAGATTTAGTGTTTCTTTCTAATGTTGGATTTGTTGGTTTTTTTGTTGTTTTCTTTTTTCAATCTGCGTTTTGTCAGTCTTTTCAAAGATTTTGTGGAAGCATACTGAGAACAGTCAGAGTTGTTACATGTACAGGAAAGTTCTTGGATTGCAAGTTTGAAAACCAATAGTACTTTGGATGTGGAATGAGTTCCTCAGAAGGTAGCACAGTTCACTATTTTTCCTAATCACTGTGCAAGGACAATGTGAAAAATTTTCCTGCTTTCACAGACACACCCAGAAAAGGTATCCCCTTTTTAATTCTTCAAAGAAAGAGGAATATTTTTGAAATAACTAAATTAACTCTGAATTTTTGATCCACATTTAAAAATTGCAATTGGCATCTACAAACTGAAAGCTGATGTGTACTGAATGCTTTTTGTGGTGTTGTACAGAGGTGTGCTCTGTGTAGCTGGAGCCAGAAACAACAGCTGGAAGAACATACGAGGTGATGTCTACATGTTCTGCAGCACTTGTCAAAACTCTTTTAGATGGATGACTGTATTAATGCAGTATAAACCCAGTCTTGTTACATCATGGGTAAGGTAAGCTAACAAAAGTAAAGTAAAAATAAATAAATCTTACAAGCAGATTGAAAAAGTTTCACTCTAGTTGGTTGTCCTAGTGGGAGCATGGCCCTATTCTGCCAGCTGACCCACTGCCTTCAGGTTTCTGGCAGAGAAGAAAACAGTCCTTCAAGCACACTTGAAAGGCTTGAGCCTGCAGTGACAGCCTCTGCCACTTGTCAGCTATGGCCCGATGAGATGGGATTCTTTAATTCTTCATCTAAAAAGCAGCAATGATAATTTCATCTTACGGAGGAAGCTAGCATTAAATGTTTGAATTTTTTGAGTTACCACTTTTTTTCTCTTTAGTATTGAGCTGTTTGAGCTAGGATGCCTGAGGAGGTTTGATGTTAATATTTTCTTTGGATTAATAAACTGAACTGGAGCAGAGGATTTGGGCTCTGGCCCTCACAGGAGCCTGGCCAGAGCCGAGTGCTGTCACAGGGCTGCAGGGAGGCGTGTGGAGCTGTTTATAGCACTGTGAGGCAGTCGGGCATTATCTGGGATTTGCAGCTTTCCTCTGGCAAAACTTTCTTTTTTTTTTTTTTTTTTTTTTTTTAAACAGACGCTGTTAAAACAAGAATCATTTGGTATTATTTTAGAAATACGAAGCTAAATACATTAAATCCTACTTTAGTCTTATGGATTTGGAAATTGGTTTTACATGCTTTCGTCACATCCTGGCTGGATTAATCTGACTCTCTTTTAACAGTTTTTGCCAGTGTTGCTGCTGCAGGAATTGTGTACAGATTGCAATGGCGGCAATGATCAGTGGTTCCCTGAGGAAGAACAAGGCTCACAGAGGTCTAGGGCTCTTTTCTGTCTCTTATTTTCTCCTAACTTAGTGTGGCTTGAAGTTAAAAAGGGCTTGCTGTTTGGGAAACAGTTAATTGAATCAGGATGAGTCATGCCCAGGATTAAATGCTGGCAGTAGGTTTGGAACTCTTCCCTTTAGTTAACATAATTAAGACTGATGGTAAAGATCAAATTATCCCTTAGCAAATTAGGGCCTCAGGTAAGTGAGAAAGTGTTGAGGGACATTCCTGCCTAGGCTGTCCATGCCTTGCTGAGGAGCTGCAGGAGCCCATTGTAGAAGGCCTCTGTGGCCTTGAGGGCCAGGCGCTCCGCTGGGTCTGGCCAGGCTCTCCCCTCTGTGGAGGAGGCTTGCTGCCACTGCCAGACAGCAAGTGGGGCTGGGGCCCCTCCTCAGGATCCTGAGGAGAACACACACACACGATGAGGATCGTGGTGGTGCCTCACAAATGTGTGACAAGAGAGCCTGGTGAGGTACAGAGAGAGGCGCTTGCTAAATGCAGTGTGGCTGACCTAGTCTGTATGTCCATGCTCTGCTCTGGTTGCAGGTCAGAGCTTGCAAGTTCAGTTTGCAGCACGCTTCTCCTTGGCATCTTCAAAACCAGTTGTTTCCCACACTATTTTTCAGGAAAACCCTGTGTCCATGCAGGGCATCCTGGCTGAGTTGGGCAGGCTGCTTCTGGCAAAGGGTGTGATGGGTCTTGAGACTTCTGAGGAACTTTATCTGAGCTGTCTTTGATCAAGTTTGGTTGGTTTCTGGTCCTGTTGGTGTTATCTCAGTTGAAAGCAGCTGCCATTTCTGCAGCACCGTATAGCACTGGATGATAAATTGCTTTAAATGCTAGCTCAGAAAATATAATATCTACCCAAGAGCTCAGGATGTTTGTTTGAAATGCCATTACAGAATAATCTAGTCTACCCAAAAAGAATGAACTTTAAGATTATGTTATATACTGGATCTTTTGTTGCATAAGGACATGTTAACACCTTTTATTTATTTTACGTTAAACACTGGTTGCTGGCTGCAGTCTATTACTCTTAAGTTCATCAGAGATAGAAAACAGGTTTATCTAAAGATGAGTCTTAAGTATGTGTTATGCGCTGTTGTTCCAGACAGCGGCTTTGGTATGAGAATGGTGATATTCCACCAGTAATTCAAGATATATTACCCCAAAGGAAAGGTTAATACATTTTTTAGAATGAAGGAAAAATAATTTTATGCAGATATGGATGGTAATAATTGTCACGAGGCTTTCTGTAGACATACACAAGTAGGATCCTAGTTTCTTATGCCAGACTATGATACAGCATGTAAATAGTGACTCCTAAGAACAGTAAAAGTATTTCAAAGAAAAGTGATATCTTAGCAAGAATGATAGGGCAGCTATTCCAGAAGCAACAAAAGCATATCATAGTACTGTCTGTGTAATCCTTTAAACAGATGACTTGATAGTAAGCAAAAATTAGTCATTTTTTTCTAGATTCACCTCCAGCTAGAACATGAATATTTATGCATTTTTCTATTGCCACCAATGTATTCACTTCTCTTTCGATTGCGAATGCTATTAAAATTTGCCAGAGAAGCTCTTATTTTTCTTTGCCCCCACTGATGTTTCAAATCATGGAAACATTAGAATGTATTTAAGATTTGTTCATTATTATTATAGCTGAGAGGGAGATAATCGATCTCCGTTAGCATATTTTTCAGACAGTATTTAATGTTCCCTGGGAATATTTGAGAATACACTGTAAAATAATTTAATTTTACTCATAGTACTATTTGAACACTAACTTTGACAAAGGCCATATTCTGCCAGATACAGAAAATTCAAGTTTTTGCTTACAGATAATTATATGGCTCTGATTGTATGTAACGGAGAAAAAGCTCTATGAACACATTCTTCTTTGATCTTGGCAAAGTTTTCAGTTGTTTTTCCTTGACTATCAGAAGATTTTCAGACCTAGTGGAAACACTCTATCATACCAGGCTCGAGTACTTGGAAATGTTGAAGTCCAGCTTCAGAAAATAGTAACCTTTACAGTTAAAAGTTTGGATTTTCAGAGGAGGCTTGATTATTTTTGAACAATGACAATTGGATGAAGACAGGAAAGGCTCCTTGATGTTATTCTACTTTCATCCATTTCAGAATGTATATTTTAAGATACAGTTTTGACTTCAACCTATTAATTACCTTTACTTGATTTGTCTTTTAAGAAACAAAGAATTAAACACAAGTCAAGCATGAGTTGTTACATGAGCATTACTATGCACTGGGAATCAGAGAAGTGTGAGTTCTGGCTGTTTGGACCATTCTTTAAAGAAATAGTCAGGTATTTTACTTCAAATTCCTTTTCCCTTGTAGAGTTTTTCTTATCTTGTATAATCTGACATGGGCAGAAGGGAGTAGTTGACTAAATATGGATATGGCCATGGCTGTGTTTTAAATTCCTATGACACGGAGAAAAAGAACTTTAAAAATGTAATAAAGTTGAAATATGAATAAAATGAATTAGAAGTATCATATTCAGCATATACTGAAGAACATGAAAATGGAGATGTGGTTCTGAAAAGTAGAAAGCCACATGA
The DNA here is from genome assembly GCA_013399135.1 of Heliornis fulica. Classification (NCBI taxonomy): domain Eukaryota; kingdom Metazoa; phylum Chordata; class Aves; order Gruiformes; family Heliornithidae; genus Heliornis; species Heliornis fulica. The sequence goes on along the minus strand of VXBZ01012772.1, from coordinate 278,442 downwards.
TGAACTAAGTCTTTTTAAATCCTGAAATATTTTTCCCTGGATTTGTCACTGAAAGGTACCCACCCATCTCCTCCCACCCCTTGCAGTTTTTCTTAGTCCTCTTTCAAAGTAGGTTTAACAACTGGCTCTTGATCCAGTTTGTTTCCTGCTATGCACTTATTTTGGTGAATTTCAGAGTTGTTCTGAATTTACAATTGATGTAAGTTCGGAGTCTTTATTTAAATTTAAATTATAGTTAACAGTGTGACTGTTTTAATATTTTCTTTGTGAGATGTCTGATGTGTCTTGGCATACTCGAGCAATATGAACTTAACACACAGGGATTTTTTTTTTTAACTTGAATTCTTTTTTAAAAAAATAAGGCATAGCTGTACATGATTTTGAGACAGGTCCCAGGAAAGTCAAATTAGGTTGCTTATAATATCTATATACACTTCTTTCTTTTTTTCTTTTTTTCTTTTTCCTTTTTTTTTCTTTTTTATAATATTTTATAAAAGAAATACATCTGGTCTAAAGGACCAAAATAACTAAGACCATGAAAGTGTGGATTTTCAGGATCCTAGTTTCTCATCTGCGGGGCTGGAAACTGGGGCAGTGAATGCCGTTATTAGCTGTATATGCAGTGTCCAATGTTCTGGAGTCCTGAAGTTGAATTCCTCAGTTTTGACCCACTAAAATGCCAATAAGCTGTAGTAACACTGCCTTTATTTTCCTGAGATTAACATCTGCATGTGTAGCTTATGCTACTTAAATTTTGAATGCATGCCTGATGTTAGTTTTATAGAATGAGAAGATAGTAAGCACAGAATTGGAGAGTGGTTGAAGCCTCTGCTGCTAATGAATCCCTAATTGCTGAAGTTCAAGTTAAAGGCTGAATATTCAGAAATGTATCAGAGACTGCAAACACCCTAAAACTTACTACTAAGGCCATTTAAAAATGATTGGGCACTTGAGTTTAATTTTCTTGAAGGTGAAGAGCTTATGAGACATATTTGAACCTAGAAATAATTCTGACAGCTAATTTTTACATGCATGAACAAGATGTTTCGGAGTGGAAAGCTTGACTTCTAGTATTGCAGAGCTAGAGTCCTGCTGTCATCATCATTTCTGAAGTAATTTTATATCTGAACACTTACCAATACACATTTACTACCCTTTAGATATTCATGTCTAAGTATCAAACACTGGATGCAGTTGCTGGCTGTGAAACCTGCTTTACCTCTCTGGTTGCATGGCTCAGCTAAGATCTAGGAGATGGATTCCATTCTTGTAAACATTTTGCATTTAAGTTACTTTCTCCACATGCCACTGAATTTATAAATAAATAGCTGAGTATCTTGGACCTCAATTTCTGATTGTATAAAATGCTTTGGGGTAACAGAAGTCCTGTGCTTGTAGAAACATCCTTCTATGTGCCTGTCAGTGTGTTGGTTTTGCCTGCCTGGGGATCTGCATTATGTTGTTGAGGAGAGCAGAGAGAAGCTGGACCTTTTAACCAGACATCTCCTTCTTAGGTGGCAGGAGAGCAGTGCTGCTGAGATGGGATGGGAGAGATGTTGCAGCAGCTGGAGTTGCCCTCCCAAATACTACTTGCCCCTTCTGGGAAAGCAATTTCCCAGGCTGGCTTGAGAAACAAAGGCAAGTGTTGCCAAGTAGGACAAGGCAGGCTTATCTCTGTCTAGTTGTGGGAACAAAACTGTGAAAGAATCATTACTAGAAAGAGGCTCATTCTAATTGCTTGGTTTTGTGTTATTAAACCTATTGGTTTAATATAGTTGAAGAGTGAGACATCAAAAAGGTTCTGCATCAGAACTGCTTCAGGCATGTTTTGGAAAGATTGTTACCCATTGGCTACAGTTAATTCCAGTTTAAATATGTTTATTTTAACTTAGAAAGCTCTACAAGAGTTTGAGTTTCTTCCCTGTTGTTGATAGTTTTATTTCAGATTGCAGCAATTTAGAAGTATATAGACAGAGGAAAAATTCCTCCATAAAAGCTGCACTGTTTGTAAATCATCCTGTTCAGGCAAGGAGGTTCATGCTAAGTTAGAAGTTATGTCTTCAGAGTGAATGATTTATGGTTATGATGTAATATTTTAAAATTCTGCTGCGCATGCCTGTTTTTAATAGCTTGTGTGTCATCCAGCTGGCACGTTTTATGCCTGTGTATGAATGTTGAAGCTAAAACAACTTAATGGAAATGGGTTTTCAGATACATGCCGTGACATAACTATTTTTTTTCTGTCAGACATGCTAAAACTGATCTGAATTCTCAATAGGTTGGCAAAAATGTCAGTCTCGGGCTACGCTGAACCTGTTTGGGTATGATGCATTATTTGCTGATGCTGTTTTCTTGTTTACATAAGTGGATTTGCATGGCTTGGTGCTCCAGATATTGGACTACTGAAAACCTCCTGCATCTGCTGAGGTATTGAGACAAAAACTCTGGAGGCAGGCCAGGTTTCTGCAGTGCTTCTGCTTACGTGGTTGACAGTAACATCTGGTAACACAGATGTTGAATTCTGGAGAGCCATAATTATTTTGAGGGTAGGGAGAAGTTGTCACACGTAGTTATTCTCATGCTACTATCACAGGTATTAGAATCAAAGAGATGATTTTGTTCTTTGCTGACAGCATATGTTTTCTCAGCTTTGGAGATGTTCTATTTTGATGCAATGCAATATGCTGATTAAAATTTCTTTTTTTTTTTTTTAATTATTATTTTAGGCAGCTTGAAGGTTAAAGAGCAAAGAGACTGTAATTTCAAAATGTTTTGTTTCCTCAGAGTACCAATTCCCTTGCAGTTCTGATTGCTGCCAAAATATGCTTCATGCTGTGCCCTGGAGCCCCTCATAAATGAGCCTGTTGGATTTTGTAGTAGAGAAAGGGAAGTGCCTTAGCTCTGTTCTTCTAAGGTGTTAGGGTTTTGATTTACTTTGATTTGGTTTTGGGGGGTGGTTATTTGTTTGTTTGTTTGTCTTATTAACTCCCTGAATCGTTCCCAGGCACAGTAGTATTGGCAGGAATAACACAGGTGAGATCCTGGGATTTTATCTATTTACAGAGGTATTTTCTAGAACAAACATTTGAATCTCTATTTAGGAAGAGTTTAAAATTCTATTAATAGAATAATTTTGGATATTTTAATTGACCAACTTGATATCTGGAAGTACCATCCATTTTTATAGGAACCACCTTTTACTGCAACAGGAAAAAATGTTACTATTTGATTTGTTTACAGTAAATACTGGGTTTACTTCCTAAAGCTTTGTACTTGGACATCTGCACAAGTAGAAATGAGCATCTTGTGGAATTTCTCAAGTTTAGTCTGATGTACGGTAATGTTTTAACATTTTTTTTCAAAGCTTATGTTTGCAGTAATAACACTTAAAAATCTCTTTGACAACAGAAGTTTCTAATGTAGCTACTAACAAATTTCAGGCATGAGCAAAATCTTTTTCCTAGGTCTATAGAAGCTTGATCAAATGCACTGAAAAAGTATTTTCACTATGTAGGACAAATAATTTTGGCTTGCAGCTGCATATGATAGAAAGAAAGTTCGAGTAAGTGGGACCGAATATGAGCAAGAGTCCCAAAGAAGGAAGTACCATAAAGTTCTCCTAATGTCTTATTCTGCATTCTGAAATTAGTAATAAGAACATCTATTGCATTTATTCAGTATTACAGATCTGTACTTTTTTCCTTTTAAACACAACTTATATTCTGAAAAAAAGGAGCATTTTTTTATTGTTTGGTTCACCTGTCCTGACTGTGTCCCCTCCCAGTTTCTTGGGTGCCTCCCGCCTTCTCGTTGGCAGGGCGGTGTGAAAAGCTGAAAAATCTTTGACTGCTCAGCAACAACTAAAACCATCAGTGTGTTACCAACGTGATTCTCATCCTCAATCTAAAACAGCAGAACACAAGCTGCCAGGAAGAATGTTAACTCTACCCTAGCTGAAAGCAGGACACACAAAAAGGTCATTTCCTTATTTCTGAAATTCCTGTATTACTGTCTGATGTACTGTACTGCACAACTATACATAACTATACATATAACTTGCTGTGGACCTTAGTTTACATTTCAGGCTGCATTTACTGCCTGGTGAACAAAGCTGCTGACTGTGCTTGGCAATCACAAAAATAATGGGTTTACCTTCATTTTCTAGAGTGATAGTTTTATTTACTGAAGATGGCTTTTTACCTGCTTTACTACCTAACCAGTGCTGCAAACCCTCTGTGGTGTCATGCATTCCCATTGTAATGCCTGTGTATTGTTTTACTTTCTAGTAGCTTTTTGCATTCCTCATGTAATAGTTTCCTCCTTCACACACTGCCAGTGCCTGAGCTTCCCAGGGTGAGTCATTATGTGGGTTCAACCTGACTTTGATGCAAGCGCTTTATTATTTTGCGATGCATTGCATAGGAATGGTTACCATGAGACACATACTTTGTAACTTTCTGATATGGTTTGTTGATGCAACAAGCTTAAGCAATTTACCATCGTTTTCTGCCCTCTAGTTTTACTGCTGTCAGATGAAAAGGTCTGTTTAGTTTTATTCTCCTTTTTTTATTTGTTGAGTACCTTGTCTTTGAACTGTACTTACACGGTGCACTAGGTCAGTTTTTAGTTTCAGATGCTTCTCAGTTGCCCTCATAGAACTGCATCAGTTAACCCTGGCCAGAAACTTGGGTCATTTTTATGTCTTTCCATACAGTGTTTTCCCATTGGTTTTATAAGTGCCTATGTGGTAGCCCTTTCTTACTCCCTTCCATAATAAAATCCACATTACTAAGCTTCTACGTTATCACACTGCAGATATTTCCTTTTCTAACACATTTGAAATTATTATGCTATTTCAGACATACCTGAAATAATTTTCATGTTTATGCATGCTACACATGCATATTGTAAGAAATTATACTTTACAAGTGGATGATCTTAAAACAGTCATGAAGTGGTTCTGTCAGTTGCATGTCTATTTGATGCCACTGGAAACTTGCTTGTGACAGCATGACTTAAATAGGTATTTCCCCATTCCCTTTTTACTTTTTTTGAATTTCAGCTTAATTTCTGATGGCATGTCTTGGCTGTAATTTCACCTTCCTTGGATGGTCCGCTGCGTTTATGGATCTGAAGAAGTTGGTCTGTGAGGCCATCTTTCAGTTTATTTTTTGGGCTGTTTTCATCTTAACTTCTTCCGTGTAGCCAAGATACTAAAACCCTGGAGTATTATTAGATATACTTTATAAACTTGAGACTTAACATGGATATATTTTATCACAACTGGTGGCCCAGACATCTACATGTCCATACAAAGAGCTGGGCAACTGGGAAAGTCTGATTTGGGAAACAACCAGAACTGGGCACTGCCCTGGGTCGGCAGGTCCAGGCTGGTACTTGCTGCCTTATTAACATTTTTCAAAGTAAAGTAGGAGTTGCTTTTTTGTAACCTTTTTATGTATGCCAGAGAGTATCTGAGAGCTGTTTTTAAAGACTAGATTTTGCCGGCCTTGCTGCAGTAGGTCTGCTAATTTATCAGTTAGCCTCCCTCAGGGGTATAATTGCCAGATGCTCTCTGATGCTCATTAAACTGGAATCAAGATCCTTATAAAATCTATAAAGATGGACTGTAATGCTGCTACTTAAATAGGGGAAAAAATTCCTATTGTCAGCACTAAGGCATGCTGTGGCTGTAACACATCCTAGCAGACATTTTGACTGCAGTGGTATTATATGAACAAAAAATAAGGACTGGTTGAAGGCAAATGAAGTTTTCCAGCTGCTAACAATATTTTTGCCTATTTATATACTCACAGCACTTCATATTTTTATCATGTTAATGATGCAAAATATTCCATTATGATCTTCTGTTTTCAGTAGCATCAATATAAAAGTAACATGGTAATTCTGCCCAGTGAATATTAATGTTAGTATTATGTCAAAGAGAAACATAGGATTACTGCTTACTCTACCTGTAATTTCCACCTTAGTCATGGAAGGTGAATTTTGAGATAGCAGAGCAAGCTCCCCTGAAGCACATTTTAAAATTGTTTCTTGCTTAAGAAATGTTGTGATTTCTGACAAAAATTAGGTAAGAATCTTAGAGCTTAAAATATAATACAAAGTAATATTATGACTATATCAGACAATGAAATGTTCTACTAATTAACATAAAATACAGAAATAAGGGTAAGATATTAAAAGTGTTTCTCATCGTTTGAATATACCTAGTAGTATAAAAAGGTGTGGACTCCAGTTTGGCAACCTCTAACACAGGCAAGAAGATAAATGTTGGGCATTTTAAGCATCATCTAAACTTTCACAGTTAAGATTGTGCAAGTTAGCCCCACTTCAATAGATCAATAAAGTTCACAGATCAGGCATGTAATTGAACTAGTTTACTGCCTCCTGTTCTGTGCCAATGTCAAATGCATCAGAGCATATTGTGAGAATTCACTGTCAATAATTATGGCTCTGTTAATGGCTGTATTGTGCTTTGAGGGAAAATGTTTCTGACTCTTCTCTTAAAAAAAAAAATAAATCACAGAATGTAGGAGTTGGAAGGGCCCTCGAAATATCATCTAGTCCAACTCACCTGCCAGAGTCCCGTGGATCACTTGGACTAAATCACACAGGAATGTGATCAGGCAGGTTTTGAATGTCTCCAGAGAAGGAGACCCCACAACCTCTTTGGGCAGCCTGTCCCAGGGCTCTGTCACCCTCACAGGGAAATAGGTTTTCCTTATGTTCACATGGAACCTCTTCTGCTCCAACTTGGACTCGTTGTCCCTTGTCCTACCACTGGCCACCACTGAGGAAAGCCTGGCTCCGTCTTCCTGACGCTCTACTTATTTTCCCTAAGTATATCTCTTCCTTGAGTGGAGCAAAACAAGTAGAAAATAATTGAAAAACTTACTTTTCATATGTTTTTTTTTTCTTTACAATGTTATTTTTATTTTTATTCTGACAAGCCAGTCTTATGAGGCACCTTTCCCTGTGTTGGGATTAAACACAGCAAATTTTTTTCTACTTAGTTGTCACAGAATCATTTAATTGTAGGGGGTTGGAAGGGACCTCGAGACATGCACATAAATGCATTGTTCCTTCCTAAACATTGCCTAGATTTTGAATAGCAAGTGCTCTTCACAACATCTTTATTAAAGGGGAAAAAAAAAAAGCTTTTATCCATAGTTTTTGTGGTAATTCTGCATGGAAGAGAAGTTTAATTAGGTTGAGAAGGGAAGGAGCATAGAGCCACTTCTGGTGGCAGATGTGACGTCTCTGGTGAACCTTGATGTGGCCTTTGTGCCATTTGCAGTAGCATGTAGCCATGTTACTGGAAACCTTGGGGCTGCTTCCTTCAGAGATGATGTTTGGCTTACTGTTGTGAGGAAGTTCTGCCATTTGTATAATCTTTTTTTTTTAATTTTTGTCTAATCTTTGGGACACAAAGCCAAAAATACATGTAGTCTGGCTGTTGTTGGAAGACATATTTAACCCACAGAATAAACCTGTGAATAAGGCAGAGGAGGTAGCTAATAAGAATATTGATTGCTCAGGGGAAAACGTGCAGAAGCTGTTGTGTCCCCGTGTTGGGCAGGAGGTAAGCGGTGAGTCCCTCCTGCTAGCGACAGGTTTCTGTAAGGATCTCATCCCTATAGCTCTCACCAGTGTTTCTTCCCAGTTATTTCTGGTTTTATTAATGACAGTATTTGTAGCAGTTTCCCTCTACTTTCACAAATGAAGTTTGAATTGCAGATCATGTAGAGTAATAAAGAGCATTATTTAATAAAATTAACTTTTGAACACTGACCTGTACTATGCTATTCCTTTAATAAGTAGCTGTTCCCTTTTAAATTTGTGGTGATAAGTTTATTACTGCTGATTTTAAAAAGATGACAAATCTGTCTTCCCATTCTTTTAAAATATGGCTACAGCTTAAATTCAAGCAGACTATTTAAAAAAAGAGGAAAGGTTATTGCTCATGCTACAGAGCTCTGGGGAGCATTCCCTGCTTGCTAAGTAGATTGGAGAGACAAATCCTGCTCATTCTGTCTGAAACTGGATTACTTTATCAAAATCTGTATGATGGTACATGGTGTATCGAGGCACAAATGGAAAAATAGAGAATTCTAAGTGTATAACAGCATCTGTATTTAGGATGAACATGATTTTTCAACTGTTTGCTTGCACCTACGAAGTCCAAGAGACTGCTTTTGACAGAAGCAACCTCTATTATTTTGAACTCTTATTTCGATCTATTTGAGCATATTTACTTTTATCAATACACATTAGAGTTTTTATGGATTTCAGTGTGATTTGATTTTATTTTGTAGCTGATAATGTAATAGTTAAACTGCCTTTGGTGATCAATAAATCTGAAAAACAGTAATATTTTCTTTTTCCTGCCTTTAGTACTAATCATATTATTAATTAAAAAAAGAAGCAGAAAACCCCCCAAAACAAACCCACCACTTATTTTAATGAATCAGCTGGGTTTGGGTGAAAAATCACAGTTTTTTACTTGGAAAATTATCAGCAAAACACATACATAATTACCAGTTGATATGCTGTCATTGTAATATGGAAATTAGCATGGTATTGATAAAACTTAGGTAGGTTGTTCCATGCCCTCTTTAAATCTTAATCATAATCTCTTTATGTATATGAGATTATTATTTTCTTCTGCTATTATATTTTAATAAATCATTTGTAACATGCTTATTTAAAGCTTTATTTTCATTTTGTTTTTCACTATCTAATTGATGACATTGAACTTATCAGATTGGCAGCCCCACAAAATTACAGCCTCTATCTAAATCCTCTGAGACTGTTTATTCATTCCAGGTAACATGTATTGCTTTTTTTTCTCTGGAATAAATTTTGATCATCAGGAGTTCCCAGTTGATTTACTTGCTTTCCTGACTTCTTGATTGACTTCTGTCTGGACAATGGTTTTGTGAACTTCATGAGCAATGAAAGACATTTTGCACTGACTTAAGACCAGTCTTGTTTTATATAACTTTTGGTAACATGCCAGTGTCCTAAGTTCTTACATCACTTTGGTTGCTCTGGAGGGGTTATAACTATTTTCGGTAGCCTTTGTGAAGGGAATGTGAGTTTTGGTGGTTAATTGTTGGGTTGTTTGGTTTTTTTTTTGTTTATTTTTTGTTTAGGTGCTACTGAACTTTGATGAGTGCTTATGTTTGAAGTAGAGGGCAGAGTTTGGATGGAACTCAGAGCAGTTTGTGAGAGAGGTGTTAATTGCTCAGCTCCTTTTTGGTTTCCTGGGTCTGGATTTTGCCATAGCATCAGTAGGGAGAGGTTTATTTCACTGAGTCCAAGTATTGTAACAAGGCCTGCATGTATAAGTTTTGGTGTGATTGATCATGATTTCTAAGTGATTTTGAAGGTGGGGGCAACAGTGTTTTTTATTTTCCTGCTGGGGGGAAAAAGCTAATGGAAATTATTTAATTTCAAATTTTTGAGATGAGAAAGGTATAATGTCTTTTAATAATATTCAGTTGATATTTCCATTTTGGTTATTGACTGTAATGATAATTTTCCTCTCTCTTGGATTTGGGCTGACTGACTAGCGTTTTCTGCCCGTTTAAGATTCTCTAGTCTGATAACTAATATCCAGTGGAAAGGTTACAATGGAAATCTTTGTATAAAAGTAAGAAAACCTTTTCTGGTTGCAGAGTCCTTAGTCTTGTTGAGATGCAGTTGTGTGTATCTGGTTGCAATATGCTGTCAGCACAGGTGTCATAAAAAGTGAGGCCAAACCTGTCAGACTCACGCATCGAGGATATATCTGGTTTTGAAACTATCAGTCTGGAGGAGACTGATAAGATGACCAAAAGTAATCTTGAGCTGAGAAGAGAGAGAGAATAGAAGGATTTAAGATCATAGGGGAGAGGTGAGGTAAACAAGAAAGAAAGGCTTTGGGGATGACAGGTTTGTGCTTTTAGTGTTAATAAATAACATCCCACGTGGGAATGGGTATGTCTGGTAATCCTGTAGTGACATCCTAGGAGCCCGGCCTGCATCTCTGTGGCTTTGTCCGTGTGGGTGGCTTCTTGTGCTCCTGCCACCTTGCTCTCCTGGGAAGGAAAACAAGGGGGTAGGCCTCTTGGTGTGTCTGCTAGACATCCCTGCAGTTCTGCTGCTTCAGATTCAGGGAGATGCATGACACCTGCACTCCAGGTACCTACTTGAATTTACAGTGCAGATGAGGATGCTTTGCGGGCCTTTCCAACTTCCTTGCAGATCCTGAACTTAGTGAATGGCTTGAATGTGGGACACTTACCTAAGGACTGTGTGTGATTTGGGTGGGAGGTCAGGTTGCTTTGTTTAGCTAATCAACTTCTGTTTTTCTTCCTTACGCCTTACTTAGTACGTAAAGTATTTCTCTTACGCTTGCATTTAGTGAGTAGTGGTGAACCACCACCTTGTGCTGTCCTATCACACCTGTTAAAAAATTACACCTGTTTCTTGTAGATAAGGTGAGAAACAAATTACTCTGGGGTACCTTTCTCTGACATTTCATTTGTCTTCCAGATTGTGCAAGGGTAGTTACCTTCATTCCAAAATTAATTATGGACAACTCTGGAATTACTTAATCTGTCAGAAGCAACAGGAGAAGAAAGCATCTGTATTCAGTGTTGAAGGGCTGAGTGAATAAAGAGTAGACAGGAGTTTTCCAGACATAAATAGCAGTTTTCTCACTCTTGATTCAGCTGATATTAAGAATTCTTGCTGAATCTGATGTAATTTCTGCTTCAATAAAAAATTGCTTGACTGAATCTTAAATTAGTAGGGTCACAGTGGCAAATACTTGAAGAACTTCTCTTTTTTCTGTAGGCAATTCACAACATGTACAATGTTTACAACAAATCTATACCCTCCTTGGGTTGCTGTGTTTCTAGAAGAAAATCATGTTTAAGAGAATAAATCTTATATCAGCTGGATATCATCTTATAATCTAAAGAACATAACTGGTAACTACATAAATTACTGTTATATTCTCAGTATAGCTTCGGACAAATTACTTTATTCCTCTTAAAACTGTTACTGTATGTCCTTTTCCCCAGTAATGGTGTGTGAAGCAACACTTGCTCTTTCCTTGCTCTGTCATTTCCTTCAATTTAAGTGCAGATAGTTACTTTAAACTTCAGTTGTTTGGACTGAGTCTGAATCTGTACATGGGGACGTGGCTTTCCTTGCTCCTTCCAGCAGGAAAGGATTAGGGCTATATTTACAGGGAGAGGTAAAAGCCTTTCACTGACTGTTGATTTAACAAGGTAATATCTCTGCAGTCAGAAATTAAGTTATTAGCCTGAGGTTTTTCCAGAATAGGCTTCTTGGTTTTTTTAGAATAGTTTTCTCAATATTATAGCGAGCATGTGAGGCTTAAACTATGTTTAAGTCCTTTTCCTTTCATCCATGTAAATCAAAATGGGGTTTGGCTCAGTGTTTGCAGTACTCCAGAGCCTTTTGGTTTTCTTCACCTCTTTACAGAAGCACAGATCCTATGGTGTGGCATGCAACAGCCATCCAGTGAACACGAGGTGGGGGATGTTTTCACTCCATATACTGCTTTTATTTATTTTAACCCTGATCATGCCTATACTAGAGGTGTACAACCACTCCTGGCAGCGTCCAAAACCTGGTGTGATGAATATCTTCAGGTGCCTCTGTGCTTGCTGAAGCCTCTGAGTTGCCATCATGTTCCTGCAAGAGAAGGGACATCAAAGGCAGCAGAGCCAGCCATCAGAAAACATCCTTTCTGTCCTGGCCCTGAGTCCTGGCCCCACATCTGCCCTTCATCGGCAGCATGGGGAAGCCTGTGTCATGCCACTGCAGGTCCCATCAGATCTAAGAGGTGTGAGACCATTGTCCCTCTCTCTTGCTACCTTGGCACAGGGGGGTTGTGGAGTCTCCTTCTCTGGAGATATTCAAGACCTGTCTGGATGCCAACCTTTGCAACCTGGTCTAGAGAACCTGCTTTGGCAGGGGGGCTGGGCTTGATGATCTCTGGTGGTCCCTTCCAACCCCTACAATTCTGTGATTCTGTGAAAGTATTTTCTTGTCTCAGTAATAGCAGTTTTATTCTGTAGAAATCTTGCCGATAGTTTGTCACATTACACTGATATACCTAAAATAAGAGTTGTTAATAGACAGTTGGGTCTTGGCAGCTTCTTGAGTCTTGTGCTTTTACTCCTCTGCTCCAGTTTCTGTTTATGAGATTACATTAAGCTATATTTTATTTATTTGAAGCACTAACTGGACCTTTTTGTGGGATGTGCCAAACATATTCTGGGTATTGTGAGCAATAATAGCATTAATACAGTCAAGAAATCCAAAACCCTTCTGAATTTTTCAGTTTCCGGTTTTTCCTGAGTGTGCCTGTGTTAGGGGCTAGAAAAAAATTGCAGTATTAAAATTCCTGTGTTATTGGTAGTCTCCAACTCTCAAAAATAACTCACTGCAAATTGTCTCCTGATCATATGTACAATGCCATATTTCTTATGCATTCATCAGCTGACAACTGCTACCATTAATTTTAATAATGTTTCTAATGCTATGTTTAGCAGGAATTATTTGATAATCCAAGCTGTAATAATTGAAAATACTTGCTTGGAAGTGGGTAATCAGATTGTGTTTATCTATCTGTCTATTTCAGGCTTTTTATAGCTTTAATTGTAAGTGACTTCTGTGGTTTTGGCTGTGTCAATTTTATGTTTTCATTGCATGGGGAAGAAGCGTAAAATAAAGTAGTTATCTACTAAGGGAGGCTACTAAAATATTTTGTATACTATTGGTCTGCTTGTTTTTAGAGGGTGGGCAAGATACTGGTTTGGGGTCTGAAAATGATTTTGTATAACAATTCACAACTCTATTTTCCCTTATAAAGAGGTTTCTCTTCAGAATTGAGCAGTTTCTGGGAGCAGTGCAAGAGAGCATGACTTGTCTTTCAATGCTAGAAGATTTTTGAGGAATACAGCAAATAAAGCATTCCCGAAGTGCTGACATTTGGTAGGGTTTTATCATATGAGTGTCTGTGTCATATTTTGAATCTGCTGAATATGAAGATAATATGTAGAAAAGCTTTGATTAATTGAAACTTTACCCTTTGTGTGATGCCATAACTTTCAGGGCTTGAATATGGGCACAACCTTGCTCCCTAATTAACCCAGCTAGGCAGAGTTCAGTGTATGTGTGGTGATACTATAATTTGTTTTTGTGTTATGTTAAAGTTGGGTTGTGCTGGTTGTTGTTGCTGCTTTGAAAATGCGCCTGCAATCATCTTATTTCCAAAAGATACTCCTAAGGAACAGTAACCTTAAATACCAGCAGGAGACTCAGAGGTTCTCTGTGTCTTGTACAGGTCTTCAGTGTGTTAAAATCCAAATACTGAAGGAAGAATAGTCCCTGCAAATGGTAAAAACCAGGTGCTGATTTTAACTTAAAATTTTAGTTCGAAACAAATTGGACATTTTTCTCCCTTTCAATCTTCTTATGTTTCTGGCATCTGTGACCCTGTGGATTTAAAGAGGAGTTTCACAAAGAAGCTGGTGAAACAAGTGAATATGTTTACCCATCAGATCAACCTAATGTGTAGTTTTTTCCCTCCCTAAAATGGGATGTTAGAGCAGCTGATAGCTGTAGTGGGCTTTTCTCCCAGGTTTTGGTGAATGATGCCGTCCAATGGACGGAGCAGCCCACTGTAGCTGTGTCTCCTGGGGCTCATGGGTCAAGAGATGAGTTGAATTGTTGCAAGACATGTCCAAGTGTAGAAAAGGCAGGTTGTGTCCTAAACATCTTGTTTGATAACTGGGTTTATCTTTAATTTGGCAGGATATGAAAATCTGTATATTAGCAATCATTTCATGCATCCATGTTCTGGAAATGTGAATGGGTAGAAACAATGTACCTTTAAATACCTTTACACTTTCTTATTCATTCACTAATGCAGTTGTGTGTCTTTGTATCCTAAAAGTGTGTGTCAGTTATTGAAAGCTGCTGTAGTTGCAGGAAATAGTTACTTCATTATGTAGAGAACACTTGGTCTCATTTCATGTCATCTCCTGGCTACTTACTGAGTTTTTAACCTGGTTGCTGGAGTCATGCAGTTTATTTTATCCTATTAATAGTGCACCTTTAAAAAGGTAGGGCCCATTCAGCCAGAAGATTTTTGATGTGCTGGCTTCATTTCAGGAAAGAGAGTAGCCAATGCCTACTGTAGGTGCTAGAGAGTGCTGGAAGTGGACTCGTGTGCGATGGTGGCTCGTTAAAAGATTATAATTAGTCTTGGGCAGAGGGCATGCTGCAGAAAAAATAATTTGGTAGTGAGTTGGTGAGCTGAATTAACAAATATGTAGTGTTTAAAATGTATAAATAGCCCCAGCCTCTTTTGATTGAGGTGGTTAATTGTTCCATCAACAGAGTTGAATCAACAGTAATTTTTAATGCAGGGCAAAAGGGTGAGGAAGGGCTTGGGACGGTAATCCCTGGAGCAGAACAGCTGTGGCTTGAGATGCCAGAGTCCATTGGGTGAATTTCCAGTACTGGTAAGGTAGGAGTATATTTGAAGGCAGAACATTTGGTATGTCTCTTGAGACATAGGATTGAGGCCTGAGCAGGTAGAAGGGGACAAATAGTCTGGGTACAGAGTGGTACAGCGTGTCACCCTGAGAAATGCATGATGCTGTGGATTTGCCTGTCTTCCATGGGAAAATTTTAGGGAAAGAGATTCTAAACCAGCTACTTAACTCTTTAGCTGGAATCCTATGTATATGACTGAATTTTCAGTGCTCAAACCTTTTTATTCAACATTTTACTGATTTGTATTTTGGATTTTGATGTTAACCATCCATTAAAAAAAAATCTAGTGTGTAGTTAATTTGATTGATTTGGTTTATCCTGTTGCAGATAGGTATACTGAATATATAGCTGCAGAGGGTAATTTTGCTGATGATTTAAGAAATGCATTCTAACAACATAGTATGTAGCAAGATATAAAGCTCTTCTCGTCTTCACATAAATGTGTCATTAAACCACATATCTTAATATATTGGCCAAGGTGAACGGAAGATAAGATTACACAGAGAAACATTATTCTCATTTCCCATTTCTGAACTCTGTAAATGTTCACATCTGTCGCTGAATAAGAGTTATACAAAAGCTTACAAAGATTCTTTTTTCTTAAAAAAACCCAAAAACTTAAGCAGCTCTTTTGCTTTTCAAAGAGGTGCCATTTAGTCATGAAGAGTATGAGTACTATTGTCAAACAAAATTTAAACCTAATTGTTAAGGTGGAAAAGGCTTTTTTAACCATTTTTATAAGAATTTGTGCCTTTTGCTAACCTACAGAGCAAACACTTTTACACCACCAAGTCATCTCAGGTAAGATCACTTTTATTGAATACTTTATAATCTCAATACAAGGTGTCAAGACACTTTCCCTGCTCGCTATCTGGATATTATGAGTAAACTGTTTTTGTAAGCCCATGTTTCTGGAGTGTTTCCTCTCGTGATGTGCAGGATGAAGGGCTGAGGGATCAGTATGTGGTCCAGCTCCCCTGTCAAATTGAATTATTTCTTTCTCCACTCCAGATCTCAAGGTGTATTTGTCTCATCGGGCATTCATTTGGTCCCGAGGCTCAAATACATTATATTATTTGCTTGCTGATCCTATGAGCTGAATGCACAGAGTAACATGTTAAGGTGGAATAGCAGGCTGGATATGACAAGGGAAGGGATGTTTCAGGGGTAAGATGTGGTAGTGGAAGAGAGCAGATGTGAAGCTGTCAAAGGCTGAGCTTACCAAGGGATGGTCTGTAAAGGGAAGAGGAGAATGATGAGGAGGGTTGGTAGAGAAACTCCAACAAAGAATGGTAAAAGAAGTATGTGACATGAGGTTATTCGCCTTCCCAAACACAACCCAAAGCAAATCACAAAGCCTTAGAAAGACAAGTTTTAGTCAGGGTGTGACAGTTTTGACAGTATAGTGTTGACACAAAGAGATAAAGAAGCAAAGATTTTATTCTTTAAAATAACCTTTTTAAGAACTTTATCTTAATTCGCAGTGAGTGGCAGATATTTGGGTGACTGTAGCCTTTTTGCAGTCTCTCTGTATACCAGGACTGCGTTTATGTAGCGTTACTGCCTTTAGCAAAGGAAATTTGCTCTTTGAAACTGTATATAGAAGAGATGCTGCCACGTGCAATTCAAAACAGAGGCTTAAGCCTTTGTGTTTTCCTAATTCTTGTAGGCACCTTGGAAGATATTGCTTACATAAATATCACAGTTAATATTGTATTTTGTTGACAAAACTATTAACTTCACTGAAAATATGCTTAGCATCTTCCCTTGTGTTCTGTGTTGCAATGATTTCAGATAAAGTGAATTTCTAAGCTTAACAACATGTGATATTTATTTTAATTGGTGATCAGATTGAATAAAATCCACAATTTGTTTCACTCAATATTGCATGAGTTTCCGGATCATTATTTTCCTCAGTAGCAAGGCTCACAGTAATGTAGTTTTCCTCCTCCTTTCTGTCTTTCAGCATGCCCTGAATTGCTCAGGTCTCATACAAATTATTGTTTGTACTTAAAGCAAAGTTTTTATCAAACACAAGTTCATTAAGCATCTAACCAAAATTCAGAAGGTAATAAAGAATAAAAGAAGTCAGTATCTGAGTTTTCTTTGTCTCTGCCTTGGAAGATATTGAAGGAGTTTATCTAAATGAAGGGGTTTGTGTGTTTTAAAAGGACCTTTTTTGGGTGTAGCTTTAAGTGGGGTTGGTGGGGAGCTTGAGTTTGTGCTGGGGTGACATGTTGCAAGCAGGGGAGTTACCAAAACTGCTTGTGGGCAGAGCACGCTTTCAGCCAGCAGAACATGCAGAGCCTACAATGGTTTCCCATTAAACAGAACAGCTACTTTAAGATAATGTCTACATATAGATTTCCACTTGTATAATGTAATTCAGTTTATTAAAATAGATGCGTGCATGATTTGTAACTTGCTGTTACAGTGTGTTGCTCTGAGGAATAAATACATGTGAGTTGTTGAGTCTTTCACTGTTGTGTTTTTCTCTCTCTGACACAACTCTGTTTACAGTGAAAGCATCAGTGAATCCGCAGCACAGGCTGTTAATCTGAACTGTGTGGGGTGGGTGGGCGAAAACATGGAAGAATGGCTGTGATACACATTGCAGTGAAACTGTTAGCGTGTGCCCATATTTACTAACCACATAGATTTGTTTTCTGAAGATCTCTAGGAAGAGGCAACTCAATTTATCTTTATCAAAACCAGACTTTAGATAAATTTGTGGTTTAATGGTTATTGCTTCATGTATAGTTGTGCTATAGTAGTGCTGTTGTCCTGTCCCCCATATTAACAAAATCTTTTCCATATGGTTCACCTTGATTAAATATATGTAGACTTGAGCTCAATGTTAGTTTTTGGATATAGATATAGATATAGATATCTTTTTTATGTGTCAGTGACTGTGTCATGTGTTACCATCACAATTTTTAAAGAAACTTGGGGTGAAATGTTGTGCCTACATAATTCACATGGGTAGTTTGTTACCGAGAACACGAGAACTCATGTCATGGTAATAATAAATAGTCCATCTGCCTCCCAGAATTCCTCCAGCTAGTAGATAGTTCAGTGGATGACTTTGTTTTCGTAGTAGGTGTAAGAAGCAGTGGAGGATGACCGTGCCAGCATTTTATTTTCTGCAGTGTAGTTATGTGACTGTTCTGTACATGCATATCCAGCAAAACTCTGCACCACTGCTGCATTTCTGAATGCAGTTTGTGTCCTTGTGTCTGTCTGTAGCTTCTTTGGCACTACATTAAGAGCAAGTTCAGGCTCAGGATTGTATTATTTTTCAGGAAGAGTCAAGAAAATATACCAAAATTTACCATTGACATTGATATTCTGCTTTTTATTCCCTCCCCACCCCCAATTTAATTGATACTACAGCTTTGGAGCAGAGCACTTTCCTCTTTACTGCCTAGCAACAGCCACCCCCCTCTGGCCTTCAGGATGAAACATCACAATACTACAATAGCCCATTTGTACTTGCAGTAAGCAATTCAGGTGATTGCACAGTAAAGGATGTTGAATACTAGGGGGCATTTTTCAGCCTGGATTTCAATTCCTGAACATCTGCATATTACCACTGTTTTGTGGGGTTTTTTTTCTGTCTTTTATTTGAGCTTTATTTGCTTAAAAATGAGCTTGGAAATTTTGGTTAGATTATAAGAGAGTATGAAAATTAATTAACCATTTAATATTTCTTCATGAAACCACCACCCACCGTACCTGTCACACATGGCATGGTTTATTGTATTTTCCCATCAAGAGGGACCAGAAGTCTGAGAGAAGTCTAGAACAGTTAAGGAAATATGGCTAAACAGATTGTTTTAGGGAGAGCAAGGGATGCTTTTGGGCTCGAGAACTGAAAGGAATAAATGTTGTATATCAAAAAGTGTAAAAGGAGACCGAGGAGGAGGTGGGTTTTCTAGAAGTCTCTTTACAATGACACCCAGGCCTTGTAACGTGCCCCTTTGAGGATGCACTTGACTGGAGATGTGTGGAATCTATAGAGTAATTGTTGGATTTTGTGGCAGAGAGTCTGCTGAGAGGAGATGAAGTGTGTAGATTTGCCTTAGAAGTGGCAGAAAGGAGAGGACTTCTTTGTATGGACCTTAAGTGGGCTCTGCAGGTGGTTGCAACAGAGTGACTGAAAATTTGCTGGTCTGGGAGCAAACTTAAAGTTGTCTTGTTGTTAACAGAGCGATGACTTTGGAGGCCAAATCTCCAAGCAGCTCCAGATTTGGGATTGTTTGAGGCTTAGAACTGAGCAAGCAAGTGCTTTGAATTTTGTCTGCTTACTAAGTTTATCATTGCAGTTTAAATCACTGTAAAATTTGCATTTTAAGTCAAAATACATTTGACGGGAATAGGTAAACAAGATGATCTTGGGGGTCTTTACCAACCTTAATGTTTCTATGATTCTCAGATGTTTTGGGAGGACTCACTTCAAGGAAGAGGCAAATCTGTGGCCAGCTGGGTTGCTGTCTGCAAATACTGGTGTACGATGAAGCCTGATGAGGTGGATGCACAATATTTCTAGAAGTCTTTCGCTTAAGCATGGTTATTTATGTGGGAGTTGTTTGGGGTTGATTAGTTCTTTTTTTCAGGAGAGGAAATCCATTTTTGGCAGTGGAATCTTAGCATTGAAAATCTGACCTACTTTATGCAGTACATAGACATGTTTGAGCCCGTTCCTTCTTGCGGAAGTGAGTGATGAAATAAAGAGGCTTCTTTGTGGTCAGCAGAGCAAGAGGACTCAGTGAATTTAGTGAAGTGTTTCACACGAGCGAAATCAGAATAAAGCACAGCAGAAGAATTGTAAGTAACTTTTATGGAGGCAAATAATAACTGGATACTGATTGTTCCTTTTCAGTCTAAGTGACATATTCAGTTTCCATTTGTTGGAACTTGGTTCCAAGAAAAGTAGGGGCATGCTGCAAGATGGCCAGAAGAGATCAGCAGGTATGTAGGGTGGTTAGTTAGGTTGGCCAAGGAAGTTTCTGTATTTGGAGCAACGTAGGAAAACATCTGCCTGGAGTGGCTGTCAGGTGACCTGAGCCTGCCTTGACCAAATGATCTCCTGTGGTCTCTTCCCAAGCCTCCCTTTATATGATTTCATGCTACCTGCTTTGCAGAGAGCTTTTTGTATATCCACAAGCTATTTGATTTGCAATACAGAGTAAATAACTTCAGGACACTGTGCTGGTTATCAGTGTTGATTTCCTCAGTGTGTGTTAGAAATGAAGGGTCAGTTTGAAGATGTCAGTATTTTCAGATAAAAAACAAATTCAGCTGAAATGCAGTTCAGCTGGTGATGGAGATTACCTGAACTAAGCCATGTGATATGACATTCATGATAACATTTTCCTTGCATAAATATGTAGAAATGGTAATTTATCCTTTCTCCTTTTTTTTATCTGCAGTTTTCATTTTGACTAATAAACCTGACTGAACTTTAAAATATTATTGTAACACATATGTCTTGAAATCTCTCCAGTTTCAGTAGGATCACACCACTGGGTTAAAATATACTGATAAAATAATGAGGTTAGTAACAGAAAGGTTACGTGTCATCATCTTGTGGCTCTCAGGCTTTCCTGTATAGAGGGTTAACTTCTTGACATTCATGAGATAAAATGAAGGTTTTACCTTCTTTTTAATTTTAAAAATTAAACATTTATTTGGGGATTTATCTAATTCCAAATAATCCTAAATCTTCAAATAATAGGTAGCTTTTCTAAACATTGCTAGTTGTTTTTAGGATTTCAGGGTAGCAAGCCCTATTAATTCTTTATTGTCCTTTGGGAACTGGGATATTATTCAAAAGTTAAATCGTACAATTCAAATAAAGATGTCCAGTGCTGTCAGAATAACACTCAGCATTCAGTGTAATTGCTTTTCAGTTTGCAGTGCAACCTAGTGATTGGCAATTGAAAGGAATAAAATACTGCCAGTTGGACAGTATTGAAAATGTTTTTTTAACAGCAGATTTTCTCTATAAAAAGCAAAGTTTCAAGTTTGGGGTTTTTTGATCAATAGATTTTCTGTATAGAAAGGTGTTAGTGAAACATCCGCTGCTATTCACATACATACAGAAATGGTCTCTTGCTGTAAGTAAATGTAATTGTCTCTGACAGTAAAAGGTACCACTTGGACTTGATTATGCAGCTGGTCACATTTTATTGAGACACTGACATATTCCCTGTGGTCTGGGAAGAAAAGAAGATTATATCATTGTGCAGTTTTGCTGGGTCAGTGCTCTGCCTGTGAATTGCAGGGTTATATGCAAACGTTTTCAAGGTGGGGGATTGTCTTTTTACTGTCCTTCCTCAGCTGCAATAGGCATTGCCCATGGCATCCTAACCTGTTGGAATGTGCAGCTTAGGACCTGGTTCTTCTCTCCTGTTAGGAGAAAAGAGCAATGAAACCCTGTGATAAATAATTAGACCTATAAACTTGAAAAAAAAAAATATACTATTGTGTTTAAAACAGAGGATTAGATAACCTTCAGTATCTGAAATAAAGGTTTAGGTTAAGTCATATGGAGCAAAATCATATCTTTTGGACATAGTACAAGTTAATTTAAAATACTTTAAATAGACCTGTGAGAAAATACAGATTGTGATGTTATGCACACACACAACCCTGTATGTCACAGAGGAACACCTGTCTTTTGTCACTAAAACTTAGCAACAATGAAAGCTACAAAAAAAAGTGATGGTGATCTAAATGATTTTGAAAGAAAACAGCATCATTTTAAGAGAGCCTCTTGCAACTATGATATGGTTTAATGACAAAAAAAGAAAAAAAGGTTTGTTTTGTAGATATCTCCATTCTGTATACATTTGAAAGAACTTTTATAGACGATTCATCTGTTGAAACCAGTTTAATATATTAAAACCAAAGCATGTGTGAGGGAATAGATCCAGTCGTGTTTGAGACAAGTATTAGGAGGCTGAGAGCGTGGTGTTAGGAAGAAGCAAGATTTGCTTGATTTCATAAAAGGAAAACCTTTCACCTAAACCCTCTTGTGACCGAAAGGAATGAAGAGTCATGGCAATGACTTCTTTTGCACTGAAGTGTACAACATGAAAGGTATCTCCTATCTCCTCTCCATCTGGAATTAATAGTCTCCATGATTTTGATAAATAGCCCATTTGAGGGTCTGGAGGTGTCGTTCTCCATATTAAAGGTTCTGTGGTTCATTAGCTATTCAGAGAATGGATAATGATCACCATCCTTTTTTTTTATGCCTTCAGAATGATGGGGGAGAAATGCTAAATGACATTCTCATCTGTCTCTAACCTGGGTAATTAAACAAGGTGTGTGTCACAGAAAAGTGAATGGTTTATTTTTTGGTTTTTTAAGTATTAGGGAAGTTTTTGACTAAAGTGTAAGATTATTTGATCACTGAAACCCACGTGTGTGAATCGGGCAATGTGGTCTCTGCTCCTAGCCCTGTCATCCCCTACCTGCCTGCCCTTGAGTCATATGCTTAAACTTAACATTTTCCAAAACTTTTTATTTCTTGGGCATTTAGTTTGATATCAAAGACAACTGCCTCTCAGGTTTTTACCCACATGACTGTAAATGATCAAAAAGCAAGCTATTTGATGACAGCAGAACTTTAGCTGATTACACACATGTCCATTGCAAATTAACATATTTAAACAACCTTCACTTTGGCCCTTGCATTTTCCTGTACTTCTGTGCTCTGTTGATAAACCAATCTGTTCATCAAGCACTGATGTAAGTTGACTTTTTGGCCCTGCATTTGCCATACTACAAATAAAAATTGTATTAAGGTCTTTATTTTTGAAAATCTGATGTGTTCAAAACAGTTTCTATCAAATTTTAAACCCAGATAATGTATTTTGCATATGTGTCTTTTTGGCTGACTTGCAAAATATCTGAATTAACTCAACTCTTCAGTTCTTTGCCCAGCATTTCCTGGACTTGAATGCTAATGCACATATGCAGCATTTTCTGGGCCTTAGGAGAGGGATCTTTATGATGGGCACTTGCAGGTGGTGCTGATTCATGAAATACTGAAATATGTCTTCACTTTGTTGTATTAGAAGACCAGACACAGAAGAATGAAACCAGAACCCTCCTTGTACTGGGATGCATTTGGTTCTGAAATTGTGATTTACATCAGAAATTCCTGAAAATCAGAGTAAAAGGATTTGGAACAGACATAAACCTGTTTTACACTACACTGCTGAGACCCTACCTGCAGTACTGCTTCCAGCTTTGGGCTCTCTAGTACAAGAGAGACATGAACCTGTTGGAGTGAGTCCAAAGAAGGCCAAAAAGAAACTCAGAGGGCTGGAGCACCTCTTCCTTAAAGACAGGCTGAGATAGTTGAGCTTGTTCAGCCTGGAGAAGAAAAAGGCTGTAGGGAGAACTTATAGCAACCTACCAGTATGTAAAGGGTCTACAGGAAAACTGGAGAGGGACTGATTACAAGGGTAGAGAGTGATAGTAGAAAGGAGAACTGAGAGAATCAGTTATTTTTCAATGACTTCACCATCTGCTTTGAGTGCATTTTTGGCTTCCATCCTGATATTGGCAAGTGAGATTTGAACTATCCCTGTTAATTTTATTTTAAAAATATAAAAGACATTTGACTGTCTGATGCAGTGTGTAGTATCAATATGCTTGGTAGTCCTGTGGTGGAAAAAAAAAATTAAAAATGTGCAAAATAGCCAAGCTTGGAAGCCAGCATGGGCTGAGATCTGAGGCTATTCCTCAATCTCATGCTACAGAGCTTCACAGGTAAATGAGTGGTTTCTCCTTAAGCTGGTTTGTGTGTAATTATACCATATTAAGAGAGGGTACATATACCCCTATACATATACCCCTGTGAAAGTAATATTCATATGGACCTAGACATAGTAAAGAAATGTTATCAATTTTTATTTAAAAATACCTTTGTGCCTGCTCACGGTATAATTTCCTAAAAAAGAGACCTGGGTCCCTTTTTATTGAAAAAACCTAAGTCACATGATATTAAAAATTACACATGATATTAAAAAAACCAAAAAGGTTCACAAGAATTTTTCTGCTAGAGAACTGCACAGCCAAATCTGGAGTTGGTGTTATCTGACATTCTGTATTTTTTATGGTTTAATGAATTACATTTATTCTGTGTCTGTGAAAGGTAAAAGCTGTTATAAATCATACTCCTTTATGTTAATAGCATGATACCTATACTGTAGGCAGCACATTGATAGAGTTATGCAGGTGCAGATCTGTAAATGCTCCCTTTGATAGCAGAAGCAATATGTTGTTACCCAGGAATGAAAGGGGTTTCAGTTTTCCCGTCATTAGGACAGACCACGCATTCATCATTGTGTCCTGATGAGCTGCGTATACATTTTCTGTCAGGCAGAACTGGATGACAGCGTAGGGCTGGCAGAAAGCCCTTCCTCCCACAGCAGCTCCAGCTCTGATGGAGGGGCTGCCACGGGTGATGAGGCTGACTGGCCAAAAATCAGGCAAATGGAAGGAGTAGCATCATGTCACACGGTAGCTGACCCATATCTAGTGTCCAGATGTCGTGTTTTACCAGAGCGGTATGCCGGCGTTGTCTGCTTTGTTGATGGTTTAGGAAGCATATCTGAATGGATTTACCTCTTGGTTATGGTTGTTACTATAGCCATGGTGTGACAAGAATGAGCATGGGACCAGATTTTGTGTGACCTCCAACATCCACAAAATTAAAATCAGTGTGGAAAATATGCCCAGAATACCCAGCATGTGTAGGGAGTGATGACATACGTGACAAAGGACATGTCACGGTTCTGCTTTCTCCAGTTGCTGGAGGCCTCGCAGCAGACCCTGAAGAGCTTGAAGCAGTTCTGAATCCTCTCCTGCTCTAAGCTTCATGCAGTCAACTCTTTACTCCCTGAGAATGTTTCTCTTGTATATTGTAATCTCCTGATAAATCATCTCTAGGACTTGGATTTTTTTTTAATTACTATTAATGTTATTTATTTTAGAATCAGCGGCTTTGTTCAGGCCCCAGGAATTCTGATCGGGCAGGTAGGAGACCAGCCAGTTGAGCACCCTAATTAATGTGGAGCATGTAATTAAAAGTTAAACAGATGTGGCTTGGGCAGGTGGTGTTTCCTGTACGCATTTAGTTTGCTTTGTGTGCACACTACACGTGATGGATACAACTACACTGTCTGCAGCTGCGAAAATACTTGTGCATATGCTGAGCAGTTGGTCTGTGCACTCTCCCGGCACTGCTGAAACTGCCACTTCTCAGCTCTTAATGGACTGAAACAAGTTTGGAAGTCTTGAACATATGTAAACATTTTTAAAACTCAGCCTGGACAAAGTTTGTGTGTAGGCAAAAAGACACATGCATGAAAGCCTGTAAATGTAATGACCCTGAATGATGCGTTTCTTGGATTCTTTTTTGATTATGACCAGCTACTGTTGGAACTGTTGGAACCAGCATACTGGGCAAGACAACACTTTGGTGTGGCTTCACAAAAAATGTGTGGTGCATTCATTACAACTCCCAAAATTTGAGAATAACTATCACAAAGATGAAGAATTGGTCTGTGAAATTTAAAAAATATATATGTATTTGTTCTTAGTTCTTCAGTAAAATTCCAGTAGTTGCTTTATCAGCAGTTTCAGTTGGAAGAAATTAAAGAGCAAAAACTTGCAGACAAAATTTGGGAATAAGAAAATAAACTAACTTGCAAAACTGGAATTCTTACTATTTTTACTAGGTCATGAAGTGTAGGCCGTTTCTCACTCATTGCAGACAGACATGAAATCTTTAAAGAAAAAAAACCAAAGGAGCGAACCACACTTGAAGGCCTTTGTATTTGAGGGAAAGTTCTGTCTCTGTAGATTTTAATATTTAAATCTCCAGAGAAACATTGCAGTTTTGGATTTGTTTGGGGGGAATTGTAACAGTTTAATAGGATTGTCTGATAAGGGTTCTGTCATACAGTTAAATTATTTCATCCTTTCATTGTTAGTGATCTGTTTTAATTCTTTGCCATCCTCTGAGCGGTGTTTCACAGGGTCCCAGAGTATCACCAGCAGTGAGCAGCTGGCCCATTTGCAATACCTTGTGTCTTCTTTAGCAAGCTGCATCAAAAAAGTGCTTTTATTAGCAGATAGCTTTCTGTTTATCTGCTGCTTCTCCATATTCCCTGTGGTTAACAATTTGAAAATGAGATTTCCGTATATATTGTGTGTGTTTTCATTTTTATAATCATCAGTTAAATAATGGTCTTTGGAAGATGCAGCCTCTGCTGCAAACTCATCTTTATTACAGAGGTATATTTGTCTTATTTCGTTATTTTGCAAGGTTTAGAACTTTGCACCTTCAAGAGTGCTCTTCACTGGCCAGGACATCCAGCCTATTGTGCAGTAAAATTTGAGTTAGATGTCTTGTTTACACAGGAAATCTGTGTCTTTGTAAACATTTTCTTGATCTTGTAATCTTAGTAAAGCAGGAAAACTTTACCATATGCAAGTGAGTTTCTGAGTTTTAAAGTGGAATTTTATCTCTATTTTCTCAGTTAAGGAAATGTGTGTGAGGTTGAGCAAAAGACATGTTTATGTCCTGTTAGGATGTACTTTAGTTAAATATCTGATCTATATTAGAAAGTAAAGGAAAGCAACTTACAGAAACCTCTTGGAGAGTACCCAGTAATGGGCCAGTATTGTTCTGACTTAATCGTTATATTAACTATCATAGATTCTAACTTGAAACCAATTCTTAAGTGTGTGGTGGCTCCAATCAAATAAATTATGCAGATTTACAGCAACTGAGATGTGCCTGTGAACTTTCAAGTTATTTCTATTGGCTGAACCTGAACAGGTAGCTGAGCAAAGTATATTTTTAATGCAAGGGAATCAGAAATTGGGCCGATATTATTATCAGCAACATTGTAAATGGAAATTAGCAATCATGTTGCTATTGATTCCTAGTGAGCATGAAGCCACTTGCAACGCTGAGAAGGGTAATCACCCTCGGGGCAGCTGCTTGCCCTGCTTCAGCTTCAGCGCTGGGAATCTCTGAGCCCTGACAGCTCCAGGGACAGAGTTAATTGGCAATTCTAGAGGACTGTGTAGTGCACATGAAGTGTTGGGATTTTTCTGGATGGACTTTCAAACTTTACACTTTGCTGAATTTGGCCTGGTTTAGGAAATAGTGGGTTTGGTTGGGTATTTTTTAATTTTTTTTTACATTTTATACTTGCTATCCAACTAGCGTGTAATAAAAGTGAGTTAAATTACCTCTGACTAAAAGTCCATGTGGTCAAAAGACTAGTGCAAGTCAGTTGTTGTAAGAAATTTGTCACCAAAAAATATCTTGGTGTGGGTGTTCATAAGATTTGTCAAAGTATGTGCTGATGTATTTTAGTATACTGTTTGCTCATAACTTGCAGTTTGATTTTACACTCTAAAGAAATTAAGTCAATAGTGACTGCACTTATTTCTTTCACTTAATAAGATATGTTGTCACAAAAGTTTCAAAGACATGCTTATTTAATTATGGAGAGTAGCTTCTCTTACTATAGGAGTAAATTACTTATTGTGTCTTTTCTTTTAATGCTTAAATCCTTTTATTGAAACTGAATACTTCTTGTTGAAATGTGCCGTAACCTTATTGGCCTGGGATAAGTTTCTTGCAATTATTTATTCTATTAATGTTTCTATCACCTGAGGGAAATGCAGATATTCTGTTAATGATTGTGTTAATCAAACAACTTTGTGTGTTCCTGCACTGCCCAAGTTTGTCATTATATTAGCAGACACAGGAGATGAAATTGGAAACTTGTAATATACTAAAGATTGGATTAACTCATCTGTTTTGTGTAGACTGCTCGAAGACTTATTTTAGATAATTTAAAAAGATTAAATCTTCAAGACAGTTATTCTTCCTGACAGGATCTCTGTAGACTTTGAGTTCAGCGTTCTGAACTGTGTACACTAATAACCTTCCTGTTGTAATGGGGGCTGGGTGCAGTATATTTATTGAATCAAAGAAGTTTTGCATTTTTTTTAAAAAAAAAGCATTTGGACGTAGGAATAATTATTTCACCCATATAATGTGATG
Source organism: Heliornis fulica (assembly GCA_013399135.1). Lineage (NCBI taxonomy): Eukaryota > Metazoa > Chordata > Aves > Gruiformes > Heliornithidae > Heliornis > Heliornis fulica. Next base: position 250,727 of record VXBZ01012772.1, on the reverse strand, counting down.
ATGGATGATATCAATTTGTAGTCTATAATGCCTGAGCTGTTTCTAGGCTGTAGTAGGTTTTATAACTTAACTTTTTGCCTTTTTAAAGTTTTGATATTGTCTAGGCAGTAAATGTTCTCTGTCTTCAAGTTCTGCTGAGCGCTGAGAGCTTTGTCGGTGTGGAGAAGGGAGTTTTGTGTTTGCTTTCTCTCATAAGCTTTCCCTGGCAGAGTTAGCACAGGCCCTGATGGAGGAGGGAGGGGGTGTCTGGCCAGGAGTATCCTGCCTGTAGCTTTGCAGATGGGTTCTGAGTAGCACAGGGGTGCTGTAAATCACTCTGTGTGATTCTCAAAAAGTAATAATGGTCTTAGAAAGACTTCAACCACTGCTTTTGATCTGTGCAAGAGAGCTAGGGTATTTTTAAGGTTCTATTAAGGACCCTAAAGCATCTAAACATAATCGGGCTTTTGGTGAAGAGAAGGTTGTGAGCAAGAGTTCCAGGCAGTCGGTATCTCGGTGCTTGGAAATCAATAGCTCTGTGATCTTGTAGGTGTTGTTTCTCAGGCCTGAGAGCTTCACACACACACATACACACACAGAAGAAAATCCTCACACAATTCAGCAAATATTCTGTAAGCTGTTTTGTAACGGATTGGGATAGTGCTTTGAATACGGGTGCTTTTTATATGTGCTCTTCTTAGCTTATGTAAGTGCTTGCTTTATGTTAAGTAGTGAAAACCTTTAATTGTACCTTCAGCGTGTCTGTCTTCTGAAGTTATCCTAAAGTGCCCTCTGCATCTACTATTTTTTGGCATTTGCTGGGGAAGGGTGGCAGGGATAGCCCTTTAGTGCCATTTCCATTTTCATCCTGTAGCCCATCCTTTAGCAGGTGCTGAACAGTGATACAAGCTCAGACCAACCTGTCTGCAGTCTCAGTTGGCCCATCTGGTCAAAACTGCCAAAAAATAATATCCAGGTTCATGCTGTATGCTTGCCAAGCTGCTGGCTCAGGTAATCCTTCGTGCAGGCAGGAAATTGGAGGAAAACTTTGACAGCTAGCACAATATTTGGAGAAATGGTTCCATTCTGTTTAGCAAATTTACTTGATAAATTTAAGCCAAACATATAATTACAAATAATTTTCAGCATCATGCACTCCCTGAAGTCACTGAAATGTTACTTCATATTGCATTCTTCACATTCAGTGGTTGGTTAAATAAATTGCACATCAGAAACGTGATCAGCACCCGACGCGTTAATTTGGAAACAGTTACTGTGATAATTTCTGCGTGTTTCTTTGTTTTAATTGGATATGTTTACTTTTTTTTTAATTTCCCCAAACACAGTTTCTTTTGTGTCACAAATGATGAGAAATTAGTTGTAAAAATAAAATGAAAGGTAGTTTGCTTAGTTGGGTTTTTTTTTGCATGTTTGATATTACATTATTTATACAATTATGGACTGATGCATAACAAGGTACAAGTGTCTTGGTGGGAAATAAACTAAAACTCTGTTTACTTCTGTGGGTGTTTTTTTCCAGAGATTTGCTACAGTTCCACAGAGAAGATGATGTAGACATTGCAATGAAAATTCTGGTTCAGTGGAGTTCCCAAGGCCTTGAAGATGTCCGGCTGGTGAATTACTCTGTTTTGCTGGACCTACCGGGCTCTTCTTCAAACATGGTAACTCTGAAAAGCAGCGGCGAATGCTTTTATCCTAGTGGACAACTGTGCAACAGAGAAACCAAAATGCTTCATAGCCAAGACCTGTACTCATACGCAGCTTACTCTGCCAAAGGAACTCTTGAGGTAATATGACCATTTGTCTTTGTCATTTGTGGTGAAATAGGTAGAAAACATCAGCTTTTGTTGAACGTTCTGGCAAAGTGCATGTGGTAAAATGTCCAGCCTTAAAATAAACATACTTAGATAAAATAGGATGTGCCCAACCTCAGAATTAAAAGTTTAGACACATCTGAATGCTTTGTATGAGATAGATAGATCCTATGTCTGTAAATATATATATATATAACTTTATGAATTGGCATTATTATGCTTGGGTGTAAAAACCTGAAAGGTGCGTCTAGAGCCACACTTTATCCTTAATTTTACCAAAGTGCTGCTGGTTTGAGGGATGTCTGTAGGAAGGGTAAGAGGAGGATTTTTGCAGTGAGACTGGCAGAAATGCTGAGCTAATACCTGGAGCTCCTGAATTATGGTCATGGTTCTCACATATTTGCTTCTATGGCAACTCAGTTGGCACATCTGCTCTGTTTCCTCTTGAAAACCGCGATTTGTATTTTTATCTTACTGTAGATTTTGTTAGGAAGTTTTGCCAGTGAAAAGATATGCCTGTTGGGATTTGTTACTTGCCAAGTGAAATAAGATCTTGGATTATCTTGTTTTATCCTCTTTACTGACTTCACTGGCTGCCTCCCTGTATTTGCTTTCTAAATATATTGGGGGTGCACAAAGGGGTCATCGTTTCTGTTACTTTCCTGGCTGAGAATAGTATAAATCTCAGTAAGTATTTCTGGAATATAACAATTGCAGTTTCACTGCTAACGACGTTACTGTTGTCTTTCTCCTTTTTAAAGTGCTGTAAGTTATTCCAATGACATAGGATATTTTCTATCTTGGTTTCTTTATTGTTTGTATATATCTTTGTTTTCAAGACTTAGAACTATAATAGACCATAGAAGCAGACTGTGAAAGGCTTTGAGTTTGGTGGATACCTCTTGCAAAGTGCCTTTATACTTTGTGAATAACAATGTTTATAGCATACCATTTTCTGAATTTCTGGTTGTAATATGCAAAGTTTTCATTTTGCTTGTGGTGGTGTTTGCCCATGACCTTAATTGGCAATCTGTAATACAGTGTGGAAATTTTATGATAGGAAAGGTTGCATGGAGCTAGCTAACCCATTTTATGGAATATTAACTGAATTTCAGATTTCGGTCTATAGGCAATATGAGTGCTGGTAGAAAATTGGATGCTTAAGTGGTCTCTTCTAGAAGACCAATCTCAACTTAAGAGCATGGAAGATTTTTAGTCCAAGAGACTTTTTCTGGACTGTAGAAATTGAGTTATTGCTCTCCTTTGGGATAGAGACTTCTCCCCAACTCCTGTCTTTGTGTGTCGTAGATCCCTGCTAACAATATGGAGTTTTGTGGTCCATGTCTCCATATAGGCTCTGTTCTGGGACTCTATTAACTCAACAACTTCCGGTTAAAGTTCAAGTGCAATGAAGTAGGCAAGGGTAGGTCCTGACTTGCATGATGTAAGCTTTAACTTTTCCATAGGCAAGTAAAAAATGCTAATGAACGGGTTTTACTTCTCAAATTTATCACTTAAAAACTCAATATGCAATATTATTTTCTCACTGTAACTTAATAAGAGTAACTGTAACAAGATAAAAGTACAGTTGTGGCCTTCAAGATTTATTTTGTGACAATAAATGTGTTGCTAACCAATTCATCAGATTAAAGGAAATGCAGTGTTCTGAGAAAAATCACTGATATTACTGCCAGCAACACATTTTCAGTTCTATTTCAGAGCAGTGTTATCTATGATTGAATTCTACCAAATGAGGGCCACATACACACTGTGCTTGTACTCATCACTGTGGGAGGACCTTGGCTCTGGTAAAACTTGAAGCTTGTACTTGAGCCAAAGAATGAGTTGACAGCTTTACAGTCAGATCTTTGAGATACCTTGCACCCTCACAGTTCCACAGGTGTTCTCCTTTATTCTTCAGAAAGTCTACCGAAAGTGTCCTGAGATCTAGAGTGTTGCCTAAAAGTGAAATTTCCTTTTTTTCTTTGGGCTGTGAATAAATTGGGAATGAACTAACCTCCCCACTTTCAATCCCACATGGTAAACTCGACTATTCAAACAAATGGAGAGAGACAAACTTTAAATGAGTAGTAAGAGGCTGGGCTGCTGCTGTGTTCAGCTATCAGAGGGAGACTTGATTGCTTGCAGTGAAACCACATCTTGTGTGTTTTGAATATTTTGCAGTGGGTTGTGATTGCAAAATCATGAGAGTTTTCCTGTGAAAAGGTATTTTTATAGCAGCTACTCATAATCTGAATAATTTTCTTCCGATGTGACACATCCTTAGTAGAAAATTTCTATTGTGTGTCACATAATCAGGTTGAATTGCTAATACTGCTTCGATGCTGATGCTTCATTGTATCTCATTTGTATATTGGGTTTGCTGGATGTTCAGGTAAATAAAACCATTAAGTTGCTGCAGTCTGGCTACCAGCAGAGCTACACCTCTACTTTAATGTTGACAGGGTTATTTGTAGAATAGCAAGACTTATTTTCTTTGACCACCTGTCATGTCCATTCATCATATGGCCATTGTATATGAGCTATCCAATTTGTGCTTTCTGGTAACAATCTAAACAGCATTTGTGAGTAAAAATGTGAGCATTTGTGATCTGAAATCTACTTCAAAAACCTACTTAGTGCCTTTGTGATGGATGGGGCACATCACTGCTACTCTGTAATTCTTTGGGCCCTGAAGAGGTGACACTGTTTACCCATCATGGTGACAGGCAGGGCAGCCTACAGTTCTGGAGACAACTGCCTAGTTGGCTTTGAAATAGATATTGCAGCAGTTATGTAAATAATAGATCGTAGACTAGGTCAGTCTAAGGAAAGAATGACATACATGAAATGTATTTTTATTAAACTTAAATATCAGGTACCTCAAACCTTTTGTCTGCTTGATGAAAACAGGAGAGCCGCTTTGCCAAACAGAGTACATATATAAGGGGAAATTACATCGCATCAAGCTCACACATTAAAGCAAAATGTGTTGTCAGACAGTATCAAGCTGGTCTCAGAGTGAGAGTGGTGTGGTGAATCTGAATGTGCTGCTGCCTGCCTTCACGATGTGTGGTGGTCTGAGAGCTGTGACCACATGCCATCTCACTGGAGGGGTGAGTGGTGGAGCCATCGTCAGGAGCTGAGAGGGGAGCGTGTGTGTCCCCAGAGATCCAACATCCTCCTTTCAGCACCATACTGGTAAGTGGTGTTGCTGTAGGTGCATATTGTGGCCCATCTGTTAGCACACACGGTGGTGATTCCCCCAGGTGTGTTGAGGTGTAAGTAGGGATACATCTTGGCTGGAAGCACAGCAGAAGGCTGGGTGGTACTGTGGTCACCCATGCAGTTAAAGCAGGCCCCACAGCAAACTTCAGGAAGAAACAAGTGTTCAGTTTTAGTTTTGCAATGTTTGTCTGTTCTGTTCCCTGTTTCACTGTAAAGAGAAAACCTTAAGAGGCAATGGTTGGTGTGTGTATGTGTGACATTCAAGGACATACTAATTAAAGAAAAATGAAGATTGTATTTTCTGTGTATTCCCTGACTTCTGTTGTTATGTTAGTGTGACCTGAAGTTTCTCTCACCTTCATTTCAATTACATGTATTTACTCTTTGCTTTATGGAAGTTTTAAGGACATTTTGACAATCCTAAATCTTCTTTAGTACTGTAAAGAAACTTAGTGGTCTCCATCATGTGGCATTGCCTCATGCTACACCACACTCCCCTGCCTCCTCAGGAATAACTGATGCTGAATGCACCAAATCCCTGCTCGGCTTTTTTTGCTGTTCTTGTATACTTTCCTCTTTTCATTGTGGACACTCTCTGCAAGCCCCAGCAAGCCATCACTTCTCTTTCCTGTGCCTCATACACAGAAAGGACTGTTTTCATTCAGGAACCAGATGAGGGTGCAAGAACAGGACAAGGACTGGCATGCTCTTGAAACGAGAACGCATATGCAGAGAGGGATTTGGTGGCCTCATGGACAAAAATGAGTCATCGCCATCTCCAAGGTGTTACTCCCAACATCTGGTCATGTCTCCTTTGTACTTTGACCCCTCCTATGTCTCTGTTGCCTGGCTGCTTCTGCCTACATTACTTAATTTCCCTGATATTGTCCACATTCCCTGACTGATTCCACCCATTTCTCTGTTCAAAATGTGTGCTGATTTTAGGCATTAAGACTCCTTACTCTGCCAGTGATATATTTGATTATTTTTGGAGGGGACTGCAGGGAGCAGACAAGTGAGCATACTCCCTCTATGCCTCTGTCTACAGTACACAGAAGAGATTGTCTACATCTGTTGATAGCATATCAGTCTGCTCCGGTTCATTTGTTTTGGTGACACTTTCTTAGCTAAATGAGAACCCGCCACAGAGATTAATGCAACCTGAAGCAGTACACAAGAAGTACAGACCCATCTGTTAAGCTCACTCAGTGATCTTCTCTCCATTCTCCAATCCTGGTGGGATGGGAATAAGGGAAGCAGGACTCAAGCTTGCTTGCTTGCTTCTTATCAGATTGTCTGTTTTCTTATGACTGTGCTGAGATGTCTTAGTCTTTCCCAGGTCATTCGCTCTGCAGGAAGATGGGAGTCTTCCTCTGCTATACTGCCTGTTCCTGGAATCTTTCCAGCTCATTCCAGGCTCCGCACTCAGGACAGCCCCTTCCCTCTCTGCTGCAGCTGTGCAGCGCTGCAGCGCTGTTCCCCTGCGGTACTTGTGACTCTCTCTAGTTCTAGCTCTGCACCAGAAGGTTACAAGTTCCTCAGGAGGGACAGTGCATCAGAAAATCCTTGACCCAACAGCTTGCTTTCATTTGATTTGGTTTCATTGTTCTGGAAATGTGATTAGTGCATCGTTATTATCTTTTATCTTTCCTCTAGCTAATTAGTGGTAATTTCCTTAACAGTGTTTCTGAATTAAGATTGGTGTCAGCGGGTTGGTTTTAGAAAATCTTTCCAGGTCATTTTTATCCCTAGGCAAAATTTCCAAACGAGCCTCCTTGCACCAGGCTCACTTGTACAGCTTGAACTCCAAAGGCAGAGAGTGAATATTCTTCAGATTGAATCACCACATCATCCTACCCTAAGTCTTTCAGTCATGTTTGATGTCACACTGGTGCAAAATATCAAGCTAGAGGGAATCTTGATATGTGCATGCATTTAATTCTTTTAGGCACGCCAATTTAGTTCATTATTATCTTTATTAATGTATCCTAAAGTTTCTTCTCTGAAGAGATGTACTAACTGAAATGAATCCCTAGCAACTGAGATCAGTTTGCAGATGGTTAGGGCTATAGGTTGAATAACACATACACGCAAATGAGAAGAATTACGAGATTTTTGTAACATATAGAGGTTTTAGATGAGCTTTATTTATCTTTTATTTATAGAAGAGTTTCTCAGAAACCTCTTCCACAAATAATCATAATTTAGACTACTGATCTGCATACCAAGTAGGCACAGCAAATTTTCAAGACAATCTCACTAGGAGTATGGATTTTAGAATAGACTTGACCTTTAAACAGAAAGCAGCATTCACCATTAACTACAGCATAGCTGCCATTCCCTTATAATTACATATAGAAAGCCGTGAAATGCAATGCAAAGGTTGTATAATTTAAAATTGCAGTCAAGGACTACAAAAAACAATCATAGAAGAGATGTCCTGCAGAACATCCTGTCAGATTTCTGGCATATATCATGCAAGCAGTCATAAATAAAGTCGTACAGTTCCCTAAAAATAATAGTAGTTCATCATGCACAAAAGCCCAGTTTGTGTAGCTGCAAGATTTTGTGTCATTGAAGGGCAGGTTTCAGAGATGCAAATGGCTTCTGCTGCAAAACCTTTTGCTGCTTTATATTTGCAAGTAAGGATGGTGCTAGTAAATAGTAGTGTAATGTTAGTATAATACAAAATATTAGTCATGTCATTTTTGTAATAATGTCATTAATAAATTCAGCTTCTTAAATGCAAAAAGCAAAAGATGAGGTAACTTGATAGCCCCAGATAGAACTGAGTCCTTCCCTGCCATGGCCTGTAATCAGCTGAAGGCATATTTCAGTAAGGAGCAATTGAGAGGGAGCAGTGTTGGACCATAAATGTTATTTATATTCCAATTGCATGGTGAAAACTAAAGGGTGCAGACAGCAAGGGACTGAGAAATGGTTCTGGTGCTTTATTCAGGTTTTAGTGCAGGAACATTCCTATAGCAGTAAATGGGAATTACATAATTTTAACCACAGTTGAATTTTGCCTGTTAGTCACTGAGAGACGATAGGTTGAAGTAACTTGTGTAAATGCATGGATCTTTGTGAAACGTTTTTTCTCTTTAATTATTTTATTGGGTAATTTCAGTCTGGCAAGTTGCAATCACTTAGGCAGTTCAGTAGATATCTGGGTTTACACCTGCCCAGTTACTTTCCTTTCATGCTCACTTTTTGTTAACATTGTTTGATGCAAACCTGAATATAGAGACACTCCAAGTCAAGGAAAATCTTTCTGCCAAATCACAGGGCACATTTTATTTAGATGGTGCTATCTTATGGGCTCCCTGAAATATCTTTTACATCTCCTTAGAATGTTTGAACCTACCAACAAGATATCTGCGTTTTTATCTGTGTAGGTTTGTAAAGGCAATATTCTCCTCAAAGGAGGAATTCCAAGCAAAAAGCTGCTCTGCTGAGAGCTATTTGGTTTGGGTTTTAGGGATCTTTTTTCTGTTTAATTTCTCCAGTATTTTGAAGGTTTAAAACTGCCTTGAAGGGATCTTGCTTACACTAAAAACAAAAGCAAAAATTTCCAACAACAGAGTTACTCTAAAACAAACATTATCAGCTTTAAAAAAAAAACACACTACCATGAAGGAAAATGACATAAGGTACAACTGCAACTGACACAATGAGAAAATAACAGAACATTCTTGTATTTAATAACATTCAAACCTTGTTCCTAATACTACTTATGTAAGTTTAAAAAACAAAGCTCCAGTAGTTTCATGTGTAAAAAGTAACCTGTTACTTTGTTATTTAAGTAGTTGAAATGTTACTCAGTCTTAGGATAGTGATGAGTGACTGTAAAATACACAGTTGTGTACACTACTGCTTGTTTTAATTTTTTAGTTTATTTTTGAGGAAAACAAAAAAAAAATCTGCAACCCTTTAAGGAGCATTAGCAATACAGAGGCATCTGTAGTCAGAGGTAGATTACATTTCCAGGTACAGACCTGGGAATATGGCCGTATGAATTTGGACCCTGGCAGTCCCAGGCATCAGTCAGCCATCCATGAGAATATGGGTTAGGATCACAGTAGGAAAATAAATTAAGAACCAAACATAACACTTTTTTCTGTCATACTACATTTGATTATTTTTGAAAATAGAGGAGAAAGTCTCTGTGACAATGGTGTCTTTTGTGAATTGGAGCTGGCAGCTGAAAAGAATCAGGAGCAACTGTTTTAATCTTTGATGCAGTGTGATTAATCTTATCAGTTGAAGCCTTAACAATATGTTTTATCTTAGGAGTTATCTGGACCTGCCAGTATAACTTTTAAAGTCAAGGTTTTGTCAAAATCTTAAAAAAGTGAGATCTTCTAATGTAATGATATCAGCTGACTGATATACTAGAATACTTTTTTACTAGTCTCTCTTTTTATTCTCATTGTTAAAATCTTTTTAATATTTTGAAATGAAAGTGGCATGGAAAATCCAAAAAATGTCTGAAGATTTCCAGTCTGTGTTAAACTGTGATAATCTGAAGTCCAAATGTAATCTTCTAAGATGACCACTTTGAAAGAGTGGAAATAAGAAATAAGTTCTTACTAGGAAAAAAGAAAAACCAACCCCCATACATGACAGGATTTAAATTTAAACTAGTTGAGGATAAAACGGCCATTATGTGAATAACTTGGTAAGGACAGATTTTGATGGCTTGTCTGGCTTTTGTTGAAGATTTTTGGTATAAAAGAGGAAAGGATGAACCTCTCTAGAGACTGCTTTGAGGTATGCTATAAACCTGGACACAGAGCCTTAATAGTAAGGAAGACCAAAAAGCAAAGGCAGCCTCTGGGAGAAAACCCTTTGAAGGAAATGTCTTTTGAAAGCCTTGCTGAGCAGGGTGACAAAAATATGCAGCTGTGAAACAGCTGGTTGATAAAAATACTTAAAAACTTAAATCTTAAAGGTGTAAAAAAAATTTTTTGGGTTTTTTTTTTTTGAAAGGCTCAGTTGCTAACCATAGGCAAGACTAAGTTTGGTGTCGAGGTGCAGTTGGCAGAAGATCATTGGGTGTGTATGTGAACTGTCACAATGCCAGCACTTGTTCAGTGGCTCGACTAAAATGTCCTGAGAAAAAGCTTTTGTTCAGAAGTTCGCTTGTAAGTTGGTTGGAAATTCAGCACTCATGATTGTGCTCACCAATTGCAATCCCAGGGGAGAATTATCTGCTTATAAATAAATAAATAAAAATTCAGGGCAACCTAAACAAAGCTGAAACTACATTGGTCTTTTCATAGAATTAGGCATTCCCAGTGATTTGGCTTTTTTTCTGTTTGATATGTTCTCTCTTCCACTCAATACAAATAAATCTCATGCCTAACACCTCATGTAATGAATATTAGTTACTCTGTTTATCTCATTCATTATGAGGGCCTTAATGTGAATTAATTGGGAGAGGTATCAGTTCTAGTCTCATAATTATTTCTTATGTTCCTGTGCTCTGCAGTTCAAAGAGCAGGTGACTAATCAATCACCAGCTTGTGACTGGCCCAAGAGTAGGTGTGTGTGAGAAAAAAGATGCTTCAAGGAATTTATCTTCCTTCCACTGAATTATGTTACCATATAGAGTTAGTCTTGTCTCCTCTAAGATTCACTGCTTCACACTGATGTCTTTGAGGGCAGGCAGAGGTGAATAAGGATAGAAGAGGTCTGACAATGCATTTAACTACTAGAGAGCAAAGCTGCTTACATATGCAAGGAAGGTCCTGCTGCATTGTCATCCAGTAGAGATGTTCCTCCTACTGCAGGGAAGTACTTGCCAGGCACGATCTTTACTTGCAGAGTATTTTAGAGAATGAAGTAGAATGAAAAGCTAAAAATTATATCACTGGCAAAAGAATTACTGCATTCTTTTACTAGTTTTTCCATGCCTTTGTCTGTGTTGTCCTTTTACCTGTATAACTGTCATGTTTTAAGACATTTTATCTTCACATTTTATATCCTAATCATAATATTTTCTAGAAGAAAATATTCCAATTTTGTAATGACAAATAGTAAAAATTTAGAAAGAGAAATTGTGCCAGTGTTGGACAGTGTTAGACTCAGGATCTAGTGGGTAACACTGACTCTTCCAGTTCAGTTCTTTCCCTGATGATCTTACTGCTGTGGTCTTAATGCCCTTAGAGTCCCTCTGTCTGAAATAAACTTTCATAATTTTTCCAATTTCCTCTGCAGACAATGAAGATAATTTCTTCACAATACATAGTGCTTGTAAAGTGGGTACAAGGAAATACTAAGGGAACCTCTTCAACAGATGTTACAAGGAGTGAATATTTTGAATGATGACCATTGTGCATTCTTTGTCTCATTTATTGAATTTCATCTCTGGTGTTTGCTAAAATTCAGCAAAGGGATCACTTATGTGGCAAGATGGACCTTTAGGGCAATTTGTGGTTGAATCTGAATTTATGAAAGTGCATCTGAGCTTTTTTTTCCGTTTCTCTTTGTTGACTGTTCAACATCTTGGGCAGGAGGGATCATAACAGGTGAAAAGAAAGAATTGAGTACAGATTTCTATAGTAACAGATAGTTCTCTAATAATGTCCCAAACTGCTTTTATTGAAAATTGTCATGTAAAGTACTATTACTGCAATAATACCAAGCATTTCTCTACTGTTATAAAAGAGGCAGCCCTGGCTTCCAGCCCGGGTGGAAGATGAGGGAAAACTATGTTCAGATGCAGTTCAAGATCTTTAGATGGGTTGTGTGATGGCAAAGCTTTTGTTTTAACCAGTGAAATCAGGTGGTGTCAGGTCAGATTACTCCCTTGTTCCATCAAGTTGTCCAGATTTCAGTATCTCTTCAGTCTTTCCCATATGTTTTAGATAATGTGAACATTTTTCCAGCTTTTCTTTTGAGACTCAGTTTAATGGAATGCTGCTGTACAAGGTGAAGAGTTTGCTGGGCCCTTTCCTAAAAAGTAGTTTCTGTAGTTTTGTATGGATTTTCTTCTTTCTCCAGGATTTTTTTGCCCTGCTGAGACCACAGGAACCGAGTTCACAAATTCACTGTGGTGTTTTGTCATCACTTAAGAGAGATGAACGTTCAAAATGTCTGTGTGAAATTTAGCATGATTCAGGAAAGCTATCACCTTAGGCTTTTGAAAGACTGAGGATAAAGTTGAGCTGCTAATTACCTTATAGCAAGGAAACCTGGCTGGGACCTGTCCTGAAATCCCATTTAATCCTTGCTGTTAATATTAAAAATTTGAAAAAAGTAAAAATGACAGTGAGCTATTTCTGAAAGATAAATAGTGCTGCCTTATGAAAACCTTTGGGTGACTAATCAAGGCAGAATGCAGTATCACATCTAATGACCGAATGCAAATTTCAAAATATTGACAACATCTGAAAACCAAAATTTCAAAGCCAGAAACTGCAAAGAATTTTTTTTTTCATCCTAGTAAAATTTTACTATGCATGCTACCTGAATCACTACATGTTTCCATGTTAAAGTTAAGTCTGCTTTCCAAATTGTTGGGTGATTAAATAATTGATATATCACTTGTTTAATCACATAGAGCAGTGCTGTTTTAACACACTGCTATTTGACTTTGTTTAGGCCACTTGGATTTGTTATCACTCACATATATTCTGTTTTCACTGGAGTTCTTTTCTGTCATCTGAATTTATTTCTAATTTTAGAATGTATTTTTGCCCAGTCCCTTTTTCTAAAGATGTAATTTGGAAACCTATAGAATCATAGAATGGCTGGAGTTGGAAGGGACTCCCAGAGGTCATCTAGTCCAACCCCCCTGCAAGAAGCAGGGGCACCCCCAAACTAGATCAGGTTGCTCAGGGCCTCATCCAACCTGGCCTTGAATATCTCCAGAGATGGGGCATCCACCACCTCCCTGGGCAACCTGTTCCAGTGCTCCACCACTCTCACAGGAAAGAACCTTTTTCTAATATTCAATCTATACATCTATGTAATGACTCAAAACAACAGAATTCACAGGCGAGAGAAAAGATGTCGTTTTCCCTTTCCCTTTGCATCTCCAGCTTTGATAAAATGCTGCTTTAACATTCAGATTTGTGTTCTCACCCCTGTGTGGTTGGGCATCTCTCTGACGATGTTCAAGTGCGTGTTGTTTGGCCAAGAAAAGGCTGTGCGAAAGAGCATTTATTACACTCTAGAAAATAGAGTTGTCACTGACATTTCTGAAAGTTCAAGTGTTCTCCTGATGCAGTGGGTGACCTCCTCTGGCACACATGTGGGATTACCTGTGTCTGTGATGTCTGTTTTGTCTGTAGCTGTTTACGTCCTGGCAGTAGCAGCGGTGTGTGCTGTGTGTGGCAGTACAGCCAGCCGAGGGCTCTGGCTGTGCTGTGCATGCATGGTTGAGAGGCAGCTGGAAACAGGCTTCTCAACCTACAAAAAGTGCCTCTTCAAAATGTGTTCTGAGTCATGGCAGGTATTGGAAATGTGAGAATTTTGAGGCTATTCTCTTGGTATTTTTGTGTTGACACAGGCAGACTAACTCTAAAAAGGAAGCAGTTGAACAAAGTTGAAGCATTACTCTCTAGGAGATTAAAACATCAAATGTAGTTAGAAAATGAGATACTTAAATGTTGCTTAGATTCAAAAGCACTTCCAGGTTAGGTTTCACTGCAGTTGGAGCACACGTTCTGTCTCTGATAGTGTTTTCATTCACAGGACATTGTTCTTACCACCTGCCTTTTCAGACAGGTGATTACTTTCTTTCTCTGGCTGTGTAGCTCCAAACTCATGCTTCAGGGTTTTTTGTGGTGAGCCTAAGAATGGATGGAGGAGGGTCTGCCAGGTGCCCTTCTGTAGCCTCTCCTGCCCCGTGGAGATGAATTTTTCCCTACAACAGCTGGTAATTTCTGCTGCAGCCTGCAGGACTTATTTGAATATACATCACACCTCTGTAAGGTGCAGGTTTCTTCTCCAAGGGCTTAATGGCTGTAGCTGGCCTAGGAGGGAATGCCTGGGTTTTATGCAATGTACGATGAAAAGGCCATTGAAGATGGACCATCTGTGGTCTCTGGATGTCTTTCATTCTTCATGTTTGAGGGTACTAATAAAACCTCTGCCTTGCTGCAGTCCAGCTCAGAATTTGTTGAGTTCCCATGTAGGGAACTAGATTCTGACATAAAGTCATTTCATTGAAAATTTTGAAGAGAGGATTAAATCACACTGTTAAAATTTATTGTGTATGTATGTAGCTTATGATTATTTTTTAAAAAATGTCATATCACAGCTGAACAATTCTGTTTTGTGTAGTTTATCCTTACTCTGTTTAATTAGTAAATGTATATTTGCATGAATAATTACCCCTGAATAAGCCAAACCAAGTAGGCTGGCAAATACAGATTGCTGTTTCTTCTTCGGAAATTATGATCAATGTGACTTTATGCTTTAGGGACCAACACTGCTAAATATCTTAGCAGTTAATTCTTATAAAGAGGGGGATATAAATAACATTCAACACATATAAGAAAGAATCATTAGAATTTTAAAATGATGTGACAAATAATCAGCACTGTTTAATGAAAGCTTGAAGTAATAAAATTTCTAATAGGGTTTTAATAATCAAATGATAGTGGTTTTCAGTATTTCATAACCAAAGCAACATTCTTAGAGATTTTAAAATTAATATACATTTCATATGATTAAAAAATAAAGAATGTTTTATTTCAGAATACTTGAGAAACTAGATTTGCATTTACATCTAATTAGAAAAGATGACAAAAAATAGATTTGTACTTTTGAAATCTCATCGGATATCGTGAATTAAGAAGTTATATTTAAGTATTATTTTTGGTTTCTGCTAAAGGGAAGCTCTATGAAAGTGATTTGGGACTGGGGGAGTGTGAATGAATGAAGAAGAAAAAGTTGAAAATAGATATAGAGGGTGGAGCCTACAGGATGAGCATTATCAAAAGGGAACTGAGCTATGTCAGCTCAGATTTATCTGAGACTCGGTAACTATGAAACACAAAAGAAGTTCTTTTTCTGCAGGCTATAAAAAGTCTTCAATCTTAATTCTGTCTCCCTGAGAGTTGGTAGGAAAAAAATCCTCCCATAAGCTGTAAAAAGCTAGCAAATTCAACCTCAGACTTTCTAAAAATGAGACTGGAACAGCAAAGGGAACCTGTAGGAACCTGTAGGAGTGGTTTCAGAAGAGCACTGCCAGGAGTGGAGCAGCATTAGCTGGACAGAGCGGATAGAGGGAGCATGTAAAGTCTGTCTGGGACAGAATTCCATCTGCAAGACCAGACTGTATGAAACTGAGGTTATGGGTTGTCTCTTTCTGGTTCCTGTTTTGGTACAAACTACAGTTTTAGCTGCCATTGTAATATAGTGTGTAATTTTACATAATAAAAGCTAGACATGAAGAATCAGTTTTGGTTGTAAACTGGTAGTGTGAGTCATACTGAATTCCTCTGGAATTTTATTATGTGGATAGGAATAATGAAGTAAAAGCAGGAAAATACTAAGGAAGGTGCTAACAGCCATGAAGGAAAACTGTCATTGATCTGTTTAAAGTAGAGTGCTTTCCCAGACAGTTTGGGAACATCCAAGTATTGCAGGTCATACAAAGCATTCCAGGAGGTATTTCCCAGCAGAAGTCAGTGTGACCTGTAGTAAAATTTTCATGAAGTAAACGGAGAGTGGGAAGCTCACCAGGGCTGATAATGAACACAGATAATGAAATTGAGAATGGTATTTGCATAAAAGCTGTCATTTAAAGAAAGGAATTGTATAGCAAAGGCAGATTTATAACTGTTTCATATGGGGGTTGGACTGGTTCATCTCCAGAGGTCCTTTCCAGCTCCGATCATTGTGTGAAAGCATCCTCCCTCACCCCGACAATTCCCTTCTGAAAAATTACTCTGTCATCCTCCTCAAATTCTTTCCTGATTTGTTTCTCTCTCATGTCTTTATTTTACTAAGTGATGAATTATACCCTCGGTCATGCTTTCTCAGATCTTTTCCTCTCCTGTTAATGCTGAAACTAGCAGTGAGTCCTAACCACGACTGTTCGTCTGATCCTACTTGTATCAAGTGACATTACTGTAAAAGAAATCAGTTGTAAGGCACATTACTTGGTTCAACATTCAGCACTTCAGCTGAGCTAGAGAAACTCGTCAGATGAATCCACAAAACCTACAAGCACGGAAGGTCTCTCTCTGTTGTCCCTTTTTTGCCTGGAATCAATGAAGGTCGAAATTTGAAATGTACTTTTGGACATTAACATTTCCATAGAAGTATATGAAAGGTGGCTATAGCTGTGTATTTGCTCCCTGGTGTGCCCCTTGATTATGAGGCCCTGAGCAACCTGATCTAGTCGGGGGTGTCCCTGCTTCTTGCAGGGAGGTTGGACTAGATGACCTCTGGGAGTCCCTTCCAACTCTGATCATTCTATGATTCTGTCACACAGCGAAGGAGCCTTGGGTGGGAGCGATCCCAGGAGAGCAGCTGTGGTTCCCCGATCAGCAGAGGGATGCTTTTGGCTGAAACAGGAGCAGAAGCTCCTGTGACAGAGCATAGCAGAATTTCCACCACCAAGATTTGGCGTATTTGGGCACAGCTTTGTTATCTCTTCTCTTCTTTCTTCCTTTTCTCTAATTTTAGAGAAGAACTAGTTTTATGTTTGCGGCTTTCTTCGTGTTTGTGATGTCCAGCTTTGATCTACAGCCAGCTTGAGTTTACTTTTATGCTCCGCCGAATGCTGCCTTCAGCCTCAATTTCAGAGCTCTGCAAATAAATTATAGTGAAGTGTTTAATTAAAGTTAGCCTCGTGTCCTGATTGCAGGCTACCGTCTTCTCAGATACAATTTGCAAATATATTTTGGAGCTTTTACTTCAGGCAGGATGACTTGTTGAAGGTTATTTGCTTGTGATTGATCAAGGTTTGGGTGTTTCTGTTCCCTTTATTTTGTCAACGACCTGAAAGCAGTATCTGGATGTTCAAGGACAAATAAAGGGCATTGATGTGAACAAAAAGAAGGGGCTGTAGTGAGCCTGAACTGTCACAGAACCAAGGCGGCGATATACTTTTTTGAGAAGTCTTAATTTGGAGGATAAATGTGTTGTATACACAGCATTTAATATTAAATTTTCTTCAATACTTGGAGTTTCTGACACTCTTGTCAGAGATGGAAGGAATATGAGCCTGACTGTGCTCAGTCATTTTCATAGCTCCAGCTTTTATTATGCTTCTGACCTCCCAAAGAGTTTATTTAGTTGTTTGTTAATGAGTAAACTGATTGGTATTTGATCAAATATATTCATAAATTGAGATTGCTGAACGATGGCAGTAACAATAGGTAAAATTCAGATGAGATGTTTCACTGCAGCCATTGTCTGTGCTGCTTTTAGTTATGTTTTCTGCAGCAATTTACACGTTGCAGATAGGATTTCTTTGGGACTTCTCAATACTGAGCACACTTCATGTATTTTCTTAAGAAATAGTAGTAAAACTGTTTCCTTAGGTGTAGTGCTTTTCTGCCCTGGATTCCCAGCCTTGATAGCTGGAGCTGATGCAGTTAACAATTACCTTCTTTTCTGGGGTGACTCAATCTCCATTTTGGTGGTGGTGAGAAAGTTCCCTTCCTGGGTGAACTGGCTTGGAGATTGCTTATGATTTTGGTTCTTTATCCATGGATTTTCCCTTAATCTTTTTCCCGTCTTACCTGGCTGTGGCAATTCAGCCACAACATTCCTTTTAGGCAGTGTATTGGATGCAGATGTGTGATGCTGTTATTAAATTCCTTTCCTCATTCAAGTGGATTGAATGCTAACAATGTGATATGAAAGGCATATTTCCATTATTATTTTTCATGTATTTGACCTATTTAACCCTTCTTTTTTTATTTAGTTGCCTCAGCATTTTTAAAGAAAGCAAATTTTTACAATAGTATCCAGCATCTTCATTACCCCAGCTGCTTCATACAGTCATTCTTACTTTTCCTTTCCAAGACCTGCTTTACACTTTTTCACCTATGACTGGATGAAGCTGGTTTATTCTCTTTAACCTCAGAAATAAATAGAGAAAATTGGGAACAGATCCTTGACTATCTTGATTGTGGCATTTTCAGCGTACTTGTCTTTTCTGTTTTGGGGGGATTTTATCATAGTTTTTAAGGAAAAGTGTTTACAAGTCACTGAGCATCTTCTTGGGACTTAGAAGCTAATAATAAGTCTAACATAAAATAATTACTTTTTCTAAAAAGGTTTGTTTTATTACCTACCCCTGCTTCATTTCATGCATGGGGGAATACTGCTAAACTCCATATTGCACATAGCCATTTGTTCCTAAATAGTTGTATCTTTCAAACAGCATAAGGCAAAACAATGTGAACAGTAAGTACCTAATTCAAATGGATAATCTAGCCCATTCTGTAGCAGTTTCACACTTTTAAGGTAAAGGAATTTATCTTTGCATATCTAAACCAAGTTTACAAGTGCTGTTTTTCAGCACTTGATAAAAGGATGAGTTCTCTTTTGTTTTTGAACAGAATTATCCGACCAAAGGAAAGGAGTTTGTCAGATATGGGTGAGTGAGGCATTTTGCTTTAAGAATAGAAAATTAAATCTTTCTTCATTTTTCAGGGTGTTAAGAATGCTGTGACTAAAACAGGCCTTTGTGCAACATAAATGGACTGTTCATTTCTTGGCAGATTATTGAGAGTATAGCACTTTTTGGATTCAATAGAATTCTTTAACATGATTTTAATGGTGTATTTTTTCAATATACTATTTTATCCTAGAAGGAAAAGGTCCAATTAGTTGAGCCCCAGGACAGTAAATAAATAGAAAACTGATTGCTCCCAGCTAGTGTTTCTGTACTGTATTTGATGAGATGTTGTTATTAAGTAGTGAAAAATATTTTGCTTTTTATTAAAATCCCTCTGAAGTATTCACTTCTAGAGGAAAGGAAGGGGTTGGAATAATTTTTAAAACTATTTTTATAATTTGCTGCTTACCTTCCAGTTTCTGGACTGTATTGCCACAATCTTGTGGATTGCTTCTACACACTTTCAGTGCTTATTGTCTTTGGGAGGGGAAGAGCCATGTGTTATTTTACTCAAGAAAAGTTTTTATTTCCATTTTTTGGTCATTTTACCTGAAGTTTAACCTGAGATTAGCTGTGCAAACAACCAGCTGCCAGACTATGTGTGATGTCACCCGGGTGTGATAACATCCTTTGGTAGAAGTGCGATAATTTTATCCACCATTCCCCAAAATGGGTCAAATTCAGGGTCAAAGGTGTGTGATGAGAAGAAAACCACTTCAAAGTTACAGTGTGCAAGTATCCTCAAGTTGGATAGGTGCAAGAGGCTTAGGTCATACGTATTTTCAGTCAAGGGCAACAGAAAGATTTTTTTTTTAATACCTTGAGTTTTGACATACCCTTCACGTGGAAGATGTGTAATGAAACTCTTCAGCAAGTTCGACGATGACACCAAACTGTGTGGTGCTGTGGACACGCTGGAGGGGAGGGATGCCATCCAGAGGGACCTTGACAGACTGGAGAGGTGGGCCCGTGCCAACCTCATGAGGTTCAACCAGGCCAAGTGCAAGGTCTGGTGCATCTGGGTCAGGGCAATCCCAGGCACAACTACAGACTGGGCGGAGAGTGGCTCCAGAGCAGCCCTGAGGAGAAGGACTTGGGAGTGCTGGTGGGTGAGAGACTCAACATGAGCCGACAATGTGCTCTTGCGGCCCAGCAGCCAACCGCATCCTGGGCTGCATCCAGAGGAGCGTGGCCAGCAGGGCGAGGGAGGGGATTCTCCCCCTCTACTCTGCCCTCGGGAGACCTCACCTGGAGTACTG
Organism: Heliornis fulica; assembly: GCA_013399135.1. Taxonomy (NCBI): domain Eukaryota; kingdom Metazoa; phylum Chordata; class Aves; order Gruiformes; family Heliornithidae; genus Heliornis; species Heliornis fulica. The sequence goes on along the minus strand of VXBZ01012772.1, from coordinate 230,832 downwards.
TGTCCAGTTCTGGAACCCCCAACACAAGAAGGACCTGGACCAGTTGGAGAGGGTCCAGAGGA